>LQNS02278076.1:18533407-18547380 GCA_001587735.2 Parhyale hawaiensis | reverse complement strand
TGTCGGTGCTTCGTGCCCTGGTCGGCTAAAGTTTGGAATTTGTTGCCTGCATCGGCTTTTGGTCGTGTTGGCCTGCAGGCTTTTAAGTCGGCAGTTAATGGTTTTTTGCTGGATTTTCTTTAGCAGCGTTTTGGGCTTCCCGGTGTTGCAAATGCTTCATTTGGGTTCTATTACCTGTCCGTGGGAGCTCACACGTGAAGTTTTAATAATAATAATAATAAATGCAGCAAGGAGTGATGCAGCGTAGTCCACTGCACTTCACTGAAACCCTCCGTTATTTGGTCCCTTCAAGACTTTGGTCAGACTGAGGCGCGGCCCCACTTAGGAGGTAACGTGGACCAGAGTAGTGTATAAGGCGACGAGATCCCGGTTTTTGAGGGTAGGTTCCCCTCGCGCCGCCGGGTCATCGCGCCGCCCCTTCCGGTTTCCCAGGCCCCGCCCACTCCGGTTAGCGCCCCCCCTGACCCCCGCAAAACCGGTAGTGCATTGGCCGTTACAAACCGGAAGCTCGCGCGCGAGGGTAGCCGCGAGGGTAGGTTACCCTCAAAAACCGGGATCTCGTCGCCTCATACACTACTGCCTGCAGGAACAAAACGCCTGAACGTATTTCCTCCATGCGGTTAGATAGGCTGGTGCTGAAGCTCCAATCTACTGGGGGCAACCAGCAACAATAAAAATGGGACATTGTGCTTATCAATAAACACTGCAAGCGTCGTACTAGTGGGGATCTAGGAAACTATGCAGCCCGAGCAAGCAAAGTGAAGACAAAAGATATTTATCTGATTTATATAGGAGCGGCATTGGTTAATGTCGTTTAATCGTCTTACATTTCAGATTGGGAAGCTTGAGCTCGCAGCTTTCTTTTTATATTGCACAATCCGTTACCCACTTCATTTTAGCTGGGCTCTTTTTGCTTAGCAAATGGGAGCAAATACGACTTGCCATAGCAAGAATCATCATGTGAAAACGATTTGGGGTCATTGTGATGATACTACTTAAGTGGGTTTCATTGCATATTATCTCAGTTGTAGGCACTGGGGCCGTGCGGCAGTGCCACCCACCATCTTGAAACTACGTTGTCACCTGACAACTACATACATACGTGGGGCCCAAATGTTGTGGTTGCCAAGGAGGTTTAATAATCATAATGAGGAATCCCAGCCCCATTTTGCCATACTGGCCTGGGATATATATGTAAATAATTTTTTTCTTCCATTGCTTATTCCTTTCTACCAATTACATGCTCCTGTATAGCCATTTCTTTCTACGTACCAATCATAGCCAACCAGTCATTTGTGCAGCTAATCAGCGCGTAAGCCCTACTGTAAATCTCAGCTTCAGATAATCGTTGCTACCTCCATATATTAAACCTTCTAGGTGGATAAGAGGTGCACTGGCTCACTATCAACGCTCGGCGCACTAATTAGAATATTCTCTCTTCCCCGTCACTAAGTCGCTAGTAGGGAACAGCTACAGCGTAAAGTCTACTTCGCCCTCAAAAGAGGCAACAGTATAGTTACTCGTCAGATTATCCCTTGCAGTCTAACTTAGGGTGACCGTTTGCACCAGGAGATAACAGAGTCGGAACAAAACTGCTAGCCTGTATTCACAGGTTAATAATTTCACTAATGCAGTAACCAAGAAAATATCACCAGAGAAATAAACCACACATGTGTAATTATAGTGCTCCATTCATCTATAAAAGAGCTCTGGATTTAGATGTAATTATCGATACAGTTTCATGCTATTTCATAGAAGTATATTTTTCGTGTGAAATGCTCTTCAGGTGATTTCCGCTATTGAACAAATATGGAGTGTTATTGAGCTATCGTCTATGAGCGCTGCACTACGAACACAATTATTGAAACTTGAATGTCCAAACAAAAACTGTTTGCTGAATACAGTGAATATTGAAAAAATTGTTAAGAAATACCGTACTTGTGCTTGACATGACATGGTTTAACCGAAATACATATATTCATGGCAATACCTCAAACTCAGTGAATAGTATTATTGTATCACTTATGCATGGTTTGATACTACGGTATATCAAAACATTCATTTCAACTTCAATAAATTAATAAGAGAACAGTGACTTCAATATAATATAGTTTTATTTAACATAAAAAATTGTAACATGAATATTATTTGTCTCCAATTAACAAACAATTCTGAATGAAACAATCACGTTATTACAGGAGCATTAACATTGAACATTATTGCATGATATTAGAAATTTCTTCATGTTTGCAGTAGTTAAGTTGATGCGTTTATCAGAGAGCAATTTTCAGTTTAGAAAAACATGTCTGTACTTCAACTAATGTCACTGGTACATATTTATAGAGGTGAGCATTGCGGACGATGTTTTCTTCAAGATGCACTTCGTTTTTCCCTATTATTATTTTACTAATTTTCTTGATGGTTTCTAATCCTGGTTTCTTTACTACAATGCGTTCGCACTTGCACTTTGCAGCGAGCTCTACACTGCCATAGGCGACTCTCCTACTTTGCAGGGCTCCCTCTAACACTCCTACTGCATCTACTGTGTTTAAGTTCCGCTGTTCTAGTTTCCTTGTGGAGTCCGACTGTGTTGAGAAGTTGGCAGATATGTGGATGAGATTGTTTCTGAGTGAATGACCAATTGACATCCAACAGCAGTAGAGACAATTGAATTGCTCAGGCATTTTCAGGGTTGAGTAAATCAACGACGGTTTTATGAGGTCGAAGTTATTAGCTTAGTACAGATCTGCATTTAGCCAAGTTCCCCCATCTAAGCAGTACTGGTTGTGGTGGGAGTGGCTAAGTCTGGGGCTGCGTCTTTCAACACTTCAATTCTTGATGGTGCCTTGAGGAAAATTTCTTCACATATGAAATTAAATTGCAAACACCAGGGACGTTGAATCTGATTTCTTCTGCAATTTGGCGAATTTGGTGCAATCCATGACACAAAATTATGGTATTGCACCATATTAGAATATGATATATGAAGCGATGTAGCAGCCCGCTTCATGTAAGAAAAAACGTCCTTGACCAGCAATAGGACGTTCTCAAAAAGTATGCCATTAGGCCAGAGCTAAGCTAATGAAGATGCAAAAAATTAAGCTACTCTAGTGCTATTTCTTTTGTCTAATTGTTGTGCATTGAGCAAATAAATCTTAGAAGCTTCCCTTGCTCCAAGTGCTCAAGTGACCATCCACATTATTGGTGGAGTGAGCAAAAGGGGTCAGTATTAAGTGCTGAACTTTCGTTGCCGCCCCTTGTTGGTCCCGGTGGAGGTATCATTGCTGATCCCTTGGCTAGAGCAGAGCTTTTGTCGGCTATCTTCGACGGGAAGCAGAGCAGAGATGTGTTCTCATTGCCTCATGGATGCCACCCTGAGCCTCGCTTAACCTCTTTGGCGTTCAGATCTGGTACAGTCAAGGTGCTGCTTGAGGGCCTTGATCCGTATGGAGGTGTGGACCCGGTGAGTATTTTTCTTTTGTTTTATAAGCAGCTTGCTGTCGTTCTTGCCCCTAAGCTAGCAGTGATCTTCCGGCGCCTGACACGGTTAGGAAATTTTCCCGTTGTTGGCGCACTGGCCATATTACTCCCATTCCCATAGGACCAGTGTCGCCCCATGTCGCCAACTATCGACCGATTAAATTGACGCCCATTTCGTCAAAATTGATCAATTGTGAGCATGTTCGTTTTGCTGAGGTTACGGGGTTGCTGCCTGCTGGTTAGTTTGCGTAAAAAACTGGTTTGGGTTGTTGTGACGCGCTGTTACCGGTGTCACACCATTTACAGTCTGCGCTTGATTGTCGGTCAGAGACACGCCTAAAGCCAGTTGAACTTTAGCGCAGAGTTTGGAAGGGTTAACCACAGGGGTCTATTATACAAGCTAGAGTCTTTTGGTGTGGGTGGTAGGGTTCTGTCAATCATTCGCGATTTTGTTTCTGAGCGAACGCAGAATGTGTCTGTTGACGGCGTTTTGAGTGCCTCAGTCGCGGTGGTGTCTGGCGTTCATCAGGGTAGTATGCTTGGCCCGCTGTTGTTCGTTCTATATACTAGTGACATGTTCTTTTCGCTGGAAAACACAATGATCAACTATGCCGTCGATTTCACTTTGATAGAAGTGACACCTGCTCCTTGCATGCGTAATGCTGTCGCCCAGGCTCTGGATATGGATTTGTCACGCATAAGGCATGGCGCTCGGCCTGAAGTGTGAAGCTGAATGCCAGTAAGACCAAGTCGATGATTATCAGTCGGTCTCTGACACTAGTACTGCAGCATTCCCCAACTGGAGATCGATGACACTTTACTTCAGGAGTTTAGCTCCTTGGAGATTCTTGGTGTTGTCTCTGACGAGAAGCTTGCTTTTGAGACGTATATTACGCGTCTAGTGTCACGTGCTTCCACTAAGATTGGGCTCCTGCGTAAGATGAATTCTGCGGTTGGTGACAGTGAGGTTGTTCGCAAATATTTTTATGCTTATTTGCTGCCTGTGTTCGAGTATTGCTCACCGGTCTGGGTTTCAGCTGCTGACACTCACTTGCGTCTGTTGGACCGACTTGTTAGTTCAGCTAGCAGGCTGTGCGCTAACAATGATCTGGTGAACCTGTCCCACAGGAGACGGGTGGCCGAGCTCTGTATGCTTTATAAGGTGTACAACAATGAGAGGCATTGGTTGTATTCTTCTGTCCCTGCCCTCAAGGTCCTTAGAAGAGAGACGCACGCTGCGTGCAGCGCGCACTCTTTCACGCTGGAGGATGTTGGATGTCGAACTAATCAGTTCGGTCGGTGCTTCGTGCCCTGATCGATTAATTAAGGTTTGGAATTTATTGAAGGCATCGGCTATCGGTCGTATTTGCTTGCAGGCGTTTTAGTCAGCTGTTAATGGTTTTTTGCTGGATTTCCTTTAGCAGAGTTTCGGGCTTCCCGGTGTTGCAAGGTGCTTCATTTGGGTTGTATTACCTGTCCGTGGGAGCTCGAGCATGAAGTTTTACTAATAATAATATTATCATGTTAGCAATTTGTCGACCGGTGATGTCGGTTTCTATGCTCACCCATAACATGCTGTTGCCTACGTTAGTCGTTATTTTTCTCGTGTTGTTGTAGTGAACAACTTCATAATTTTTTCTGATAGTTAACTCATCCGGCACTACATTTCCAGTGTACTTTTCTAGAAAATCTTCATAGGATTTCTTCTTCAAATTCTAGATATGAACATTGGCATTCACTAAAGCCTCTCACAAATCTGTATTAAATTGCGTCCTATATGAATTTGCTGCATCCACTTTGCTGTAATTTTCATTTTCTGCAGACATTCCGCCTTCTTGCAAATTGTTCTTTGGCTTAGTTGTTTTAAGATGAGCAATGAAGTTAGATTTTATGCTCTAGCTCATTTGCTTTTCACAAGCAATGCACTTCAATTTTCCACCACCTTCTGGTAACACATCACTCTCAAGTTCTTCGACCAATTTTGTAACAACAGCGCGTTTGGTTGACTTCACTTTAGGCATGTTTGTAGGCTCTAGTTACTAGCATCACTGAACGACTTCTTCATTTACTAGGTCTCTACAATTTCACCCTACAATTTCACCCTCTTCAGTGTTGCCAAATGTTAATGGTCGTTTATAGTCATTCATAGTCATATATCGCATCCCTAGTCATTATAATTAAATGCTATTTTTTAATAGTCATTATGTTCAATGCTACTTTTTTGTAGTAAAAATAGGTAAATATTTTTATGCTGTTTTTCCATAGTCATTACCGTCATTATAGCATTTATACAATAAATGTTAGAAATCCGGTCCCTACTCATAAGTAACATTTTTAAAGCTAATAATTTACATGGGACACGAGTTACAGTAGGTAGGTTCCACAAATAACAGCAGTGGGTAAATTGTGTTAAGTGGTTCCAAACTAAATTGACATAATGGCGTAATTTTAGACAGTTATACATTTTTCTTTTTTTATCCTATACCGATAAAGATAAAGAAGTTTTCGACCTAAAAAAGATAGATGTGGTGTAAAAAATAAAAATAAATAAATAAATATATATATTTGTGATAGGAATAGAGAAATTTTGAAACAAATAGGATTGAATAGAATAGACATATTACAGTGAAAAATACACAACACGTTTCTAATTGAATTCATTGTATGACATCGATTCCTCTATTTGTGATAAACAAGAATTTATTCGTGAAAAACAGCCTTGAGCCCCCCCCCCCTACCCCTCAAGGCTGTTTTTCACCAGAAAAGAAAGGTAATCGGAAATCATTTTGCAAGATATGAATTAATTGAGAAGCTTATTATGCTTGGGAGAGTGTCTGTCACGCTTATCTTAAGAATTTTAGCAAACAAGGAGAGAAAAAATGAATCATATTCCTTTATGGACGCAGCACCCAACTTAATAGGAAGGCGCAGTACCATGTGTGTTTTATTCTTAGTATTAAATTATTATTATTATTAAAACTTCACGCTTGAGCTCCTACGGACAGGTAATACAACCAAATGAAGCATCTTGCAACACCGGGAAGTCCAAAACGCTGCTAAGGGAAGTCCAGCAAGAAACCATTAACAACTGACTTAAACGCCTGCAGGCCTCTACGACTAAAAGCCAATGCCGACAACAAATTCCATATCCTAGCCGGCCAGGATAGGAAGCACCTACAGAACTGATTAGTTAGACATCCGACAGCCTCCCAAGTGAAAGAGTGCGCTCCGCACGCAGCACGAGTCTCTCTCCCAAAAACCTTGAGGGCAGGGAGAGAAGAATACAAGCAATGCCTCTCATTGTTGTACACCTTATAAAACATACATAGCTCGGCTACTCCTCTCCTGTGGGACAGGTTCACCAGATCATTATCAGCGCACAGCCTGGTGGCTGAACTAACAAGTCGCTCCAACAGATGCAAGTGAGTGTCAGCAGCTGAAGCCCAGACCGGTGAGCAATACTCCAACACAGGGAGCAAAATCGCATAACAACATCTGCGGACAACCTGACTTTCACCAAACACAGAATTCACCTTACACACAAACCCAATCTTAGTGGATGCACGTGACACCAACCTCCTAATATGCGGCTCAAAAGTAAGCTTCTCATCAAAGACAACACCAAGAATTTCCAAGGAGCTAGACTCCTGAAGCAAAGTGTTATTAATCTCCAGTTGGGGATGCTGCGGTACAAGTGTCCGAGACGGACAAATAATCATCGACTTGGTCTTACTAGCATTCAGCTTCATACTCCAGGCCGAGCACCACGCACTAATGCACGACATATCCCTATTCAGAGACTGGGCGACAGTATCACTCATACGAGGAGCAGGTATCACTGCCCTCAAAGTGGAATCGTGGGCATAGTTGATCATCGTGTTTTCAAGCGAAGAGAACATGTCACTGGTATAGGGAACGAACAACAGCGGGCCAAGCACACTGCCCTGAGGGACGACAGACACCACGGCAACTGAGGCGCTCAAAACGCCGTCAACAGACACACTCTGCGTTCGCTCAGAAACAAAATCGCGAATGATTGACAGAACCCTACCACCCACACCAAAGGACTCCAGCTTGTATAATAGACTCCTATGGTTAACCCTATCAAACGCCGCGCTAAAGTCAAACTGGACAAGGTGTGCCTCCGACCTACAATCCAGCGCAGACTGTAAATGGTGTGACACCGACAACAGAGCGTCACAACAACCCAAGCCAACTCTGTACGCAAACTGACCAGCAGGCAGGAACACCGTAGCCTCAGCGAAACGACCCAGCTTACCAGCGATCAGCTTCTCGAACATCTTCGACAATATGAGCGTCAGTGTGATGAGTCGATAGTTGGCAACATAGGGCGACACCGGACCCTCGGGAATAGGAGTAATATTCCCAGTACGCCAATAACGAGAAAAGTTTCCTAACCTTATCAGGCACCGGAAAATCACTGCAAGCTTGGGGCAAGAACGTCAGCCAGCTGCTTATGAAACAAAGGAAACATGCCCACCGGATCCACACCTCCATACGGATCAAGGCCATCAAGCAGCACCTTGACTGTACCAGTTTTGAACGCCAAAGAGGTGAAGCGAGGTTAGGGTGGCATCCATGAGGCAATGCGATAATATCTCTGCTCTTCTTCCCGTCGAAGTGAGCCGACAAAAGCTCCGCCCTTGCCAAGGGATCAGTAATAATGCCCCTACCTGGACCAACGAGGAGCGGCAACGAAGGTTCAGCACCGAACACTGAACCCTTTAGTTCACTCCACCAACGATGTGGATGGTCAATACTAAGCAGAGACTCCCTGGAACACTTCCTCAGATGACGCTGTGCCTTCTCATACACACGCTTAGCTTCGGCCCTACGATCAATATAGGTCTGCCACAACGTGCGGTCACGCGAACGCCGCCATGCCCGATAAGTCGCTTGTTTAGCTTCGAACGCTAACCGACACTGGTCGTCAAACCACGGCTTATCCCGAGACCTCACAAGAATAGTCCTCTTAGAGACAAACCTCTCCAAAATGGACAAAGTCAAGTCGTTAAGCTCAGAGACAGGAGCCTCACTGTGAATAATCTGGTGCCAAGGTAACGTTCTTACTGCCCGAATAATATCCACCCAGTTAGCCCTGCTCTTAACGCATACCACTCTCCTGGTGTCTACCAAAGGAACAACCTGATTAAGGTCCAAGGACACAACAAGATGTGAGTGGTCTGAAGAGCGAATAGGGGAGCTAACTGACACCATCATCAAGTCCGGGACATCAGTCATAACGAGGTCGAGACTGTTACCAGCAATATGCGTGGACCCGCGAACTAGCTGCACACAATTCGACAAGCTGCAAAAATCCAACGAAGCCACACCATGACAATCAGTTGGTGATGCAGATCCCAACCAGTCCCTGTGGCGTGCATTAACGTCACTCACAAAAACAAACGCTGACTTGGGATCCGTGTTCTGGATCGAGGCCATCGCCGTCAATAAACAGTCATAAAGAGAATCATCAGGTGCAGGGCTCCGATATAAGGAGAATAAATAATAATTATTCAGTCGGCCACATACCCTTACAACAATGATCTCATGACAGGCGCATTCGTGCACTGACTGCCGGTAAGCACAGAATCCGCTCAGGACATAGACGGCCATTCCACGGGATCCGGGCCCCGATCCACACAGCCTGCGAAAAGGGGACTGAAAACCCGCCAAGGCAAGCTCAGCGTCGTGCCTCCTGCCAGCCACCAATATCTCGGAGCAGCGCACGACATCCACACCACGGGACACAAAGTAGAGCTCCGGGAGGTTCGCATTCCGTCCTCTAATATTAACAATAGAGGAGACGACACCCCCGAGCCCGACCTGTCCCGGGTTGCATTCAACATCCCCATAAAGTAAAAGAAAAAAAAAGAAAAAATAAAAGAACATGAATATTCAGTAATGTACAGATAAGTGCAGAAATATATAAAGGAGAAGAAACAAAGAATCCCATAAACAGAAGAAGATTATATCTAGGGCTAGCATAATAGAGCAAAAACAAACCGACAGTTAAAATGAGTGTTTTTATCTATTTGACTAAAGCTAACATATGGGACGAAATTTGTCAGACGCCAGATTTTGTTTAATGTTTTCATTCTATCTGTGATAAAAAATAGAGAAAATGTTAAACTAAAACTAGACATACTATACAGTGAAAAATGCGACAAGATTCGCCAGACCTTGTTTAACGTTTTCATTCTAGCTCTTATCACACAATTCGATGCTTTACGTCCATGCAGACGATGTCTCCTATGGTCCTCCGCAGAGGAGAAGGTAAAAGCCTGGCAGTATCGGTCGGCCACCTCGATCAGCGTAGAAGTGCAAAAGCCCTTACCTACACGTTTAACAGAAACGTCTAAAATCCCCAAACGAATATATCAGCATATGATATATCATACTTTCCTGAGTTGCTTTCTTCACTTTATCCATATCTTCCAAAGAACTTGAGAGCTTTTTCTTATTTTCAGTGTATGTTGTGCAGTAATTTGATATGTTGCTTCCATCAGTTATCCCATTTCTCCCACTGTGCTCTGCAGTTATTCTTTACGTCAACAAGCTCTATTCTTGCACAAGTTTACCCAATTCTCCCATTACACTTTGCAGCTCTTTCTTAGGTCAACATACACTATGGCGATAGCTTCCATCTGCTCGATAACCTGAGCTCAAGAAGGCTGCCTCAACCATACTCCCTGCCTCGGACCCTTGACCAAACAAGCCAGCCTGATGGGTCCCATCGAGTGTCCTCTTAGCTCAACAAAGAGAGGAAAGAATGTTCCCTTAAACTGGAGAAAACGAAGCCAGGATCTTCCTGACTTCAATGTCTGTACCAGCGTCTTGTTTTGTTGGTATTTAGGCATTGGTTCATCTATCTTAGTTCTAGGTGGATTGCTTTCCAGATTTTGTAGCCTCGTTAAAAGTTTATTATATAATATGAAATCTGCGGCCTGACGTTAATTAGCTGCTGATGTACACAGTTTAAGCATCCCTATTCTCAAGAATTGTGATAAAAGATAATGGAAGAAATATAGGGGAGTGATCATGACACTTACTTAGCTCACAGTAGAAAGAAAGCCAAACTAACAAAGGAAATCCGTCTCATATTCACTACAGTGGTGATCCAAGAGAGAGTAAGAAAGATGGGGAAAATATTTCTTGTTCCTAAACTTTAAACTGAATAAATTCAATTTCCAAGAACAATGTGACGGACGCCTCTTGAAAATATTCATGATGGAAAATCACAAATCAGGATTTTATTTAGCTTATTACATTTTGTTGCCGTTACACCAATGGGGTAAAATTGAATTGGTAGATCTCTGAGTCGTCAATAACTGAGAGTCCGCCCTCTTTGACCCCCCAGACATCCCTATACCAATGAGAAGACAGTAACCTGCACACCAGAATTGTAAATTCAAGTACCTAACGGAGAAATCTTACTGTTTCAGTTACACATGAGAAATTTGCTTAAGAGAGTAAAGTGCTGAAGCGGATTAGACATTTACGCGTTGAATGTAGCTTAGAAGGCTTCAGAGTTATCTTTATAGTGAAAATTTATAACTTTGTTCAACATAATAGCAGCGATTTCCATAATACAGTCTATTAGGCTGCTATAAATATGCCGTAGAAAATAAATTGTACTCTACTGGTTGCACGTTAGCAAGGAGTATAAATTGTTAACCTACTGGTTGCACGTCAGCAAGAAGAATCAATTGGTAAGCTACTGGTTGCACTTTAGCAATGAGGAATTAATTGGTAACCTACTGAGTGCACGTTAGTAATTAGAATAAGTTTTAACCTACAGGTTGCACGTTAGTAATGAGAATAAGTTGCGCAACCTAAAAATAGGAACCACGCATTTGAGAGTAAATTGTGCAGCCAAAAAATAGGAACCACGCAATCGAAAAAAATTGGCAAGCTATAGTAAAGATAGCCACTGCGCAATCAAGATATGGCAACCTGTATATAAAAAGCGCTTGCACTATAATTTCTAAAAATTTACACGCAAAAATAAATAAGTTGACGTCAAGATTTCGTTCACAAAAACTTCCAATAATGTATCGCTGTCACACGTTTTCTGCCTCGAAAAGGACCTACCAACAGCTCGCAGTAACTGGAAACCCATGCACGGAGGCGTTTTAACGTCTATTAAAGACGCAAGGGCACAGCAGGCTGAGACGAAAAGCAATAAAATAGATGAAGAGCAGTCAAGTAGAGGAGAAGATAGATAATCATTCCAATGGCCTAAATAACTCTGTACAAAGTAAATTCACATGGAAGTTTTGACTTGCTCACTCAGAGAAGAAGAGCAAACCTAGCTAGCAAAAGAACTGCGTTGAGGCCTAAGGCACAAATCTAGAAACATCATTTAGATGAAAAGCATTTGTCTAATAGACAGCTTCCAATTCTACTGTCTGATCATACTCAGACAATAAGCAGAGTGAAAATTTGAAACAGGAAATATAAGTTGCAGAAATAGCGATAGTTCACACTGGTATAAAAGTTTCGAATAAATAGGGTTTGTGCAGGATCTAGCTGTTATTTTGAGCGGAACTTGCGATAAAAGAGAAAAATTACGATTACTCGTAAGAAAACCCAGTGTATAGTCGAAAAAGCAGTGCCCACTACCCTTTCAACCCACCTCCACAGGGAGTCATCCTCCGTAGTTCACGTGCTGAACAGGTGTAGCGAAGTCTCCATGCCGTCCCGAGAAACGTTCCAGGCCAGCCGGCCCTCAAAGTTTACTGGCTCATGTTGAAGTACTCAAGTTGAAGATCCATAATTAATGGATTGAGCGGAAGATTCAGAACTATACAGGCGTACAGTGATGGGGCTGTAATATATATATATTCCCACTGGACCGGAATAGGTAGCACTAAGGCAACCTCAAGAGCTGCAGGTAGAGCCACACAGGTGGGAGTATCTCACCACTCGGTCCGGGTTCCGTCTTCCCTCTGCTGCGCTGCTTCTGGTGCTTCCGAAATCTCTGAGGAATAAGCTACTCGCAGTAATCTAGTACATGGAAGCAGACCAGCGACTAGGGTATGAAAAATCGCTGTTTCCCCGCTATAAGTATTCCTGTACATGGCGTTCAATGCAAGGAAACTTTCTTTAAAGTTCATAAAGTGACATTTTATGTAACGCCTTGCCGACATGGAAGATAAGCCATTGCATTAGTTACGTTCACTTTCATATAGACCAGTAATGAAACTCAAAATCAGCATAAGTCCGAAAACTACCGTATATCTTACTCAACAGTTTTTTCACGATACTGAAAATCATAAGGGATGCAACGAAGTTGAAACTCACGACAATAATATGGGCCAGAAAACGATTGCACCCTGACCAAAGCATGATGGAGGTGTTGCACCACACAGCTAAGCTACCGATACGGCCTCAAAATTAATGAAGTAATGAGCGTTTAAAAAGAGCAATGGCATTTATCGTCTAATCTTTATTCGTTGTTAGCAAAATTAATGGCAGCTGCAGCGGTCAAACGCCATAATTTCGAACCGGCTTTGGAAAATATTTGCAAATTTATAATGTCTCAGACTATCGTTCATTCATTTGATCTCGATGCTTTACTCAAACTGTTCCTGTCTGTTACATTCATATTAATATTTTGAAAGTAACATAAGCGTTATTTGTCACAGAATCTTAGAAACTTACCGAACGACGAGACTGGCCTTGGAAAGTTAGGTGAGGCCATTTCGTGTTGCCTAGTAAATAAAGTATTAGATCTTTTAGGGTAGGAAATGACATGTCATACTAATGTTCCTGAAATACTGCGGTATTCATCTCTTTTGAGTGAATTTTTTCCTGTTTACTTGAGAATAGCAAGTAGTCTGCCACCTGCTAATAGACAATCCAGTTTTATCCCAGGCAAAAAAACCAACGCGTCTTCATTTACTATTTTTTTTGTGTATCAGGTGTCAGAAGAAAAACAAAGAGTAGAGCAGTAAATAAACAACGTACCTTTTTTAGAATTAATTGCATCATGCCTCCGCTTGTCGAGATCTTAGTATTTTTTTACACAAAAAAAAAACTCTTCCGAGAGAATCTCTAGTTAGAGAATCTTTAACGCAACCTACATTTACTCAGGCTGAAAAAGCGTTGCGCCTCTACATAAAACTGCAGTGTATTTGAGTCTGACGTAAGGAGCATTAAGAAAGTTCTGTTGACAGAAAGTGCAGTACGATATACTTTATTCAATATTCAGGAAATGCAAACCGTTGTATCTCTACAAACTAAGGCAGCAGTATTTTCTTTGCGAATTCGGTAAAGAAAAGAAACCTAACTGTAAATAAACGAGCCATTTTTACCCGAGGCAACCAAAGCCCCCAGTCCTGTGCACTTACCGAGGTCCTTGTATCTGTCGCACGCCCAACTACCTCGTCACAAGTTCAAGACTTCTTCATTACGCTTAATTAGAGACGATGCGGGACCGCTACGCCGCCAACTTGCTGCTGGAAAGC
>LQNS02278076.1:18514407-18527964 GCA_001587735.2 Parhyale hawaiensis | reverse complement strand
GCCAAGGCTTGGACGTTACGAAAGTCAGTCTTCATGTATTTCTTTGCTCATGCGATGAGTTTCTTCTTGTGGGACCTGTTCAGAAAGGGTCTGGGAATAAGTCTCACATTTTGGCCGCCATTCTGAGAATCCTGCACCGAGTACTCTATGAAACAAGTCCAATCCCAGCACCTTCGGATAAGGCAGCACTGGCTGCTCCGGGATTTCGTACACCCAGCTTACTTATTCTCTGCATATTCCTCGTGGTTATCGTCCTTCGTTTGCCTTTGTGCTTCCTGACCTCGATGACAGGGTTTTCACGAGGGACTTCAATGCCCTTGGGGTCCCGTCCAAGTTCTTTGATTAACTCCACCCCAGAAACACCATCTGCATGCCCTTGGACAATCCGCTTCTTCTCTCCAGTTGTCAATCGTTGACTCGGCATCTTTGCACACCTAATATCAAACATGACATGTTAGAAATTGGGTCAAAATACAGAGTCACAAAACTTGGCGTTTACTGCATCAATCTTCTTGAAAATGCATCACTGCACCGACCTTAGTGAAAACCTTCCTTGTAGCGAATATCACTGTCACGTTGTCTTTAAACTTTAATTGTTTTTTTTAATAACCTGCAATCTACCCATTTCACTCGTATTAAAAAAAAAAAAAACTAAAACGCACTGGGTAGATATCGTATGGACGTTCCAGTTGGATTGTCAAATTTCCTAAAAAATATTTTCAATTCATTGCTTAAGTCCAAAGTTATGTCACATGTCAAAAGTGTGAGCGTCTCCCGCCGTAGGTTGAGTTAGAGAGTGTCATAAATGCATTTACGGAATTTTGTATTAAGCTTCAAATTGTAAAAAAAAGAAATTGTTTGGTGCCCTAAAGCGTTTCTCTGCTTCTGCAGATTTTCAAGAGCTGGGGACAATAAGATCTAGTAGAGTGAGTGCAACAGGCATCAGAATGCCAATATTTTAGCTAGCTTTTTCCTTTGACGGACGGAGCAGTTTTCGCTGTTACATAAAACTTATTGCGATGCACTGAAGGTGTTTCCTGCGGTAAGTAGAATAGGCTACGCAGTTGGGAATTTAATAAAATTCAGTAATGCTTTGCTGTGTGCTAATGTAGTCTCATTTTTTTGCATGACATCTAAGGTGGGCTGACAAAACAAAGACTACTTTAGTTTCAATTCGAATGTTAAATCCGGCCACGAACCCGGCTAATTATTGGAAACTTTGCCCTAGCTAGTTGACTGTTGCTGAACCCGGCCCCGGTTATCACTAAATCTCAGACCCAGTCGGTCTATTCCTCCTCGGAGTCACAAACTCTTAATGCCCGAAGCTCCAGAGGCCACCCTAGTTCACCATTTTCTCCGACCCTGCTAACTTAACCCTCTGACCCCGACAGGATGCTGCAGCTACAAGCAAAGGTGCTTGCAAAATTGATCACTTCCTCCGCTTGGCTGAGTTTCTTCCGCTTTCTTTTCTTCCTCAGATATTTAAATGGCTTATCATAACGTCAGTAGCTGATAGAGGGTCGGAGCGTTAGTTCTGGCTGCTCTGGAATGGATTGGACTTGTTGGTTCGTCTACTGCCTGCAATCTGATCGCATTACTGCTCTCATTCTTTAATCTTCTGTTTAATTTGCGCATCTTGTGCCAAAGCAATGACAGCTTTGATAGGGTGGAAAGTAAAGTTCACTGGTTCCTTGGAGCATTTTTTTGGCACAAGACATATACACCCCAGAGCCTGGCACGATGGCCATCGTCGATTATACGATGGCGATGGTGCGAAGGCCATCGCCATCAGAAAATCTACGATGTTGCGATGGAACATCCCAAACATCCATCGGCGATATCGATGGTCCGATGGAAATCGTACCAAACAATGGGTGATGGCCATTTTCTCCGTCGGCGATGGTGTTATGAAGAAGAAATGGTCCGATAAAATGACTGAACATGCATGCCATCGGCGATGGAATACGATGGGCATCGTCATCGGTTGTACTTCCGATGCCGATGAAATAAGGCTAAAACTACAGAAAAACAGCCTTACGAGTTTAAACATTCATTTTTTAGTAACATTAAAACAAAGAGGGCGTTACAAAGTTATTTTAATGCATTTCCCAGAACTAACACTGTCATTTAATAATCTGGGCTTTACAATTTGCACCTTTTATCAGCTAGACTTGATTGAAAATATCACACAAGCCGAGGTTATAAGAGACACTGCTTTTATTCGATGTTTGTGGTCTGAGATGTTTGCATTTTTAAAATGTGTTAATGCGATGGTCCATCGCCGACGGTTATTTCATCGAAGGTTATCGCTGATGAGAATTGGCGATTTTTGGTTCCGATGCCGATGGAGCGATGGTATTGCCATCGTAACATAATCGGAGATGCCGACCTCTGAAAAATCCTATCGGTTTGGAAGTCTTTTTCTTAGTTTAGCCATGGACCATCTACAGTATGTCCTAGTCTTTGCTTATCAGTTTTCAGCAGAGCGTGACATGATAGCTCTATTCTCTAACCTGAGCCGGGATGCACAAAGTGCCTGCAACGCTAAAGAAAAATTTCTTCCTTAAACTGCTTACATGACCTTATCCTGAGGATATCTTAAGTCCACTAAATCTCCAATGCACAACACAATTTCACAGGCATTTATCGTCTCTTTTGGCCCCTTTGCGTGCAAATGCTTAAAATTGTCCTTAGCCAGATATCGACCAATCACAGTCCCCGTTACAAGCTGAGATGGAACGCGAAAATAAAACATCGACGACCAGCTGATTTCTTCCGTTCCTGCAGTGACTGGGATACATGTCATATTTTCTTGTTTTAGACGCCTTACAATAAATTTTAGTTAAAAAACAGATGAGATGATAATAAAAGATCATAATAAATATAAAGACAGTTTTTGCTCTTGGAATTCATGCTGCAAACTGAAATTTTCGCAGCTGCCACTCAATTATCGGAATGAAGCACCGCATATTCAACGTTGTGCTTGCAAGGCCGCAACAAAAAATTCTGACGATTAGATGAGAAAACTCATTGAAAAGACAATTGGGACTCGTGAACAATCTTTTGTTCCCCGTATGCACTACAAAGTGTCCGAAGATTTTGTTTTTTNAAACTGAAATCTTCGCAGCTGGCACTCAATTATCGGAATGGAGCACCGCATATTCAACGTTCTGCTTGCAAGGCCGCAACAAAAAATTCTGACGATTAGATGCGAAAACTCATTGAAAAGACAATTGGGACTCGTGAACAATCTTTTGTTCCTTGTATGCACTACAAAGTGTCCGAAGGTTTTGTTTTTTTTTTCTTTCTTGTGTAGTAGTACTACTACTACTGAATGTCGACCGAAACAGCTGTGAAAATGTCAGCCTAACTAAAAGTTACGCTACTCGCTATGGAGTTGGGCGTTTCTTTCGAAGAGCTGTGCACTTCTATGATTTTTAATCAAGCAACAAAAGTTAGAACTTGCCATACTATCAAGGAATATCAAAAGCTAATGGTGTAAAATCAGTTTCATTCGCACCTTAAAGTGTTCGACAGTATCCGATAGAAAATTGGGTTCTACGGCTTCGAAGCCCGTCCGAAGTTGCCAGACGTGCAAGGAAATTTTCTGCCAGTTGAGCTCTTTGCTAAACATCACTAAAATATTTTTAAGCGAGACTTTCGTAGAATTACTTAAAGAATGCAAATATTATTTAAAATTGACTAAATTTGCCCTGGTTATATGTTTCTTTGTCGATGTTTTAGCTCTGCAGCTGTTCCTTTATTGTATTTAAGGATGGTCCCAGCACCCTTAACTTAAGTACAAAAGTAAAAGAAAATCTTTTTTGGCGGAAAGCGAAATCGTTCATGCATGTCCCCGTAGCTCACAAAGTGCATTTTTCGAAAGTTAAGGGGAAGCCTGTGAGTTAAATACACTTAGTGAAGTTTCGTGCATCCCGGCCCTGGGCTATTATCCGCTCACCAATTTTCATCTTAACGTTGCACGAAAGCTACAAATCATTCTACTTATATGTAATAGTATACAGTATTTCGCTTGCCTGCCCGCTTGTTGCGCTCTTCGTCTCTTATTGGCATTAGCTACAAAGGAAATATTCATTTTCTCAACAAAGTCTGAAATGCTTCTTAGCGGCAGCATGGATACTGAAGTTTCCTCTCGCAATAAAGCTTTACTTACCCCTTAAACTCGATCGTAAGGGTGAAATTGAGCAGAAAATGGAAGTATGAGAAGCGAACGATATTCTTCAGTGCAGAACCAGCAACGAAAGCTAACAAGACATGGGTTCCGTTGAACTATTTATATCCTACTATCACCGCAACGGTACGGTCGTTATAATTAGCAGCAACGACAGTAAAATTCAGCAATCAGCATCTAATGAGATCACAGATTACATTTGTGAAAAACCTAGGGTCATTGCTGAACCCGACACACCCACAAGATGCCACATCCTCACGCAGTAGCACTCTGAGCACAGAGCTTTGAACGGTCAGTGCTCCATCATTCTGTCACCCACACATTCTTGCTTTCGCTTCCCTACATTGCGCTCTATGAATGCAGAGGAAGAGACTAGAGACAAGCAACATTGTTCGAAATGCCGCAGATCGTTACGGCAGAACATTCGTCGCGAGTCACCTTGCATTATTTCCAGTATCGTGTCCTAGATACCAGGGCGCACGATAGTAGGGCAGCTGCAGTTGTCTTAACAAGTTGCTTTATAATTTCGCGCTGACCTTTACCAGATGCTTCTCAGCTTGCAGGCTTTGCTTTGCGTTAGCAAATATTGCCTCAGTTGTGAGCTGTGAGTCTCTACACAAAAATGCGGAACGTAACTGACGCCAGTCAAGCTCTCTTGTGAGTCTTTGTATGCGCAGGAATCACTTTTTTCAAAATTAAACTCAGCAGTAAAATACGATTTATATAACATTCGAGAGGCCGAACAAGCTCTGCAACTGTCATTTTTTTCTGTTAACTTCAAGTTAGTGCTTTTAAGCAACTGAAGCTGTCGACTGTCTTAGAAAGTGTTACAAGCATTCATTTAATGTAGAAGTTCGACTGTAGAACTCCAGTTTCTTGCAATTGAAGTTTAGAAGAGTCTGCATGAGCTACAAGACTCCTTTTGAAAATTAGGTTCTAACTAAGGACCCGGGATTTTTGGCTTGTGCTGTAAAGTACAAATCTCTTATTTCGAAATATGAATGGCTCTACATTCTCACGTATATATAAATGAATAATTTACACTAAAGATAATTTAAAAAAAATCAGTACGAATGTCGACAAATTTTTCCACAACTTAACGTTTCGGGAAGGTCATTTCCATCATCAGAAATTCAAAAATTATCGCATACAAAAGATGACTAAAAAGAATATTTTATTTTGCATCAACTAAGTCTGGACATGTGTTAGCAGGGGGGGACCTGAAAGGCAAATAACTACAGTGCGCAATGAGGGTTCTTACATAAGCGTCGGACGGTATGGGAAGCGGAGGGAAACTGGCAAGTACAGTTGAAGGCAAAAACGTTAGTCATAGATCGTGACGAGTGGTACGTCTGAAATCATTATGTTGAGGCTAGGTTTTGTTTTATGGATATATAGTGATTCTAGAGTTGTGAGCTCTATTGGATTAGAATAAACTATGATAGAGAAGTCTTTTCTTCTAATTAAATGGTTGTTTTGCTCTGCATGAGGACGGGAAGCTCAATGTGCAGGTTTTGCTAGCGGTAAACTTGTTCTGCTTGATATACCTAAATATTGGGCGACGCGGGTTTTGAAATGCTTCTAATGTTACCCTCCAGCCACGCCTAAAATTTTTGTTTTCACTTGGTCTGTGTATAGTTTTGCCTGCCTGTATGCAAGCCCAATTATTATAGACATTTCATAAGTTTCGAAAATTTAGCTAGCAGACTGAAGTCCCAACCTTTTACTCCCAAATTTTCCTTTGCCGAAGTAAAAAAAAAAAAATAAAAGAATCTTGCAATAACTTGTACACCTCGCACAGCAATCCGTTCTCTCCTATATTTTCAAAGGCCGATTTGTATATTTTGTCAAATTTTAGTAATGAAAATTCAATTGTAGTTTGTAGGCCAGACATGGGTAGAGGAGTTGTCGTCATCAATAGGAATGAATACGATCAAAATATGAATACCATTCTATCTGATCCAACAAAGTTCACTTTCTAAGATAAACATACCGACCCTTTCCAACTTACTCTCAAATTCATTGATAAAATCCATAGGTTCCGGAAGAAGTTACTAGATCATGACATCATTACTAAATCGACTTACTGCTCTCTCTATAACTCTGGCGCGTCACCTTGAATCATGTGCGGTCCCCCTAAAGTACAAAAAATCAATATCCCTTTGCGACCAATTTTAACTGCATACAATACCCCATCTTACCCAATTGCTAAATTCCTCGTTACATTGCTTGAACCTTTGACAACTAATCAAAACACATTGCGTACCTCTTATGAATTTACAGATGGAATCATAAACCTTCAACTGCCGCCCATCTAGCTTTGACATCACTTCCCTATTTACAAATATACGCATTGACGAAACAATAGATATTATATGCAACAGAATTTTTGAAAACGCTCACTCGTTCCACAACATGGACCATCCTACATTCAGAAATTTCCTTAGTCTGGCCATCAAATATTCTTTTTTTTATTTTCAATAACAGGTTATACAAACAAATCGACGGAGTTTCCATGGGCTCCCCGCTCGGCCCCACCCTAGCCGATATATTTTTATGCCATGACGAATCAATATGGCTCAACGATTGCCGAATAGTTTCAAAACCATCCATTATAAGCGCAACGAAGATGACACTTTCCTTTTTTTCAAAAACACAGCTGATTCAGATTTATTTCTACAATATTTAAATAGTAAGCATCCCAGCATAAAGTTCACCGCCGAAAACCAATCAAACAATTCTATTGCATTTTTAGATACCCTAGTCATAAAACAGGACTCAAACCTAACCACTAAAGTTTACAGGAAGCCGGCATTCCCAGGCCTTGGAACTAACTTCTTTAGTAACTGCTACTATCAATTTAAAATAAATGCTATAGAACTTTACTATTAAGGGCATATCATTTATCTTCCTCGTATCTAGCATTCTTCAATGAAATAGATTTTTCCGACCCTTTTTCAAGAATAACGTCTACCCACACCACCTTCTAGATCACTACTGCAAACTCTTTCATGGCAAACTATTCGATCCTGGTAACACTAAGCCTACCGTTCGTAAATTAGACATTTTCCACTCCCTCCCATACTACAGAAAAACCATTGTCGATAAAGTCAATTTCCTGAAAGCTTTCCTCTCCGAGGCCTACACGCACATACACTTTAGGTTCTTTTAGAAAAATACATTTACCTTAGGAACCTATTTTAAGTTCAAGGATAAATCTCCCACAAGCCTTCGGTCCAGTGTTGTTTACGCCTTTTCTTACACGAGCTGCTTAGCTCTATACATCGGCAGCACTGGACGGCATTTCAAATCCCGCGTTGAACAACATTTAGGTATATCAAGCAGAACAGGTTTACCACTAGCAAAACTTGCACATTCTGCTCCCTGTCTTCATGCAGAACGAAACTACCATTCAATTAGCAGGAAAGACTTCTCTACCATAGTTTATTCTAATCAAATAGAACTCACAACTCTAGAATCACTATATATCCATAAAACAAAACCTAGCCTCAACATAATGACTTCAGCCGTACCACTCGTCACGATCCATGACTGACGCTTCTGCCTCCGACTGTACTTGCCCGTTTCCCTCTGCTTCCCATACCGTCCGAGGTTTATATAGGAATCCTCATTGCGCACTGTCGTCATTTGCCTTTTAAGTCCCCCCTTCTTACACATGTCTATGCAAAATAGAATATTCTTCTTAGTCATCGTTTGTAGGTTATAATTTTTGAATTTCTGATGGTGGGAATTGACTTCCCAAAACGTCAAGTTTTAGAAAAAATTGTCGACATTTGTACTTATTTTTCGTATAATTTGCTGTTAAAAATTGGCCTCTGAAACGTGACTGTTGTTAACAAATTACGCTCGGTGACTTAGCAACTTTTATATCAGAAGCTATGGCAAGTTGAGTCAATATATGCAGCAGGCGGCGGACAACTGCATATGTTTTATATGGATGCTGCATCTCGAACAGCTTTTTACCATCAACAGAGGTCTCATAACGCTTAAAAAAAGAAAAAAAAAACCAGCATATATGAAGCGATCGCAACTACAAGAAAAAATATCGATCTACTGAACTAGGATGAGTTAATTCCTGAGGATACATCGCTTATCTCATAAAACTACAGCTTTGTGTACTTCATAATATTCAAAGTTGTGGGATTGGAACTGTCTTCGATTGCAGCTGCATTTCTATGTCAACTTTATCTATTGTGTGGTGCGACTTCGCCGATTGTGGGATTTGTAATTGCTACAAAATCTACCATACTGATGTGCCAACCTATTAACCTCAACAGGGTGTAGACTGTTGCCCTCGGTACATTTGTGTGTCTGTACACTGTACAGTAATTGGAGTGTAGGTAGCGGACAATAGTTAAAAGTTGATGAAAAAATTACTTGACTTAAGATGTCATTTATACTTTCAGCTAAGCAGACCATATATGTATCATAGTTACACCTCCCTGTGATAACCTCTCTGAATTTTGTAAGATTTCAAAAACTAAATTTACCAACTTTGACCCTCCCATGTGATGAGCTAGAGAACAGCAAAATGCACATCGTAGGTAACAAAATTTCTTCAACCGTTTCTTTTCGAGTTCTACAAATAATTATTCCATTGCAAGAAGATATTTGTATATATATTCTTATAATTCCGGTCAAACGACAGGATTCAAAATAGCCCCATCAGAACATTAAAAAACAAAATCTACGGGAGTTTTCCCCTATATTTAACTATCTCAAAAATTCTACGGAACACTTCCGCCGTCTTTTCGATAGTAAACGTGCGCTTAGATGCTGCCACCCACCACCACTACCACCACCCTAGTACAGCAGCTCTACCCAATGAACTCTCGCCCCGAGAACCTTGTGGTTAGGTAGGCAAGGACTGGTTCGTCTAGTGTACTGTATTTTACGAGTGTCTTAAACGTATTTCAGGACATTAGAAGAACCTGTACTGGCCCCTAACCTACAAAGTTGACGTTGTACAAGCTCATTGTTGGCTATCTATTCGTTAGGTAGCGTCAATCTTTGATTGGCCTTACTTTGATTGGCGTCAATCAAATCCATAGGCAACTTCCTTCACTCGGTTTGCTGAGTCAGCAGCACTAGATGTTCGGGTGTTATTGCAGGGGTACTGGCCTAACCAGAACCGGAGTTGGTCGGTGCTTAAGAGCGTGAGGTAATGTAAGCAACGTCACCTGGACTTTGTCAGAAGACCCTGAAGAATGAAAACGCTGCCCTCCCCGAAGCGCTAGCATTTGCATAAAGCGGAAGTTGTAGTAAAATCTTAGCGATCTACAATGTTTGCCATTTCGTATTCTAAACACACTTAACTTAGCAGTCATTTATATTATATTGGCGATACCTCTACAGTGCGAGCATCAGTCAAAAAGAAAAATAAATAGAATTTAGAATAATTTGATTTAACATATAAATCAAGATTCGGAGAGATATCGTAAAGTATTTACGAGAAAAAAGGAAAAATGAAATCTCAAGATTTCGGTGGTGTGAGCGTAAGTCTTGTACCCGAGAGTACTGACGGTTTCCCTTATTACTTGTGACATGAATGGCATCTAAATGTATTATTTTCCTTCTTGATTAGCTAAACATTAACTCTGACTTGATACGCCAAGTAAAAGGAACTAGATCTTTTGCGGAAACTACAGCCCATAGCGTAGCACAACCTCAAACGTCAATTGTGTAACAAGCACGGAATGATTTGAGCCTCGGCCATATTATAAGAAAAAACACGGTGCCGTTGCCTGTACAGCCTCGCTTCGGCACAGCGAGCTGTAAAAATTTGGCAAACTGCGTCAAGGTACCTGCAGTAGACAGCTTGCAGTACTCGTCGTCCCCTCGCCTGACCGCACTGCGGCCAGCGCTATCTGCTGATATCTGACTGTCGATTTACCGGCAGCAGGAGTCAGGATGGATGTCTTCATACTGCACGCAAAGGGGCGCCTGCAATCGGAGCTGGGGACTGACTGATGTCTACTCAGCCAAATGTTCTAATTATCAGAAAACTCACAATGTTCTTGCGTTTTTATGTTAGGTAATTCACTATAAGAACCTCTTACATACTATTGGTTACCTTATACTTTTTTAGTGTCGGGTTTTTCGGTATAAAATTGGAAAAAGTAAAGGGAATAGGAAAGAATAAATATGATGGACACTTCCACCCGATTGAGGTGAGATCCAAGTTGGCGCAGATCCAACTTGGGTTAATTTTTAGAAGGTTTTAAAGCTCAAGTCGTTCAAACCAATGTCGTGAACGCAGGACGGTTGATAGTGAATAGGATTAGTGTTTCGACGGTCTCAACACCGACACTGTTACAGTAGCCGGCAACAAGGTGCACGGCTGCTACAAGTTCACAGCTGATGCACGGATTCACCGGCGCAATTACTACTCCTTTGACCCTCAGCAAGATATCAAATCTACTTACCCGTTTCTAAATTCCTTTAGCCTTTTTACTTAACCCCTTACCGGATGGAGCGACATATCTAAGCACAATATGTGTATTGGTTTAGAGTTGATCTTCTGCGAATGACAGGGTTTCAGGCTAGTAACGAGGGTAAATTCTTTGTGCCCTCCCACTCTGTGACTGCATTATTTTTTTTTACTAAGTTCTTTCCAACATTGAATCAAGAAAATAACATAGACTGATGGTTACTGTTGTGATAAGCCGTGAGAACAACCGTTCCAAAGTATGCCAGTGAATGAACAGGTGATGTGAGTCAGGCCTATATAATTATGTGTATTGTGTAACCTCGTACTTGTCAGTTTAGCTTTTTATTGACTATCCCAAACCAAACACGCATTTCCCTGCACCAATGGGATGCACCTGTGTTGGTGTGTTCCGCAGAAGCAAAATTGCTCTGGTTTCTTCTAGTGCACAAGATGACGTTGGGTGAGGAAATTTTTCTCATTGTATAAAATTATGCTCCTTTCTAAGCAAAAATTGAGAAACATGTCAAGCCTACATTCACATCTACACGCTGGGGCTTACAGCCTATTCCTTTCATGCTCAGCAAAATCCAAAAAGCAGATAAAATCAACATTAGCATTTACGCGTTTCTCAGTTCAGTTTGTACTCCGGTCTCCCTTAGCAAGATTGAGAAGAGAGGTGTTTGCGCTCAAGCTTCCTTAGGTCAGATGAATGTGTCCTAATCTCTGGCGGACACTCCTTGCGCGAAGGATGGGCAAAAAAATGGCTACGAACGTCTAAAAACAGGAGGAGCAACTGCCGTAAATAGGATACAGACCTGGCAGACTTAAACGATGATATTTTCGGCAAATTTACGGCGTAGCGTTCGTTAGGGGCTAGCAGAATTTGTGTAGGTGTTTGAATAGCTTCTGTGTTTTAGGAGACATTAAAGCAGCCTAAAACGTCTGTCGATTCAGCTCACTCTTAGCAGTATCTTTGATATTTTGGGCATTTATACCGGTGTATAAGCTAATGATACAAAAGCTAAGAAGGTATAGAGCACAGAGGAATGGGCAGTTACTGTCCTACTGATTCTATGATGTAGAGTATCAGGTTAAATCACACTGTTATTTATCATAGTACTGGGTTTTGAATATTTCGATATCCATGGCGAGTCTGTGGACTATTATTAAATTTTCAAAGGCATCAAAAATTAAGCAAACTTAATAAGTCTACGACATGCTCGGAGGAATTATATAATGCAACTCTCACGGCTGCTAATTCCCGTTCAAGTCTGGGAGTGTATATTCCACACTTTCTGGCCGGTGACGTCAGTGGGTGGGGCGGGGCGACATCAAACTCATGCTGTTTGTCTTCAGCTGGCTTAGCTGCACATATTGTCCACGCTTACTAAATTTTTTATTTTCAATCCTTCTGTTGACTCGACGAATAAAGCACTTGGTATCCAGTTCACTAATGACATTAAGATTTCCTTCTACTTTGAACGTCAATTTTCTGCCAGTAGGAATCGCGAGTCAGCTTAATTGTGTTTTAATAACTGGCTGTTGCGGTGCAGGCCATTTAATTGCACCGTAGAACTGGGTATCAAGCTGGGTCAAGCTGGCCCCTGAAGTCGAGGTGTTAGTGGTTGGGGACTACAGCCGTTTCCTACGGTACGGTAGTAACTTGCACCAAAGGGGGCCGAGATTCATTCCAGTGATATTACCTCCGAGACCACATGTGAACTTTTGAACAAAAGTCATGCGATAATTTTTCAAGTCACCGTGTACAATCACGGTAGACTCAAACATGATCATATATCACTAGGCGCTGTGCCCTTATGATGACACTGACATCCGTTGAAATCAAAGCTGGGACAACAAAATGAAATTTGGTATTTCGGTAGTACCGGCGGTAGATTCATCTACCTAACTACCGAATCTTCTACCGAACCGAATGGATCTACCGAACAGCTCTCTTCAGTAGATTTAACTTTCCCACACCGAGAAAAGAATTTTCATGGCCCTCCATGACCCACCGTTCATCCTGGAAGACATTTGAAAAATCCCATTAATTTTCGTTCAGTTGAGTTTTTTCACGCTGTTTTGCACTTAATTGAAGAGAAGAGACGTTGCACTTTGAGAAATGGGCGTAGTTTGTCATAATATTGCGCACACCCAACTGTCACGTGCTTCGGAGCTTAGTGGAGTGTGAACTGCCCGTGGGTGATGTAGTTAAAGGCTTGGAATAGGTGTTCTCTGGACTCTAGAATGTATTAAAAGGCTTTAAAAGGTGTTTATTATCAATACATATATATATTGAGTTACTTTTTTTAAATTTACCAAACCAAAATACCAAATCATTAGGTAGATTTCTTGAAAATTTACCGAAACACCGAACCGAATTCCCCGTTTTCATGTATCGAAATACCGACACCGGCGGTACAAAAAATCTACCGATTCCCAGCTCTGGTTACAATGATTGTTGAATAGATGGGAAATTTTTCCAAGACATACTGCCTAACACTGAATTAGAAGTCTTCTCGAACGGGTTCTCTTTTTAGAATGCAGTTTTTATTTTGTCAGCCTTAGAATAACATTATTGACGCAGATATTACCATACTTTCATCGTCATTACATTGAAACATGATTAATTAAATTTGCAGTTGGTTTGATGACACAAAAGTTTCATACCACCAACTGCAAATAAGCAGCATGTCAATGCTTGCTGTACAAATTGTTTTACTTTATTACTATTCTGAATGCCGGCGAAAACTGGAAGAGATTGAACATAAACTTGCAATATCTCATAATGAAGAGAAACAGGAAAAAGAACTGCAAGCCATCAAGAAGATAAAAGAAAACAGTAAGTACTTCTTCTCTTATGCATCAAATTACGCGTCTCTGAAAACAAAAATAGGACCGTTATTGGACGAAA
>LQNS02278076.1:18500405-18513862 GCA_001587735.2 Parhyale hawaiensis | reverse complement strand
AGTACCACAAGGCACCGTGCTTGGACCTGTTCTCTTCCTCATCATGATCAATGACATGGGGTCCGGATGTAACTATGCGGTACCCTCGTCATTTGCTGACGATACATGAATACTAGCTGCTGTGCAAACTGTGGAAGACGTGCTATCTGTGCAGCGAGATTTGGAAAGTATCTGCCAATGGTCGGTAAGAAATAATATGACCTTTAATGAAGCAAAATTTGAACTGCTAGGATCCGGAAAAAAATCAAACACTCTTTGAATCCACGCAATATACCACCAGCGATGGGCATGAAATTGAGAGAAAGACAGTTTTAAGAGACCTTGGGGTGAGAATGAAAGACGATGCTACGTTCGAAGAACATATTGCTAGAGTTATCGCTGTGGGAAAAAGATGGAGTGGATGGGTTTTACGAACCTCCTCGTCACGTGAAATAGATGTAATGCTCACACTATGGAAGCAATTAATCCTTCCGAGAATAGAATACTGTTCCCCACTTTGGATGCCGAGTACAAGAAAAAAGCTTGAACAACTTGAAAATATCCAACGATCGTTCACGGCCAAAATTCGAGGCATGCAGGAGTACGATTACCTTAAACGACTTAGCTGGCTCCACTTGTATTCAATACAGCGCAGATTCGAACGATTTACAATAATATATGTTTGGAAAATTCTGGAACATATCACTGTGAATGTGAACGAGCGGATTGTCGCCAGACACTCGGAAAGAACTGGAAGGACTTGTGATACCCGCATCCCAAGCAGAGATGGTGGAAAAGCCGTGGCCACAACATATTCTAATAGCTTCGCTGTACGAGGAGCAAGATTGTTTAACAAAATGCCTCGGCATATTCGAAGCGCCACCGATATCAAAACTGCAGAGCTAAAAAATTTGCTGGATTTACATTTAAGAAGAATACCAGATAGACCAGCGGTCAGCGGTTACGTGCACTGTGGAGATAATTCGCTGCTGGCTCTGGTCGCTAACTGCGGTACCACAGAAGACACCCAGCAGAGTGACTCCACACACGTGGGGTGACGTGAGTAACGCCACCTGGACTTCTTCCGAAGACTCTCAAGGTAACTCAAGGTAACTCTGATTTGCCTGATGTCGCTCAAGGTATTAATATCTCAATATAACTTTATGTACGTCTTTCAGCAAAAATTATAACCGCCTTGCAGCCTAAATTTAAGGCTCTCTTCAATCGAAGAGATATTTAATGATATTTCTAAAGTCTGCCTGAAATTACAGTGTATAATGTTGTCCTGATAATAATATAAGTTACACTTTTAAAACATGATTTACTTACCAAAGGTTTAACTGAATCGAGCCCATTCAGGTAAAACTAGATTCCTTGCAGAAACCCAAAGCCCGCAGCACAGTGCCACTTCCACAACAAAAGTCTTAGAAGTACAAATCTCTGAACAGACATTGATCGCGGAGGCAAGGATACACGAGTGTCACATAAACACTGTTGTCTATACAGCAGAGCTTTCGCTTCACTATAGCGAGGTATAAACATTCTCACGCACGCAGGAGCAGTCGTAAGCCTGGCTCCATTAGCCGCTCGCTGAGTGTCCAGGTCAATGAGCATTGCACGTTATTTATGCACAAGAAAATCGCCCTTTGATCTGTGCTTTCAATATTAATTTTCGAGCAACGAGTAGCGCAAAGCTCGGAGTATTACATGGCATTCTGGAATGTAAGCCCCTGGCTTACCGCTGTATTATTGCGCAGCATTACATCGCATTAATGTTCAGCCGAACTCCTCCTAACTCTTGGCCGACTTAACGGGGCGCGGGGTCGTTGCCTTCCAGAAATTTTTACGATTATATCGCAGCCGACTGCCATCAAGTGCAGCCCGGCATCAGCATGGCAGTTAGCACGCTAGCTTGTGCCTATGGGCAGTAATTCTTAAGCTTGTGCCTCCTTTGCACCTTTGAACAGTAACCCCGGACAGGCCTCTTGCGATCTTCCGTAACGAATAATAATAAAAAAAACTTCTTGTCGAAACAGCGCGCGTGTTTCTTTAATCTCTTGTTGGATGACTGGCAACAAAAATAGAGTCGTCTGTACTGTATATTACAATATCCAGATTATTTTTGTCACAAAATAAATAAAAAAAACTATAGATGCACTCTGAGAGAGCATCGCATACTTCCGGAGAGCAACGAAGTGCTAGCAAAAAATGAATATAAAGAAATAAATAGCTAAATAAAATCACAGTTTTTTGACTCCAGGATTTTTTTTTTTGAACAACGCTAATATGCAATCTACTGTTTCTTTTAACATTCTCAGCAGTTCCAGCAAATTTAATGTATATCCATTCAAAAACTTTTCGAGTTATGTTACTGACAACTATAAAAACATTCGCTGAGACAAGCAAAAAAGCGGAAGGAAATATCATCACTAAAATTGGATCATTTACTCCTCGTAACATCCCTAATATTTCCTGTAAATTTAATGAAGATCCCTTCATGAATTTTTTGAGTTATGTTGTAAAAAAAAAAAACAGAAACAGAAACAAGCACAGGGGTAAACCGTCGTTCACCATTAGTTAATCATCTTTTTGTCCTAACATACATAACGATCCCTGTACATTTCGTGAAGATACGTCCATAACTTTTTGAGTTATCTTAGTGACAGAGCGACAAGCAAACAAACAAACAGACAAAATAAACTCTGATGAAAACATAACCTTGTAGCCGAAGGCAATATAAGTATTATAATTTTTGCTAGTAATATCTTAGGCACTCCAAGGCTCTGATGTCGCACTTCAAGTGAACACGTCCATTTGTTCAGAACCCCTGGCCTATGATTACATGCAGTCGCCAGAGGTGTGGATTTCTGGCTGTTTGCATGTTCACACGAAGAAACTTTATGTCTTGCACAAAACAACTTGGATATTATGTACGTTTTTACTGCTTTAAAGTATTTGCCAGCAATCTGTTTGGTAAGTATGATTTTTGATGGGAATAATTGTCGCATATTCTCCGATATATAGTTAGAGTAAAACTTTTTCCATTATACTAGGTATGTTCTGTACTAATTCACTTTGGGTTCTTGAAAAAGTACAATTTTTATAACCTCGCAATATATCCACAACGATTCAGATGAGGCATGGGTTATCCAAAAGCTTATCCACACTCTCTCAACATTTGAAGACAAGAAAAGATACTTGCATGTGAACATCTTTAAACCTCACTAATGTTTAATTCAGTGTTAAAACTCTTTATAGTTTGGCTTATGAAGAGAGCTGTATCACCCTTTGATAAAGCGTTTCATTGGAGTTTCCTCAACTTGTTCAGGTCTACGACACAGTAAGTGAGTAGTGGAAGTGATGCAAGGTCCTTAGATCTGAACCAAGAAGAAAGCGGTCTTTTTAGAAGATAGAGGAAATTCAGCGCTAAAGTGGGGCAGGTCAGGATACAACTTTGTCCGGGCCTTGCTCCAAGTGGGCTCGAGTAATGACCATCCATAGAGGGAATGCCGTTTGCACTGGAGGACTGAATCAGTTTTTCCTAAAACGCTAAAATAAAGTTGGTTTCTCTTGAGAATAACTTTACTTGAACAGTGAATAAAAGTCTGACTCAGCGCTATTAGGCTGACACACAGTGTACTCATATAGACGTCGCATCGCCGTAAAAATGTGTAATTGACGATTTCCTGAAATCCATAAAAAATTCACTTATTTCGTGTAACGGCTGTTTCAATCGGGAATTTCGCGAAATTGCAAATATAATTATGAATTCCATGAAATCACTGAATGAGGGCAGCTATTTTTAAATAGATTTACTGCCGATGGGATAATGAAAGTAAACTCCTGAACTAATAATACTATCTGGCCTCTGTCTCTCCCACGCTGAACAGAATAGAGCCTTCAAGGTAGATTCGTTCCGTGCTTGTTAACTTGCATCTACCAACGATATTGTGTTGTCTCCCAACATTGTTTTTGTGTGCTCTTCCATATTTTCCGCCTTTTTACTTAGTACCATCACACATTAAGTAATAAATCATACCAAGTATCCACTGTGTCTGATAAAAACACGAAAAGTCTACCTAAACATGTGTTAATAAAGCATTGGACAGAGATTAAAACTTTTGTTATGCAAAAAAAAAAAAAAAGAATGTTTCACCATCATAGAAAGCGTGAATCCAGCAGCCGGAATCTTTCAAAGGAGACGGAGCAGTTATATTTTATAGGTGCTTTCCAATGAAGTTCCTGTTGCGTACTTATTAATGTACTTGTATGTCTCTGTACGATTAGCTACATGATTTTTATTACCATTATCATTGAAATTGTCAATATTGTTGTTGATAATATAATATTATACTTAAATCATAATATATAAAATAACTATTGCTCAAACTGCTTCTATTATTTTCTCTAGTTAATTATATGTAAAGGAAGCTAAGAAAATAACACCAGTATTAATTTCTAATTAAATTTAGCCTCATTCCATTTTGATGTGACAGACATAATCACGTTACGATACAATCTGAACCACACAAGCAACGAAAGATTAATATGAAACGGCGTAATAAATAAGAGACAATCAGTTAAGATTTTATTCAGTTATTAATATTCGGAAGTTGTTCAATTTTTTTCATTTGGTATTCGTGTTTTTCAGATTTAATCTAGACTGATAATGTCTGTCACATAGAAACGTTTCTCTTTTTGTGCTTAGACGTGATAATCACAATTCAAATTAGAGAGTAAAAGCTTGCTGGAATATTGTGTCAAAGACGAATGCATGTATTGGTCAAGGAGAAACATAGCGGAACCGTCAAGTTGGGTATATATGCATTTTTCTTGCTGAAAGTAGTACCATAGGGTGTCTACTTTAAGAATTTGACGGGTGCTACCATGGCCCCTTTGGGCATTTTTTATTGACGTCATAAGTCACGCCCACCTTTTCCCACACATCTTCATTATAACTTATCTAGTTTTTGGAATAAACATATAATGTTTGGTATCAAACTATAGCTTGTGGAAAGCAGAATGTAAATATAAAAGTTCAAACTGCTAAAATAACATTAGATATCACTTATAGGTCATTTAAAGGGACCGAAGCGGTACCTAAAATCTTTTTTATTTAGCGAGCGATCTTCCCAAAACATTAACCTAATGTCTCTTTCAAACGAGTGAACATCATTTTTTAATTTCGTTTTAGTTTTTGAGACATCATTTTTCGACTTTGTCAATTTGTTTCGAAATTTTTCCACAAAACCGAATATATCTCAAAAACTAAAGCGAAATTCATAAATGTTGTCGAGTCATTTGGAAAACACCTGAATTACAAACGCAATGCTAAACAACCGCAACACTCTAGCTGCAAAGTTGAGGGAGGAGATGGAAATTGGAAACATGAACTTCTCAGGAGTCTTGTTAGAGCCTGCGATTCAGTTTTCTTTAACTCGTTTAACTCGTTTACTTTGGCGAAAATCCGAAAAAGTATACGAGTCAAACCCCCTTTTTTTCGATTTTACATCGTTTTGCTAAGTTTCATGAAGATAGAGCTAATATTTAAATAGGTTTTTGGAGTCAAAAATTAAGTGTTACAAAATAAATCCGCCCCCGCAGCCTATTTCACCCACTTAGGGTTACACCGTCAGCCTAAAATTTTGCCTGCGTGCCCGTCTGATGTATAGCTACTGCTTAGTGAAAGAAAAGACTTTTGATGTTATGAAGATTTTCGTCCTGTTCGGTCCCCATAAGGTCATACAAGGGCAAAAGATGTCGTCAGTTCAACAGGACTTTATATTAAACGTGTAGAACTAAACTGGGTGAAAATTGGGATAGACTCTCTCTTCTGGCACTGAGGAATGGTAGCTGAACCTTTCAACAATTTCAGAGTCGCATTATTTAGCAAAATAAAGTGCCTCCAAATGTCAAGCGCTTACCCTCTAGTGACACGCCAGCAATAGAGCATGTCACACATGCTCGACGACTGCTCGTCTCCAAGAGCTCTTCTGAAGAGCATCCGATCAGAATGAACCTTCTACGATGGGCTTTTACGTGTTTGGATCGAAAAAAGAGAAGCAAATATCTGTTAATGACGTAGTGAAGGTTGCCAATAAATTATCAAAACTCGTCGCTTGTGGATTCAAGTCAGTGCCACCGTGTTCCAGGGCTAATTGTACTGCCGGTCAGCTAACAGATCATGAACTTACTTCATACCGCAGCTGTGAAGCGAAAGAACACTGTGCAAATGTGCCGTCGAGACTGATGAGGATGAAGAATTGGATGAGCCTCGAGAAAAAGTGGAATCAGAGGACAAAAGTAGAGGAGACAAGAAAACAGAAAGACATGCTGCCAAATGTTGAATATCTTTCAACGTGGAGAATAATTGTCTCGAACGATGTGTAAATTAGCTTTAGAAGCCATATTGTATGACGCTCCATTAGTATCCTGAATATCATTTTATTCCGAAACCTGCAGGTAATACGGTTACATTTGTATGACTTCGAACTTGTTAGAGGGAGTTATTTCGTAGCAAACTAGCAAGAACCATATAGTTTTATTTCATACAATAAAAGGAGTCGATTTGACTCAAAACATGATTTGCTACACGTTTAATTCAAAGCTCAGTTAACTTAACGACATCATTTGACCGTATGTAACTTTAAATGACCTATAAGTGACCTCTACTTGTGTTTTATCTCTTTTAACCTTTATATTTATATTCTATTTACCAAGAGCTTTAATTTGATACCAAACTTGATATGTTTATTCCAAAAACTAGACAAGTCATTATGAAGATGTATGTAAAAAGGTGGGCGTGGCTTATGACGCCAATAAAAAAAAAAAAAAAATTGCGCAAAGGTGCCAAGGTGGCACCCGTCAAATTCTTGAAATAGACACCCTACACTACTACTTTGAGCAAAAAAATTGCAAACATACCTAACTTAACGGTTGGACCAAAATTTGAGACATGGCTACTCGACTATATAGGCACCTGCGTTGCTACTCTAGACTTGAAACCACAATTCATTTATTAAAGATAGTTATGTCAGATCTAAAAGAACACCCGGTTGGTTAACTTCAGCCAATCAGCGACCGCAGTGACTGATGTCAATTTCAGCCAATAAGCGACCGCCATGACTCTGACGTCACTATTCTGAGTAAACAAAACAAGCAGCGAGGGATGCCTCGTTTTTCCATTCGACGAAGACCTTCCCCAATTGTTTATCATTAATTACCTTAAATTGGAGCTACTCATACACTTAATCTCATAAATAAAGAAAATAATAGACCTCAGATTTGTTGTATCGCATTGCATTTTGAATTTCAGTGACATCAAAAGAACTGAGGAAATCGTCAGAAAAATAAATGTTTGACTAAGTTTGCCTAGCTAATACTTCAAGCGAGTTAGAATGCTTCGTATAAGTTAAAAAAAAGACAAAATTAGACGATTTCATTCAGTGAAAAAACTATGCATTACAGCAGGTTACAAAGAAGAATGTTTTACAGACAAGAAAAACATAATAAACTGCAACTGAACAATTTTGTAAACGTTTATATAATAAACTGTCACGACGCACTGCTCGCAGGTCTTAGGTAGAAGATTCACTGTCTGATTTGGAATTGGATGAATGATACGGGTGCGCTGGCATCACCATTGAGGAGCAATTCTTTTGTTCGGTAAGAATCATCACAGGCTCCTTCAGTATTAAATAGGGCAAAATTAGGATGGTAAGGGCATGAAATATCTCTGGAAAACATAGCTCTTCTTCTGTGGAATTTCCACAGATTACAGCGGGAGTAACTTATTTTAGTACGTTATACTAGCGGGACCCGTGGAAATTCCACGGTTGATGAAAATCTTCATTTCTATTAGGTACGATCCCTTAGCTTTGCTAGTAATACTTTTCTTAGTTCAACCTCAGCTAGATCTGCAAACATGACCCTTTCCGTCTGAAGTAAAGAACGTCACATAACCCATGGCGAACTACGTCTAACGTATCGTATTCCGTCTACCCTGACACATATAAACTAAAATTACGCCCCAAGCAAATCGTGTAACCTATCGTTACTCATCAAATGCAACGAACTTCATCATTTTAAACTAATGATCCTCGTTTCATCTACCGCACGCATCTAATGTAACGTTAATCAACTAATTAAACGCTTGCGATCGAGCCTCACAAATTTAGCACTCGATCTTTATCTAAAACTGACGTAAATAAATAAAGACACGAAGCGTTTTATTATATTAAGATTTACTAAAATCTGTCTTGTTAGGGATGGCTGACATAGCTATAGATCTTGCTAGTGTGGGCGATAGGTCTTTTTCAGACAATGTGCTTGGCCAATCAGCCTACGGTGCCGTGTGATAGTTGTTGGCTGAGCCTGGCACGATGGCCATCTCCCATTATATAAGACATCGCCATTAGAAAAAAAACTACGATGTTACGATGGAACATCCCAAAAATCCATTGGCGATAGCGATGGTCCGATGCAAATCGCATCAAACAATCGGCGATGGCCATCTTTTCCATCGCTGATGGTGTTATGAGGAAGATATGGTCCGATTCAATGACTGAACATACCATCGGCGATGGCATACGATGGGCATCGTCATCGGTTGTACTTCCGATGACGATGAAATAAGGCGATAAATACAGAAAACAGCCTTACGAGCTTGAAACATTAGTTTGTTTTTAGTAACAACAAAGAGGGGGTTACAAAGTTTATTTTAATATTTTCCCCAGATCTAACAATGTCAATTAATAACATGGGCATAACTTTTCACACCTTTTATCAGCTAAGAATATTATTTCCTACTGGCTTGAAAATTGCGCAGACCATGGTTATAAGAGACGCTGCGTTTGTTTGATGTTTGTGGTCTGAGATTTTTGTAGTTTTAAAATGTGATAATGCGATGGTTCATCGCCGATTGTGACGCCCTACGATGGCCATCACTGGTTGTCATTGCCGATGAAAAGTGGCGATTTTCGGTTCCGATGCCGATGGAGCGATGGTATTGCCATCGATTTTGCCCTCTTACCATCGTAACATAATCGGAGATGCCGACCTCTGGTTGTAAGCCAATAAAAAAGTGTTTTGGTTGGGCTCACAGTTTCCTATCTAACACCATACTTGTATATCCGGCCCGCGTGATTTGAAGGGGCTGTTGAGGGGTATACTTATAATACATAAGTACACATATAATTAGTTGTACTGCGTAGTGTGTTGCTTTATTAGATAATACATTATATTGGATGTCACTTCTTACTATATGCATTGAGCACACATTCATCCAGGAAAAAGAAAGTGTGACGGGAGAATGCATCGAGATGAAAATAAAACTTAACCGTGCCCGCATATCGTTGAATGACTTAACATCGACGAGTCGAAGTATTTGAGGGTGGGACTAAAGGCCTTCGTTAGTTGAAATCTTAACCCTAACCAGAGATATAAGTAGTGTTATATTCTTGACTCGAGAGAAACCAAAAGAACGGTTACTGCTCAAACTTTCTGAGCTTGACAACTGTTTTACCGTTTCGTGTTTATGGTTACAGCTCAAGCAGCTGGCTAGTGAGAAGCGAGAGGTAGAATGGCTTAAGTCGCAAAATATGGTAGTTTAAAAAACTGCTTTGTGAAGAGCAGTGTGAATTGACCATGAGGTATGAATAAGGCTGCACTTCATTGTAAAAATTGCATCAGACCGCCATACCTGCCCAGATCGTACCTCTGAAACTGTGAATGCCTCCATCCGCTAATACTGTTGTTTTCTATAAATAATTACGTTTATTATTCGATTAGTACATATTCACCTCGATTAATTAGGTGTTTAAGGGCTTAAAGGTAGCAATTGACGGTTTTTCTGAAGATATTAAATAAAATATTTATAGACAGGTCAATTGTATCGTTTATCGACTTGTGACGTCAATGATAACTTCACTTTTCGATGCCTAGCTTCACGTGAGTCATCCCGTTACTTTCTTTGCTTCCTGCATTCATTAGTTTTGTGGCCGAAGAAATACAGAATTTCGCAGAAGACGGTATTTAATTTATTGTTCTGTATATGTTCATCGGTACATTATTTAGATACTGCTGGTGTCTCTGAATCGAGTTTAATAGTTTGTTGGGGTATTCATTGTTAAATAGAGTCTGCTTGAGCCGCTGTCTTGTTAGGTTGGAAATTAGCTAGTTGGTTGAAGCCTTGTAGGTATAGGTGCAGCATATTAGCGCATTCACTTATGTAAAACAAGTAGTATCTTCATGCGTTGGAATGTGGTAAACTGAAGTGGCTAGTACCTGTGCAAATATATGCGTCTAAATTATTGAGAGGTCGTTGGCGACTATTGCACGGGTAGCTTTGAGTAAAGAGTTATTTTCCAATTCGCCTCCCAGAATGGTTAAGGACTCTATAGCAATAGTAACGAAGAAACCGTCGTCTATGTATGGGCAGTAGATACTTATTTCTCTTGCTTTACTTCAGTCAGAAGTGTACTGGCTAATTGTATATTAGGGCTTGTATATGCGTACTTACTATGCGAAACGCAATTGAAAGCAGCAAAGTATTAAGTATACTTTGCTCTAATTGTTATCCACACTAATCTTGTCTACAGACAATCCGGCAGGTATCTGTGATTGAGCACACACTCTTCCCGGGCAGAGGCTAAATCTTGGGATACAAATCAGTTCCAATACACAATATTTATACAACATATCGTAAATTACAGTGTACTTTTCACTACTGATAAGCTACCGCTTATGTAATAGTATATATGTATGTGTATCTAATACGACGTAATTACTCTTTTCTTCTCTTAGAAGTCCTTCAGGATGATCAGATTTCGAGAAAGAGAGAGAAAATGTGTGCACGGCTTTTTCCACGTAACTGACAAGCTTTAACATGAAAATAGTCGTAAATTTTTTTTATAAATTTTGAACATTTTTATAGCTTCGTAGGCTACTGGGGCCAGATTTATCAAGCTACTTACAACGTTGTAAGTCCCTAGTTTAGCTTGTATCTCGATTTACTGTATTGTAACTCCGGTCAGATTTATCTAGCTACTTACGTGTTGTAACTCATGTATCTAGTACCTCGAATTACTAACGCGGTTGTAGAAAGAAAAGCTTTTTTTTTCTGCAAAAATAGTGAAAACAAGCTAGAGAATCTTCTAAAGTATATTAAATATTTTTATTAGACCTTGGGGATACTTATAAGGGCTTACAATGTTATAGCAAAATTATTTTAGAACGTCCATTTTGGGCATTCCGAAATGGGTATGACGTCACACCCAGTATGCCAAGTGTTAATTAGAACATAATTTTACTGGATATATGACACTTTCAGGCTTTGGTTAAAGTTCTAGATGTATTTACACAAGCGTGTATCGTAAAATTTGTAACAGTTTTCCATTGAGCCACTATGTTCTACAATCTATATGACATGTGGCATACCTTTCTTGCGACGGTGCCTAGTTCTGCGTACATCGTTTTCGTGAGATATCAGGGAAGTCAAACAGTCGTCTGATAACTTTGTATACATGAAACTTAGGCCCATCAAAATTTCACGGCTACAAAATGTTGGAATGGAACGACATAGCCACGAACCAAGGTAGTGGAGTGAAGCCACCCGCAGGAAAAAGTAGTCTTCTGATTATTTTTCATGCTGGGAACACAGAGCTAATATTCAAAGCTAAAAACGATGGGGACTATCATCATCAAATGAATGCCACACTTTTGAAGCATGGTCTCGAAAGCAACTCCTTCCAAATTTTTCACCTAACTCCGCAAATGTCGTGGACACAACGCATCTTATCACTCCGTGCAGCTTGAAAGAAGGCCTACTACATTGCTATATACATAATAGAGGAAATCAGATTTACCTCCAGAGAACGCTACCAAAGCACAGTTGCACGAGCTTGCAGAGAAGATGACTGTAACGACTACATACGTAATTGATGAAATTGCAGGAGAAGCAGAGCATCGGGTTTTGAGATTACCTCCTTACCATTGTCATTACTATTCAATTGAGCTCCTATGGGAGCAGGTGAAGATCTTCACGTAGCCAAAAAATAACACGTTTAAAATGGGTGACATTAGAGTTCTGGTGAAAGAATCTCTCAGTGTTATAACACCGTGTAATTGGATGGAAGCAGTGAGACATGCAGAACAATAATTGCAACATGACGATGGTAAATGAGACATAGAAGCAGAAAAGTTTGTTGAATCATTCGTAATCAATATAACAGAGTCTCTTCACCGACTCTTTTGATTCAGAATGAAGCGATTAATTACAGTCAGTGAAGAGAGAAATACACTTACTGAGAAAACCTCTTAAAAAAACGAGCCCAGACTTTTACTTCAGGGCGGGTAATAAATAAGTCAAACCGTTATATGTTATTCAAGGCACGCACACACACACACATATAAACTCCTTTATGGGTACAGCTGGGTATCAGAGTATATTTCAATAAATTCATATATATGTACATAGATGTTCATCTGATAATTAAATGCGCATTAATATGTGTTCAAAGTATTCATTGTATCTGCTATTACTTTTATCTATGTTTCTAATAAAACCTATACTGGTAGAATAAATGTTACATGCATTTTTAACCTCTGATGTCATTGCTATTTTAAAATTTTCAATATAGTTCACCTGAAATAGGGTTCGTAATATATTCTTCTTTTTGATAGCTCGCATGTTGGATAACTGGTGGTAGGTGTGGCACCGTTGCAGTCACGCCCAAAGCCCAAAGCGATCGTTCATTGGCTGTAGTAGTGAGCTGTAACTTACAATCATAAGGCAGATAGACTACAACCTTGTATCGTGGTTGTAAAATACAACATTGTAAGTTTTACAATACTGTAACGTTAGTAAATCTGGGCCCTGATTCACAACTAGCAGAGAGTCCACAGATAAGTGGAGCTTAGATGTTCATGAATTTCGTAGTCACTGTTAAATCCATATTCTTAAGTCCTTGACGTACATTAATTTACCTTCTGAATTGATTTAGGTAAGTAAAATTCACAGTTTTGCCCTCAGTATTTCTCGTTAATTTTTTGGGTTTGTTTCCAAGCTCTACTGTCGTTTTGCCGCCAAGTTAAAAAAAAAAACACTACTGTTTCCTACCGTCAAGTGCAGCCTGGTCTGGACGTGCCGGTTCACACTCGCCCACATTGGATTAAATGGAGGCAATTAAGAGAGTCCGGGCTTCAGAGATGGCTTAAACCTATGACAGCTCGTGCTTTATTTAACGACCCTGTTAGCGCATTACATCGTCAGACCTCTCCTCTGCAGTCACTGCAGCGGCTGCAGGCTCTAATTTTGGATTTGGTGCTTTTCTCTCCTTAAATTATATAATGGGACCTGTTAGGTGAAGAAGCATATGACCCTGGAAATTATTACCTAGATTGTGAAGCAGTTAACTGTAGAGCTTATGATGCAAAGGGATGCGAAGCGTGATCTTGAAGCAGTTAATTGTAGAGCTAAT
>LQNS02278076.1:18432211-18453099 GCA_001587735.2 Parhyale hawaiensis | reverse complement strand
ATATGTGCTGACCACTGCCACTTCAGCCACTTTAAGGACTCCAAACGCCAGCTTCGATCACGTGACAAAGCCATGTGTTTACTCGCAAAGAGAGTGCTTGGGCTTGCTCCTCCCATTAGAAGCTCCTTGTTCAGCACAAAAGAACAGAAACTCCAACCAAGATGAGCTTCTCGAATTTCTAAGAAGAAGTTCATGCGAAAAATATACGAAACTGAATAGTTCCTACAACTTTTGTCCAACGATAATAGTTACAATGCGTGTACAGACAAAATTTCAGTTGGGTATATTAGATACCGGTCTCGCTGTAAGAGCTCTGCAGCACTTGTAGGTTTTCGCCCAGAAGAAGGCACAAACTTGACCTGGGCCGAAAGCTTGGCCAAATATAATCTAATGCCTGTTCTAGTCCTTAATAACCTAATATGAAATGTAGTGTATGAAATAAAATAGTTTGAATCACCAACTTTACCTGTAATTGTTTTGGTATTTTCAGTATTTTTCTTTCCTGTCAATGAATTACAAAAACGTGGACGATATGCATGGACAATAAACATTTTGATACTATTTTTGCAAATTGTTACATAATTTTATCGACACTTTGCAAATTTAGAGTAGTTACCCATCAGTATTGAGTACCTTTTGTGTCCCTTGTTAATCAGCATTGCAATCATTGATCGAATATAACCATCAATTTTTGTGTTCAACAAATCTATATTTGTTAGATTTTATCAAGAAAATATCCGCAATAGGTCTATATAAAATGATATTAGGCTTTAAACTGTGTTTAGACTTACGTTTCCTGATAACGTGTACCATCGAAATTTCTACGTGATGATGTAACTTTCTTTAAGTTGCGGAGTATAACCCTATTCTATCTTAGAGGTTTTGAAGTTCTATAGAAAGATTCTTGAGCTGGAGTAACAAGACCAAGTTCCTGTTCTATACGGTCTGAAGTTCAGACCATTGTTTTTAATTCATGGGTAATCGTTATTTTTGAGTTAAGGCTAGTATCTTCGCCATAGCAACTACGTAAATAGCCATTTCTGTATGGTGACGCAACTATACGGGCGGATTATGTTACAGACAAAATATTTCTGTTCTCGAAGAAAAGCCGTCTATACTTAAGGGCGACGTCTAAAGCAAAATTAGGCGTATGTTCGCCTATACAAGGATGGCTTTTCTGCTGAAAGCGACGAAGACGCCGCTCATATTATAGGTTAGAAAAGCAGATGTATCCCGACGATACACAACCGATAATTAAAAGCGATTTTAATCGTTTAAACAGTTGTTGCCGCCGATAATTACCGGCCCTGCCAAGAGTAATTTCTGACTGGGGTAAGAGGAAACTCACAATGATTAATCGCAAACGCCATTTGTTGGGAAATTGGTCAGGTGTGCGTTAGTGTTTGCTGCTTATTTGATGCATACAGAAACAATAACTCACAAATAAGGGTTAACAAGGATGGGTCTCACTACAGTATGAAAAAGTGAAACAGATACAACAGAAAGTTCATTAGACATTGGAAGCAAACGCAGATTAGAGAAACGTAGCCATGGGAGCTGAGATACTTCTATTGAATAAAATTGTGAATAGAACGTACGTTAGGTGAGTTAAATTTGTCGAAAATCATTAGAAAATATGAGAATCGTATGGTTAGATGAGGAACGAACCATACGAGGAACGGCTAACATTTGATAAATTTTGCAGTGTGCACAAAATTGTGTTGATAAGCAACGCTACTAAACATTCGGATGAGTGAATACTAACGTGCAAGCAGACCTTTAAACGAGCGATAGATACCTAGATGAGGAGCGATAGGATGGATGAGGAGCATCAGCTTGGATGAGGAGCGTTAGGTTGGATGAGAAGCGTTAGTTGAGTGAAGAGCGTGCAGTTGGATGAGGAGTGATAGGTTGAATGATATGAAAAACGTAGGGTTCAAATTGGAAAATTGGGTTTGATGAAGAGCGTTAGGGCAGATGAAGAGCGTTATTTTTTTTTATGGGGTGCTCTCGGTTGGATGGTGAGCGTTAGATATGATAGAATAGTGTTACATAATGAGTGCAATGTTGAATGAATAAGTTAGGTCAGATTAGTTGCGTTATGCTAGATGAGGTACAACACAGGTACATTGGTATCCATGTAAAATGTAGTTAGAAGAAGTGCATGAGGATATATGAGAAGAGTTTTATTAGAAGAAGTACGTTAGCATGGATGAGAAGCTTTAAGTTATATGACGCTCGTCAGAATCGATAAAAAGCATTAGGTTATTGAAGCGTGTTAAGTTATGGTGAGGTGCATTAGCTTAGACCAGGTGCACCGGGCTAAATTAGAACCGTTAGGTTTGGTGAGAAGCGTTAGGTTGTGCGACATGCTTCAGGAAAGATATCTACTCCCGTATTCATGACTGGCGATAGTTTAGACGATATGTGTAATCGTAGATGGACTTTGTTGCATAAGAGAGAGTTCCTCAGGCTCGGTGGCAGGCTTTAACTTATATGGAGGGCGTTGTGCTGGAAGATCTGCATTAGGTGAAGCTGAAATATTCATTCAGGACAGGGGCTTTGTCTCTTAAGTCATTGGTGATTTCACCTTCAGGTCGCTGGAGCGGAACAATGGTTTCTTTTTCCAGTTGTCTTTTGCTGACATATTTATAGAATTCCTTGGGGTTTCGGCCATAGCGGCTATGAAAATTCCTTTTTCCTTTTTAGAAGTCCTGATTTTTTCTTTACGTCCTGACATGCCCTTATGTGACTGAACCTGTTCTTCTCTGTTGGATTATGCTCCCAGGCTTTGTAACGCATTTGCCTCCTTGCAATGCAGCATTTGATTGTCCAATTCATCCAGAGCAGATCATTACTGATATCAACTCGTTTATTTGGCATGTATTGTTCAGCAGCTCTCAGGACGCTCGTTTTCAAAATATGAGAGCAATGTTTAACACTGGTGTCTTTCATAGGAGTTTCGAAGTCAGTTGTCAGAACGGAGGAAACTCCATAAGGTTATCAACCCCCATGAAACCAGCCCAATAAGAGAAAAAAAGAGAAAATTAGAGATCACTAAATGGAACTGTTTACAAGTTGCTAAAAGTCGCCTATACCTCGACCAAAAAAGCAGAGCCATCGAGACTATTTCAAACATCGACATGTGATGAATTAAAACGAATGAGAGTACTGGCTTGTACGGCATCGAACCGGTTCCAGGATAAACTCATGAAGAGTATCAGTACGCCGAGTATACCTCTCCCGAGCAAATGGCTCCGAAAGAAAAACCACCAGTGGATGACTAGGGCAGTTATATATTTTATATAGAAAAAACAGACCCCACCAACTCTGTCACAATGTGTTATATGATACTTATATCACAAGGCACAATAACATCTAGCACAGACGCACATTGGTGAACCACTCTGTCAAGCAAACTCACATGACAATTGGCTGCAGAATCCCAGACTAAGGAGCAGTATTCCAAAAGGGTGGAGCACATAGCAACAAAATCAGCCACGTATCAACTCCTACAAACACCTACCAAGCAAGTCACATAAGACCAATCTTCTGCGATGCCCGCGAGGCAACCGAACGAATGTGGTCGTCAAACGTCAACTTTGGATCAAAACTGACGCCCAAGATTACCAGGTCATTGACCACAGGAAGTGACACACCATCCAGTATGAGTGCACGGAAACTAAATCTCACTGTATGTGACCTAGACAAGAGCATAGTTTTAGTCTTACATGCATTTAATCCCATCCAGTTGGTCAGTCATCCCCTCTCCTAGCCCTCTTATACTCACAAGAGCACTTATTTTTTCTTACTCTGGTGTACATTTTATGTACCATGAATTAACACTTCCTAATGCCGTCCTGACGTCGTCCTCAAATCCCTTTCAGCTTCAGAGCCCTTCGTATTATCGTATTCTCTGAGTGCGGTGTTGCCACCGTGAGAAGCCCTGCCCCGGTACATGTGCGCTTGGTAACAAACCTATGGCTGCGAGGTTGTTTTCCAATATCTAAAGAGGTCTCTCATCGAATCTTTTGAGCTTGCAGCGGCCCATCGATCTCTTACCGCAAGATCCTGCCAAGGAAGCTCTGCTTTTAATCATCGTAATTTTTCATCGACGCCCGGCGATGTTTCCTGCCCTGGAATTTGCTCAAAGAACTCTAGCGAATCTGCGGACCATTGGCGTTTGATGATGCGGAGCTCCTCCTCAATGAAACAAAGATCGGACGCGTTGATGGAGAGGAGCCACGTATGTCTGCTTGGCAAGCGCAAACTGAAGGAACACATGTGCAGTCCTACAACATGTTGGTGTTCAAGTAGTTTTTCAGTATTATATAGAGAAGTAGCTTTATAAGCATTAAGTTTTGTTGCTCTTTATAGTGCTGTTCAACGAAACGTGCCCAGCGAATAAGAAAGAATAGTTTTTAGGGTGAGGATGCTAACGAATCTACGCTGGTTCTTGATTTCTTTCTGAAATTGACGCTTTGAAGAACGAGATTTTGAATGCAGTGTGAAGGACCTTTCATGTACAGTTGCGGGAGCAGAGGTGAGAAAATAATGCTAAAATGGCAAAAATCGTCGTTTTTTTGCATGATTTCATTTGTCAGTGATTGCAACATCGTATAGATGGTACGCTTTCCCTTAAAGGGTTGATAGCTTTATGTCTCCCACAGCGTAACAATCGTGTAGATAATAAGATTATTGATTTTCATAATTTGCTGGCCACGAGGCTACGATTTTCGAAATTTATATGCACCAAGAGACTGTTGTGATAAGTGTAGTATGTAAGCGATAACAGTGCCTAACTTATCATGTCTATCGTGAATAATTGTGGTCATTTTGATTCTATATATTGAAAATTCGGTGCATAGACCACACCATACATTGATGGGACACTGAAATCGAGCCTCTCGTAAATGGGCGTGGAGGCCTATTTACGTAAGTGTTAATAAAATGAGTTCTTACAATCACAGAGATCTCAAACAGCTATTAATTTTTTCATAACGTAAGGAATTGGAGATCTAAATTCACAATCATGTCTTCAGTAGGCAATACCCCAAGAATAATTGAAAATTCATCATAATTTCTAGGAATATTGAAATTGTATAGAAAAAATGGCAACATGTATATTACATGTAATGTACCTTAATATCACTTACAATTGAGTTTTTCCAACGACGGATTTGAAGGAATAACCTCAGAAATTGATGTATGTAGAGCTTTCGGAAAAAGCTCATCCTTATTGCCAAAAGGTAAGGAAGGATAAAAAATCCCAGTCATACGTATGAAACTCCTGATTAAAACCACAGTAATACTACGGAATAAAATCACAGTAGTAGCCATCAACTAGAAATGCATAAATAACCCTGAGATTAAAATACGAGGCAGCTGTTAAGAGACATTAAAATGGTATTTCGGTGCTGATACAACCCGTCATCAGTGGAACCATCTACAATTGCACAATGTCATTTCACATTACTACCTAGGAATACTACGCCACTTTGTGGTTGCCCACATTACATCTCATCATGGTTGCCTACATTTCATGTTTTAATGGATTACTTTGTTTAATCACTTTATGGTTGCCTTCAGTACATTATTTAGTGGACGACTATTCTCCAGCGCTTCATGGATGCCGGAGTCAAATTACTCCATAATGGACTACATAACATCATACATAGCAGCCAATCTTAGATCACTTCACAGGTTCCAATGTTAGCTCACTTCACAGCTGCCAATATTAGTTTAATATACGACGGCCAATGCTACATCACTTCACAGTTGCCAATGCTAGATCACTCTAGGCCTGCTAATGCTACATCATTTCACTGTTGAAGATGCTAGATCATTTCACTCCTACCAAAGCTCAATGCTACACCACTTTATGGCGGCCAGTGCTTCATCATTCAAATCACTTCACGGATGCCAATGCTATATCACTACACTGCTATCATTGCTATATAACTTCGTTGACTCCTATGCTAAATCACTTCATTGTAGCCAGTACTTCATCACTTCACTGCTACCAGGGCTTCATCACTTTATGTCTGCAAGCTGCTCCGACTCACCCTTCGGCTCTGCTGTCTGTTCTGATCGTCTCGCTTAGCCCGTATACCAAATAAATTTCATTAACATTTCCATCAGCTGTTTACTTGGCATTTCATTACAAATCGAGCATAACACAAATTTGAGAAGTTTCCGTTCTACAAAATGAGATTGGTTATTTTTACAATCTATTGCAAAATAATTTTTACTCTACTGCAAATATCACAGGATGGCATAAACAGTTGCTCTGTGTAATTACACTTCAAGCCTTAATACTTTCGTGAATTTGCTGCGTATAGAAGTTTTTGAAGTGTACAGGTTTGCCAGTCGTTACTCAATGCTAAAAGAAAAAAAATTAAGGAAAAAAGCTAAACAAAGTATGAAAAAGTAATGGGAGAACATGTAAAAATGCATCTGCGGTACCGCGCAGTCAGGTCCAATTGCGAGACCGAAATCTGCCTTATGGTGTGGTCTATGCTGAGTGCAATGAATCTAGGCAAGTGTAATGAATAACTCTATAAAAAATTGATATGGAGTGATATTAGCTATGTGTATTGAAGAAGGTTCTTGAGATGTATTAATAACCCTTAAACATACTGTAATTGAGCATCAAGCTTATTTTTTTTTTCAATTATTTCTGTAGTTAATTCAGATAAGTATAAATATCATATATGGAGTTTTTAAATCTAAGAAAACTTGCAAAAAACTGCCTATCATAACGCCATGTGGTCCTCAAATGGTTTTCGGGTTATAACGCGGTGTCAACCTGCATGATAGTGTTCTGTGCCAGCCACAATAGGCCGACGTACTAGACACGATCCAAAATAGTACTTGGCTTATGGTACATTGGGTCAAAGCAACTATTAGAGCCAGGTATTATCACGCTTGTCTCACTTGGTTTCCACATGACGATCTCTACAGCAGTAAGAGTCACTCTGTGACCACGGGGAAAACCCATGAAGTCCAGCTGAAAATAAATCGTTCGATCTGCCTGGAGTTTACGCATCACCTATCAACACTAGTTGATAGAGATCGTTTTTACCAGACACGCGATTACACGAGTTATGGCGAGGAAGGTTCAGGTACACATTTTTCAAATAGACAAGGCATAATTTGGTAAACTGAAGAAAACTTTAACAGCCGCAGAAAATACTTCATTATTTTAGCTTCTAAGGTGACGCAGAATTTTTTACAAAATTGAAATTTTTACTTCTATGAAGCTAAGTTGATGCGTTAAGGATTGATCTGAATACTGCATAAGCCTGGGACAGTGTCTTACTAAAAATAGGACTGAATTGATAGAGATGTTGCCGCTCGTATATGTTGACAACTAAGTTTTTATGCACGTGCTAAACTTTAGAACTTTTTGACCCCATTCTGCATAGTCCTCTCGACTTTTATGACTGAAACGCAGAAAAAATAAAAAAACCGAAAAATGTTACCAGACAAGGCTATCATTATTTTATTCATTGAATTTCTCATAATAAAACTGTGAAACTGGGGTTTGAGAAAAATCTTCAAAACTAGAGCTAAAATTCAGCAAGACAGAGTGTCTCCGCTCGGTGACGTAAGGTGGGGTGACATTTTTATTATGGGAACCAATATTGGCTATAGAGGCAGGACATCTATAGTGTGTTTGGAGAACGGTATCGAATATAAAACAGTATACGCAAATTCATTTTCCGATTTTCTGATGTTCTCATTTAGTACAGGAACAATCTAAATAAGTTCGACGGCGTAATGCTGGATCGGTTCCTTTACAAGGCTTAGGCTTCTTATTATCTCATTTTTTTCTCAGTGACTCCTACATAGAACTAGAGACCTCGCGATACTAGCAACCCTCAGCATAGTCTAACCTCCCGCTACACGATTCAGAGGCCCAAAAGCGATATCGTAGCGGAGCATGGACACATGAGTAGTAGTAGTAGGAGGAGTTTTTACTAGCGCTTCAGTGGAACACAGGACACATGAGTCAAGACTATCACCTACACTGCTTCACTACCATTAGCAGTAGAGTAGACCAACACTCAGGCTTGGGTGTGATTAAGAATCCGACAATGTAACGGAAGGCCTCATCTGGACTAAAAGAAAATTCAGCCGTGACTCCACGTCGTCACATTTACTATTTTTGTTGTATTATAGAAGCAGGAACCTCAGGCCTTTCGGTGGTTTGGCTCTTAGGCCTAACCCAAAATAAAATTAGTTTTATATTCTTGACGAGAGGGAGCCATAAAACAATTATTGGCCAAACTTCCTATAATCGACGACAACTATTTAACTGTGTTGTTTGTATGTGTGCAGCTCAAACAGCCGGCCTGTCAGGGCGGGAGATTGAATGGTATAAGTAAAAAAATACTGCGATGTTTTAAAAATTATTTTATGAAGAGCAGTAGTAATTGCATATAAAGTGTAATGAAGGCGGCTTTACTTCAGAGAAGAAGTAAACTTGGAGCTCTAGGCTATACCAGCCCAGATTTGGCCACCGATGCTATGACAGTCTTTACCGGCCTCGATTACAATATTTATAATAACCCGCTATGTGTCTTGTTCAATTAGTTTATATTCTTTACATTTATTTATCCATTAAACGGCTTGATCCATTGATAACTTTTTGGCCACATTATATAAACTGCTCATACACTGTTCAGCTGCACCGTTGGTCGATGTGACGTCATTCATGACGTCTCATCTCGATACTGGTTTCGCGTGAGTGCTCCCGTTACGTTCTTTGCTCTCTCGATGAGATATTCCCGCATACAAATTATTAGACTCGAAGAATTTGCCAGCTTCCAAAAACCATTGGGTAAATATGGCAAAATTGTAAATACATAAATTTTTTACGTAATAGAATTATTGTCTTAGTCATTTTTTAGATCTGATTATATTCTGGACTGAAACTAGCCACTAGACTCGTTCCCAGAGAGGTATCAGGGACTATGCTTCCCTCTACTGAAAACGATTGTATGCTTACTTATCAAATCAGAGAACGTTCAACTTGATCAAATATTGGCTGGAAAGATCCTCGGAAAGAAGCATTAAGAGGTTGAAGGAATATGTCAAAAACTCAGCTAAGCAATGTTTTACCTCGCTTTGCAGTTGCTTATCAGAATAGTAAAAAACAAATGCAAGATTTGCATAAGCCCAACTGGAACATTTACAAACTCAGGCACCTATAGAGACTGCTCCCAAAAATTCCAAAGCACAGTTAGGAATTTTTTATTCCGTTCCTTATTTGCCCTTTATAATAATACTAATAAGATCTGCACGACGAGGAAAAGAAGACGTTGCTCGAATTGAGGTACCGGTTCCTCGAGGTCGGTCTGACCATCCTGGAAAACACTCTGAAGCAAAGGCTATCTGCTAAAAGGAACAAACTTAGACGCTTCTAGGCCAGAGTAGCTGGATTTCAACATAACAATTAAGCTATTCAACACGAACCAAAAGCGCCTCTATCAAACCCTTAGAGGAGAAGACACAACCTCTGACTCATCCAATGCAGATGAGAGCATCTGATTCTGGAGTGACACCTGGAGCAAAAAGGTACGTCGCAATAATGACGCAGAATGGCTCTACGACGTCAAGGAGAAGAAAGTCGCAGCAGATCCAGACCTTACCATCATCAGTCATCATCTCAGACAGCAGTTGAGCAAAACTAAGAACTGAAAAGCACCCAGACCAGATAAGGTGAAGGATGCTTCAAGAATCTTGTCACTGTGTCAATATGGCGATTTATTTTTCGGGTAATAACATCAGAAGAGGTAGCTTTAGCCGTTTCTTTCATGATAATATTTTTTTCCTCGTTTGTTAGAGCTTTTCCACGTCCCATTTTAGCAGAATATACAAGAAGCTATTATTGTCGTTCACCTTAAAATGAGAAAAAATGCAAAGAGTTGTCAATGAGGAGGCACAGCAAATGTGAATAAACTAAACAATGTTGTCATTAGAGGTTACGCTTTCCCTGGAGGCGTCATGAAAATTTGATGGCGCAAATATGAGACACGGTCAATTTTGTGCTAAAGCTATTATTTCCGTTCTAAGTGTAGGTACACCGTACATCCAAAACAAGATTGACAGGAGAAACGTGTCTACTACCCAGTAGAGTTTGCAAAACCTCGGATGAAAGCATCAACCGAATGCGGAGTGCTTGCACAAAAAGAATACAAGCGCAGAATGATAAAGTTGCTCGACACCTCCACTGGACCCTGCTGCGGATCCATAACTTCCTGGTCAGTGGGAAGTGGTACGAGCATGAACCCGCGCCAGAGGTTGAGAATGAATCCGAGCAAATCTACTGTGATAAAAGGATGGAAACTGACCAAGAACTTCACGCCAACTGACCGGACATCGTCGTAAAAGACAAAGAGAAGTCGTCTAAACTGATCGACGTTTCAATCCCCTTCGATTCCAGAATCGTGGATAAGGAAACAGAGAAGAAAAAACAGTACCGTGACCTTGCCATCGAACTTCAGCGACAGTGGTAAATGAAGGTGGACGTCGTCCCAGTGGTCATCGGCGTTCTGTATGGAGGCAATGTCCAACAATCTCAAGACTGCCCTGCGAAAGCAAAATGCCGCCATTTCCATCCAGGAACCCTACAGAAAAGCGCTTTGCTTGGAACAGTGCACATCATTCGCAAAGTGCCTTGAGCCTTAGGCTGCGGGATGCAACCCGGCGACAGAGCGTAGAGCTGAACATCGCTCAACCGATCTTAATTTGTATCGTGAAATCCCCCCGATAATAATAATATTACTAATACAAAAGCACCACATAGGGATGTCAGGAAAAGTTTTCAGGCTCGGGTAGGAGCCTCATGAATCTGCTTTGCGTTTTCCAATCATAATAAAAATCAAACGAAACGCACAAATCATTGGACATAAGAGGTGAGCTTGACTTAGAACGAAATAAATAACTTCAAGGATCGAATTGTCAAGAACTATAGACAGGTACGCTGATTTCGAACGGCTCAATCGAGTCTCTGGTATTGATCTTCATTTGTTTGCTGTCGAGACTTCAAAAACTCAATCTTACTCTGTACATGGAAATTTCAGCCGGATCGAAGCAATCTGTTAGCTACTAACATTTACAACACGATTCTAAACGGCAAAGCTAGCGGTCACGTCTGAAGTTTTGGATTAGTTAAGCTTCGAAGTTTACTAGTTTTGCGGGTAAGTCGTTGTTCCAAGGAAAAAAGTCCTGAAACAGAGCTAGAAAAATTTTTATTCGGCATAGTATATTGCCAATAGAAAACAAGAAAAGGAACTTAAATCTAGAAAACCAAGACAACAAAAGTACCCAGTTGCACGGAGGGGATCAAGCCCTGCAGTGCTATTACAATCTTTTTGGCTCCCTTTTCATTTTCCCACAACAATAATGAGAAAAGAGACAAAAATCTACCTAATCTAGCGCGAGGAGTTGGCCAGGAGCGCAAGGTGAGCAGGGCACCCGTCCCTGATATTGGGACCGAGACCACGACATCGTTTGCTCGGGGAGCTGTGACGGATCGCTCCATCTCGGCCATGTCTCTTCCCCGGTCATCCGACGACATCTGATGAAGTTCCCCATATGCTCGAGTGTCTTTGTTTGCTGCGACGTCTTTGTTCCTGCGACTGGAGACAAAAATTCCGCTTTGTTTTCTGGAGAAGGAACCATAAAGTTGCCTTTCGGGACTGCTTGACAACCAAATATATGCAAATCTTACCTGTTGAAGCAGTTTTCAGTGAGCAACTAAAGGTTACATGTCGAGCTTTATATCTTAGTACAAGCCGATACATTTTCTTCCAGGCATGCTGGTTAGCGAATAATTAAAGCTTTACAAGCGGAACTCGCGACTTAGTGTAATATTGGACATTCATTGGTTGCGGGGGCTGGAGTTTCAGCGCGAGACTCGATGTTTGTTACCTGCCAGGCCGGAGAGTCAGCGGAGGAGTAAAAGCAATCTGCTCTTCTTCTCTGCACGACAGTATGTTAACCTGTAGGATGAGAAATTAACCAAAAACTAAAAATACCAGGTTGTCTGGTGTGCTAGTTATCAATACGTTAAACTGGTACATGCCTGGTTTGCCCTTGAACAACGGATTAACTTTCTACACGCCTTCTTCGGTATTTGCGCCTTTCTTATGCTCAGCAGATTACGATCCAATTCATAAAATTAATAGTAATTGACACAGAAGTAAGAATATATTAGAGACATGAAAATTGCATTTAATGCGCATATACATGGAGAACAATACTTCAGCTTCCACGTGTGTTCACGCTAGCTTCTTTCTTCACAATTTTATGTCATGGCAACAGAGAGAAGAAGAAGTAATATTGCAGCTGTGTGCAACGTCCCCTCTCCCTCTCTTTTCTATGAAAGCATAGGTCATATCGTGCCTGACATAATTTGTTCTTCAGATGCGGGCTACAAAATTTCAACGGAAGTTCTACCTAGCTGTATTTTATATTTGTCAATTTTGCTTTGAAGGAACGTTGTACAACGTACGGACATCGGGAGTAGCAGCCGACTTACTGAAGAAATCCCTTATAAGCTAATCAAACTCAAGAGAAAGACATCAAGAATAGGAGGAGCATACGGAGCAGCAGAAGATTACGGAATAAGAGTTGCGTACGGAAATGTAAAGTGGCCTGCAAAATTTAGGTGACAGCCAAAAGAGTTCAAGAAAATCATCTAATATGAAAATAAGCAGAACACCCATAGTTGTTTATTACAACACTAGCGGACCCGTGCGTGAAAAATTCACGCAATAACCTATACGTTTGCCTAATGCCTCGAGGCCGGTGCGGAATCTCCTCTTCTCTTATTTGCTTTTTAAGTTTTTTCTTTTCTTCATTGATCTTTTGTCGTGCTGTCATCCTTAGGTATTCTATATAGACAGGCAGAAGTAACATCTTGAGTAAAACACTTCAAAAAACTTAAACAAAATACCAGCTTATATACAATGTGTTCGGTCCGTAGCAAAGATATCGTTGATACCGTCTTTCCACGTCAAATATCTGCTTCATTTGAGGTGCTCAAATTTTGACCTATGAAGAGAAAACTGCTTCGTCAGAGAAAAACTGTATGCTAAAAGAAATAATTGTCAACTGCTCGTGAAAATTTATGTTTCGTCGGTTTCGTTGACAATTGCATCAAAGTGGGAAGAATAGCTGATGCAACGAAATCATCTGTGGGAAGAAATTACAAATCAAGAAGCATGAGAGTGCCAACGGAAGCTTCAGACATCTTCAGTGCTACGATTTCAATTTTGGCAATGCAAGAAGTGCATTCAGACAAAAGGTCGCCCTATACTTTGCCGTAGATTCTATGTATGGAGAAGCTAATACTCGTACAAATCAGACTAAGCCTGCGATGTCTTCATTGTTGGAATTTCATCTGTCATTGCTTAAGACTGCTTAAGATACGCTTGCCATCTTCTGCAACCCGGCCTATTTTCTGCCTATCATTTTCAATGGAGCTTGAGAGGAGCACCAGAGCCTCCAGGCTGGGATAATTTCCGCCTATCTATTTCGTTAAGAGCGTGACACCAAACATATAAATATACATATTTATAAACACACGACGGTCATTCTTAGTATTAGATTAGATGACTCATCCAATTAGTTGGCATATTTATTTCAAAATTTGAGATCATCTTACTCACTTACGCAAAAATAATTCAGCCTTAAAGCGAATAAGGAAATTTTACCCCTGTACAAAAGTTAAGGAACTGCTCAACAATGCCTCCAATTATGTGTCTTATTGCTCTTTAAAAAACTAAATGTCACATTATTTAAATAAATAAGAATGTAGCTGTATTATTGGAACCAGACAGACCGCACACAATCATGGCGCCCGTACTACGACGTAGGATGTCTTCTGAAGAGAGAGAGAAAAATAATTGTGTTCTGTCCTTGCATAATGATGGAAATCCCTGTCGGATGCCAAAACCGGGCTACCACGTCCTGAGAAAAATGTTGCCGTAACACGAAAAGCGGTTGTGAGAGCGCCGCCTGGCGACGAGCGGAGTAGACTCAACGACACTAAAATTCCGTTTTAATTGAAGTTTTGCTGATATAAGTGCCAAGTAACTGATATGATTTACATATTTTTTTACGGAGCTCATTAGCGGCGTATTTGAATGAACTGAGTGTTCCTTTTAGATCCACAGTAGCAGCAGACTATAAGCGTCTCACTGACTGCCGCAGGCTCGAACCTCGCTCCCAGCTAGGCAAGTTCTTCGCTGCACTTCATGTGATCGGTCAGCACCCGGTCTGTGTACTGCTGTGGGTTTACTGACCTTCCCCAGTGATGGGGAGGGTTGGGTGGTCGCAGATTGTCGCATGGAGTCTTCCGCCACTGGTGCCACAGCTCTAGATAGTCTGTGGTCGACTGCAGCCGTATATTCCTCTGGGGTCAGTTGGCCTATATCATATCTGCACTACAAACCAGTGCATGCGAGTTTCCCAGTAGGGGGTACGGTCAAGGTGACTTGACCTTTTACCTTTATCTACGTTTGTGCTCGGTAACCATCATCGCCGTTACCCGTGTCGCAGTCGTCATTTAAGCTAATGAGTGCGACACGAATTGCGACTGGCAGGGTCGCCGGTAACCCAGAAAAGCTGAATGCGACACCCCCCAGGAGGAGTGAGGAGGGGGGAGACGTTAGCTCCTTCTTTTTGTTATAAATTGATTAGATCTTGTTTTCAAAAGTGTCCAGCAATTATAGATAGTAAGGGAATGTTCACTAAATATGACTTCGTTTTGTATTCTTTTGACTGTTTGGACATTTTCTGAGGTGTTTGTGCACTCAGCAATGTAATATAAGTTTTACAATTGCCGAAACTTTTGTTAGGAAACTTTCCTTATCGAAAATCGGTGTGGATGATGAAAACCATATACATTGCATACAGTACAAATTTCAAGTTATTCTTGGAGTAGACTTATTAATGTAACATAGATATATACCGGTATGTGTGTTCAAAAAGACTAGGTCCCCAGCAATTGCTTACTTCGTTTTAAAACTCCCTTGTGTTCTCTCCGAATGCTTCTCAATTTTACCTTGAGGCAACAAATGGATGCAATTGGTGTTCATCTCAGAACGGTGCCGCGGCGAAATTGGTCTCTCTTAGATAAATTTCAGAGCTACGCCGACATTTTATCGACTCCGTTGCCGCGAATCATACAGCTTGGAAAACAACGCTCGCCATTTCTTCAATTTAGCGCGAGCGAGAAAACAATTGGCAGTACTTAGCTGGAGAAAGCGGCTTGAAGCTCCAAAGGTCGGTTATAATTGCGTATTTTTTACCGTTACTGCAATAGATTAATTAAAAGGAGCAATGAAGCTGATTCAGTGAACAGGTAAATGTTGTTTTGTAACATGATGTGAATCGTAAGATTGATACAGCGTTTCTCGTTAGCAAATTTTTGTCAACGATTTCTGATACCATGTTTGTACTAGATGTTAAACACTAATAGTGTCATGAAGTATCTGTAAAAAAATTTTAAGAGAAAGTGGAAATATACATAACGTATAAAAATACTCTTACCTTAAACTTCTGTGAGTTACTTTGATATAAACCACAAGAATCTAGTTTTTATCACGCGGTCAATATCGCCTTAGAATTTCTTGTAAATTGTAACGCGAAAAATTAATATCACAAATGTTTATAAGTGAGTTTATTTTTAAAATAATTCTGTTAAGTATGAATTGACTCGAGGCAGATGATTGTTATGGGACTCTCTCATCTTCTTTTGGAATTGTATTAGCTGAGAAAAATTGAAAAGAGTAGTTATTCATGAATAATGTCAACTTACTTCCTAGAGGTATGAAATTGTTGTCATTTGTCTACGGTTCTTACTAGGCTATAGCTGTTTCGATGTACCAGGTGTATAGTTTTGCCATGGCTGAACAACGAACAGGTTAACTCACGCGCAGGTAGGTGCTAGGCTCCGCCAACTCGTGTGACGTCAGGTGGAGAGATAGCAAACAGTGTTGATTAGTTCATACTATTAACTTGCTTAATAAATAAGGTGAGCCTGGGCTCCCATGAAGGGCAATCCTTTCTACACGATCACAACTGTTCAGTGTGCGATGCAAAAATCCGTTTGCTTGAAATGAGCCAATAAAATGTCGAGCGAATAGGATGACAGGCGAAAAAATCAATTACAAAAACATAGCCACGACTTCCTAAGCATTGATATGGCTTATTTTGTAACCATCATATATCAATTTACATACTAGTACACTCCGCCATTAAAAATTACCACGGAAGAACATGGCTTACAGGGAAAAAACTACAGTTGCATACGTATTATTGGGGCAGTTTTAATCGTTCTAGAAGTAATTTAATCGAAACTTATAAACTTTACTTGTGAAATTTGTATTTTTAAGAGCTTTTCTCGTCAGAATATTGCAAATGGTCAAACGGAGGAGTGATTTTTTTACTAGTTGAAACTTCATATATTAGTCGTTCAAAGGCGGTATTTTATGTGATAAAACAGTTTCCCCGTCGACATAGCATTTTCTTTCGACTTTTCTGAGAAAATTGCAATTATTAGGGTAACTCGGCTAGACATGCGTTTAAAGTTTAACAAGAAAGATTCCGTTTGAAGTTTCATGCCTTTTTAAGGAGAAATTGGTGTTTTCTGTGATTACATGGGAAGATCTGGAGTGAAAACTGAATTACAATTACTAGTAGTTTATCATTTTACAGGGTCAAAAAATGTTTGAAGCACAGTAGATGTTGCCGGTGAGAGCGAAAACTTAGTATACTCTTATGCTGCAACAACTTTCTTTTTCGCTACTCCGTAGCTTTAGGAAAAAGAAGAAGGTTCACCAAGTTAGTTTTTTCCGTGTTCAAGACAGCCGAACATCAATCATCAGCCCATGGAAGAGGGAATAATGGTATAAATGAATAAGGAATACTATTGACACTTATACGTACACTGATGCTCTTCGCTCCATATGACGTCATATGAGATGCGCAGAACCGTCCCAAAATGGTCAGGCGATGAGTTAACCTGGTAACGTAGTTCAACCATGAGTTTTGCAGTGGATAGAAGGAGGCCCGCAACAGATTATCGAGCAATAATACAAATTTTTGAAGACAATATCTATCAAAAAGTGACTTTGCACCTGGTCATTTATGTTGCAAGCCTTACATCCCAAGTGTTACAGTAAGCGTTACTTGTTGCTTAACGGTCACTTTGCAAGAGAATTTGACCTGCAACGGTACCTAACTTGCTGCACTGACCGCCAGCATCGAGGTGCTGTACTAAAGTTCCCTTTAGTGCGGAGCGCAGCGCACTTGCTGCGCGCGGAGCGCACTCTTTCACTTTGGAGGCTGTCATATGTCGAACTAATCAGTTCTGTCGGTGCTTCGTGCCCTGGTCGGCTAAAGTTTGGAATTTGTTGCCTGTATCGGCTTTTGGTCGTGTTGGCCTGCAGGCTTTTAAGTCGGCAGTTAATGGTTTTTTGCTGGATTTTCTTTAGCAGCGTTTTGAGCTTCCCGGTGTCGCAAATGCTTCATTTGGGTTGTATTACCTGTCCGTGGAAGCTCACACGTGAAGTTTTAATAATAATAATAAATGCAGCAAGGAGTGATGCAGCGTAATCCACTGCACTTCACTGAAACCCTGCGTTATTTGGTCCCTTCAAGACTTTGGTCAGACTGAGGCGCGGCCACACTTAGGTGGTAACGTGGACCAGGGCCTGCAGGAACAAAACGCCTCAACGTATTTCCTCCATGCGGTTAGATAGGCTGGTGCTGAAGCTCTACTCTACTGGGGGCAACAAGCAACAATAAAAATGGGACATCGTGCTTATCAATAAACATGGCAAGCGTCGTACTAGTGGGGATCTAGAAAACTATGAAGCCCGAGCAAGCAAAGTGAAGGGACTCAAGGAAAACAAAAGATATTTATCTGATTTATATAGGAGCGGCATTGGTTAATGTCGTTTAATCGTCTTACATTTCAGATTGGGAAGCTTGAGCTCGCAGCTTTCTTTTTATATTGCACAATGCGTTACCTACTTCATTTTAGCTGGGCTCTTTTTGCTTAGCAAATGGGAGCAAATATGAGTTGCCATAGCACGAATCATCATGTGAAAACGACTTGGGGTCATTATGATAATACTACTTAAGTGGGTTTCATTGCATATTATCTCAGTGGTAGGCACTGGGGCCCTGCGGCAGTGCCACCCACCATCCTGAAACTACGTTGTCACCTGACAGCTACATACATACGTGGGGCCCAAATGTTGTGGTTGTCAAGGAGGTTTAAATATTATAATGAGGAATCCCAGCCCCATTTTGCCATACTGGCCTGGGATATATCTGTAAATAATTTATTTTTCTCGATTGCTTATTCCTTTCTCCCAATCACATGCTCCTGTATAGCCATTTCTTCCCACGTACCAATCATAGCCAACCAGTCATTTGTGCAGCTAATCAGCGCGTAAGCCCTACTGTAAATCTCAGCTTCAGATAATCATTACTACCTCCATATATTAAACCTTCTAGGTAGATAAGAGGTGCACTGGCTCACTATCAACGCTCGGCGCACTAATTAGAATATTCTCTCTTCACCGTCACTAAGTCGCTAGTAGGGAACAGCCACAGCGTAAAGTCTACTTCGCCCTCAAAAGAGGCAACAGTATAGTTACTCGTCAGATTATCCCTTGCAGTCTAACTTAGGGTGACCGTTTGAACCAGGAGATAACAGAGTCGGGGCAAAACTGCTAAACTGTATTCACAGGTTAATAATTTCACTAATGCATTAACCAAGAAAATATCACCAGAGAAATAAACCACACATGTGTAATTATAGTGCACCATTCATCTATAAAAGAGCTCTTGATTTAGATGTAATTATCGATACAGTTTCATGCTATTTCCCAGAAGTATATTTTTCGTGTGAAATGCTCTTCAGGTGATTTCGCTATTGAAAAAATATGGAGTGTTATTGAGCTATCGTCTATGAGCGATGCACTACGAACACAATTTTTGAAACTTGAATGTCCAAACAGAAACTGTTTGCAGAATACAGTGAATATTTAAAAAAAAATTAAGAAATACCGTGCTTGTGCTATGCATGACATGGTTTAAGAGAAATACATATATTCATGGCAAGACCTCAAGCTCAGTGAATAGTATTATTGTATCACTTATGCATGGTGTTTGATACAATCTTCTGAAGGCCACGAAAGCAAGGCTCTATGACTGACAGGGGAAAAAGAATTTTCTGCTCAATTTATCACGGACACACACACTAACTTTGTGTTTGATGAATAATACTCTTTTAAAATTGAAGGTGAGTTTCCGACAAATCAAATCAAAATTACATCAAATAATACGTCTCATATGGATGCTGTGTCCAACAAAGTTGAGGCACAGCACCCTGAGGTTTTCATTCTTCATACTAATATAAGCGGAATACTAAATACTAACATAAAACAGAATTAGCATTGGGTTTGTGGAAAGCTACTGGTACAATGCCTGCATGTTATGGAAATGATAGTGACACTATCATCTGTTTAGAGAAAAGTCGGTGAAAGATTTACACAAGTGGGCAGTCAGTGTGCAAACGTCTTTAAAAACATGATACCAATGACAACTTTTCTTATGCTGATTTAACATTTTTTCTTTTGAATTCTACCAAGGTAAAAAAATACTAAACTAGAGCAGAATCTTAGAATTAGAAGAGAACGACGGTGTGAATTGCCAATTACATTCAAGATTTATTCTATATTAAAGTAAAAAATTACTAAACTAGAACAGATTCTTAGAATTAAAAGAGAATGACGGTGTCTATTACTAATTACACTCAAGATAAGCTGCGTTCCTCAACACCGATTCTGCAGAACAAGGATTCGCTCTGGCTAGACTGCTGGCCAACCGCAAAACCGCTATAGACGTACATAAAACAAAGGTCACGTATTTCCCGTATATGGATGCAGTGCTCAACACATTATGGGAGCAAAACGTTTTTAAGATTATACAGTAAGTATGGATAAGATTTCTAGTCGTAAAAAATAGTGAAAATGGCAGTATCAAAGATGTCATTATAGCAAGAAAAAATAGCAGCAAAAGTCCTATAAAGAAGCTATGAAGTTCTTATAACAAGCAATATAATCATAAAGAAGCAATATAGTCTTAAAAATGACCTAGTTTTCAATGATATATCCGTAGGAAAATATACAGTATTTAAAGGTACACTAACTTAAAATATTACCACATTCTGTTCAAATTATTTTATAAAAATAACTCACAGGTAATATCTTCTATGATTCTACAGTGTTTTTATTACTAAGTAACGGAAGATTTTATATTAACTTATTATATAATAACAATCTGATCCATAATTTTCTTTGAAGTATTCTAATTTTACAACTATTTTAACGTGAACAATTATTTCACCAACTATAGCAAGCTGTACTTGTTCACAGACTGACATATTGTATTCAGACGACTATAATTAAATTTAAATATGAACGGGCGTGAGTTCAATATTGACATGATTTGTGATATAATTTTCTATCATTAGGACGCATTCAATAAATAAATAAAGCACCAATGACTACGGTATATCAATACACTCATTTCAACTTCAATAAATTAATAAGAATACAGTGACTTCAATATAATATAGTTTTATTTAACTTAAACAAATTGTAACATGAATATTAGTTGTCTCCAGTTAACAAACAATTCTGAATGAAACAATAACGTTATGACAGTAGCATTAACATTGAACATTATTATTATTATTAAAACTTCACGCTTGGGCTCCCACGGACAGGTAATACAACCCAAATGAAGCATTTGCAACACCGGGAAGCCCAAAACGCTGCTAAAGGAAATCCAGC
>LQNS02278076.1:18396802-18420766 GCA_001587735.2 Parhyale hawaiensis | reverse complement strand
GGCAATTAAGAGAGTCCGGGCTTCAGAGATGGCTTAAACCTATGACAGCTCGTGCTTTATTTAACGACCCTGTTAGCGCATTACATCGTCAGACCTCTCCTCTGCAGTCACTGCAGCGGCTGCAGGCTCTAATTTTGGATTTGATGCTTTTCGCTCCCTAAATTATATAATGGGACCTGTTAGGTGAAGAAGCATATGACCCTGGAAATTATTACATAGATAGTGAAGCAGTTAACTGTAGAGCTCATGATGCAAAGGGATGCGAATCGTGATCTTGAAGCAGTTAAATGTAGAGTAAATGGTGCGTGGGATCCGAAACGTGATTGAAGCAGATAGTTGGGGATAATAATGAGGCAGAGCGCTTAAGCCCATGCTGCTAAAGCGGTTAAATGCAGAAATTTGGATTTAGGGGGATTTTAAGGCTATTCATCGAAGGAATTATAAAAAAAACTTCATGATGGAATCCAGCTGCAATTAATAGTGGAAAACATGATATAGAGCTTCAGAATTTAATTCTAAAGTAATTGAAAGGGAAGGTAACAAATTGTGATCTTGACGCTGTTTAAAGTCTCAATATGGATAGATGGACGTACATTGGCGCGTATTTGGTGTTTGTGCTTTGCCAGTTTTAACTGCCTAACTAAAAATAACAATACTTTACGCATATTTACGAAATAGGTGTAGACGGAATTCCTTATATTTATTTTACTTTTACTACATTTTATTACACTAATTAATCAGATTAATCATTCAGCAGCCTCGTTTCAATAAAGAATGGGCAATTGAAAAATATTTTCGTCGACTAAAATGCCCCTGAGAAAAAATATTTTTATAAGGATTATGGGCTCAAAAAGGTAATTTATTTTTCAATTTTTGTAGCAGAATTCCGAGTTGCCAATTACCTTGTGCCTTGTGTACCTTCTGACAAAATCCAGGTGATGATGTTCACCTCACCTCACGTGTGTTGAGTCACATGTTGATTTTTTTTGTTGGATCGCAGTTTGCGAACTAATTAGGGAAAGCCAGCCGCAAATTATCTCCTCAGAAGCTACAAATATAGTTAAGTCATATACTGATGGGTGGAGAAGAATTCTGTTTGAGTTTTAGAGTATCCACAATTGGTATAAAGTACGTTGTTAATGTACAATACCCATATACTCAATATTATTACTGTATATTGATATTGTCCCTCTTCCCGAAGAACAAAAAATACGAGTGCTAAATGTTACAAACAAATCACAGGGCTGTAATTAAATGGAGGTATTTCACTCTAGGAATTGTTTAAATGGTAGGGTAGCTTTTATTTGGAATGGGGTAGGTCCTTATTCATGTCCAAAGATGGCCTTCCAAAATTAAGGATATGTAGGTGGATATTACTACATAGTAGCAAGAAGTCTCACATGCTTTTTTTTTAGGAATAGAAATTTACGCATAGCGAGAATTACTTTTCTAGTGTGGCAGGCAGTCTGTAATAACGGTGAAAAACTTGTGACAATAATTTATCCTTCGTTGACAATAATTGCGTTGATTTTATTATGATGGTTGATATGAAGTCACTGGCTGTGATGATAGAATGAAGTGAGTGCCCTCCATTTTAGTAGCTGAGCAGAACAACAATTCCTTTCTAATAATCAGGCAGTCATATATATATATTTCAAAATCATAGTGCCTCGGCGTCAATGAGTACTAATAACAATTTTTAAATGTATTTAAATACTAAATACTTAATACATCTAATCTAATTGAATACTTTACTCGTTTATTGCTCTCAAAGCATACATTCCCAATAAATTATATAAAACTACACAATAGTACACTATCGACATAAAACACAATTGAGAACAAACCTATTCAAAGCAGAAACGCTTATTAGGCTCATGTCCCTAAAAGTCGATATACTTACTATTACATTCGTCTCTACACATTTTCTTACAACGTGGGTCTGACATAGGTTCAGCCAGTTCACTAGGGAGCTGGTTGTTTGTATGTATACTCTGAAATATTGTGAACTGTTTTTCAATATCTACTCTCACCGCTGGTAAATTTAACCGACTATCGCTCGTTGCGTGATGCCTGTCTGGATGGAGTGGACGATAGTGCATATAATAAATTTGTTCTCGCTTTATATAGATGTTCTTAAAAATTTAACATAAAATACCTGTAGACATCTTTGAATTGTAAAAATTCGAATTTTACATAATTTCATATCATGGAACGTTATTGTTATCCCTTTTTAGATTTAAAATTATCCAGACGTATTGTGGCATCGTCCGATATTCCTCCCCAGATGGCAATCCCGTACGTGAGGTGAGAATAGAGAAGCGAATAGCACAGAATTTTCAGTGCATCTATTGGCAAGTATTTGTAAATAGCTCCTTTAGCTTTACTAAGTTTATAACATAATTCTGTAACATGAGGTATAAATTTCAAATCATTATCAATCATTAGACCTAAGTACTTGAACGTTTTTACCTATTCCAGTTGAATATTATGAAAATATACTATAGGTAAATTTACAAGTCATACAGGGGTAAAGAGCATCAATTTGATCATGTTAGCATTGGCGGTGAGTCGGTTGTTCTAAAGCCAAGTATAGATATTATCGAAGAAAACTTGATTTTTTGTGACCTCGTCCTGCATGGGCGCGTCATGAACATAAAATACAGCATTATCTGCGAATAAAATAACTTGTGCATCTTTAATGTCAACAATATCGTTAATAATAAAATATTGAATAAAAACAGTCCTAAAACAGACCCGTGGGGTACTGCTGTATTTACGTTTAAAGTATGAGACTTTTCCTCACCAATGATTACTGATTGTTGGCGATTTGTTAAGTAACTTGAAATAAGTTCTTTAATTGAGCCTCTTAGTTCATAGTATTACAACTTTCTAATTAAAATGTCCTTATTATCTGTGTCAAATGCCGTCTGTAATTATGAAAATAAGCAGATAGTAAAACGTTTCTTATTAAACATAGGTTATACAGCGGAAACAAGATTAAAAATGGCTTGAGTTGTATTTTTTCTTTTTCTGAAATCTATATTGCAAATTGTTAAAAATCGTGTTAGTTTAAAAACATACGTGAGGCGCAAGTGAATCATTTCTTCAAATAATTTGTTAAAAATAGTTAGCGTAGGTATTGGTCTAAAACTCCACACCGTATTTCTATCACCTCCTTTTGTATCGGCACAACTCTGGCCATCTTCAATACTGCTGGATACACTCCAAGCAATATAAATTTGTTAAGAATGGAACACCGATATGAAACTATACATGGAATGATTAAATTGAAGTGTTTTGGTTATATCTCGTTTTTGTGATAAAGCTTTGTTTTCATTTCAATAACAACATTTAAAATTTCGTTATGAGTTATAGGTAGGAAATTGCACTCGGTAGCTGCTGGTCTTCTAGTAATTCTATATTGCACATTTTGTTCTGGTAACTGTAGCACCAAATTACTAGTAACCGAATTAACGTAATTGTTAAAACAATCTGCCAGCTTTATTCCGGTAATTGTGCCACATTCACTATCATTTCTGTTACGCAGTCATGTGTAGCACGGCCCATTAGATCATTGATAATTTTCCATCATTTTTTTTGCATCTGCCGTATTACGGATCAATTTGAGGTAGCATAATCTCTTAGCAGCTCTCATCAGGTAGTTTAGAACGTTACAATATGCTGTGTAAGATCTTTTCAAAATAACGTTTCTTCTATGTAACTGTAAAAACCTTACATTTTTTTTATCAACAGCTTCATTTCTCCAGTAATCCAGCGAGCAGTCACTCTCTTCACAAGCAATCGCCGCCTTGGGAAAGATGAAAAGTACAATCTATAAAGCTTTTTCAGGAATGCATCTAATTTTTTAGCTGGATCTCCACCGCAGTTCAAGGGAATACCCATTTGTGACACACTATCAACAAAATTGTTGGTACTAGTTTCATTACTAAAGTTGCGACACATTTTGTATTGTTTCAACAATTGACTAGTATTAAAAATAGCAAAACTGGTTTATAGTCCGATATGTCATAATTCACGACTCCACACCGCCCAACTCCATCAAAAGTCGAATTACACTAAATGTGATCGAGTAGAGCATATTTGGTATGCGGATTTTCAAGTGATATTCTTGGGGGGAGATCAATCATTGGAGCGTATCCAAAGCCTATCATCATGGTAATAAATTCCGAAATTGAGTTTATTTTTAAGGAGTTAAGCAAATTTATATTAAAATCCCCGTAATAAACAGTAGGAACTTCATTCGCCAGTTGTGAGATGTGCCGTGAGAGGATATCACTAAATGCGAACAAAATACTTGTTTTCATCGTAAGTCCCAAAAGGGAGAACTGCAATCCACATTTATTTATGGATTAGTAAAATAAAAAGTACTTTATCTTTTGGCCCACGTTCAGAAAACAGTTAATCACAGCCGTGAAAAAAATCATCTCGGTAGGCTCTGACTTTTATCACCGAGGCATAACTGCTATCGTTCGTTGCTGGCATGAATGCATTGAGACTGGTGGTGGCTGCATAGAAAAATAACCTGAAGCAAAAAAAGGTAGCTCGTTTTAATGGTGCCCCTACCGTCTTCGTTGAGCTTCAGCTGTTCAAGAGGCAAAATAGGAGGCACTATTTTTGGAACGACCCTTGTACATATGGGCACAGGTTTTCTCACTCAGGATCAACGCGCATAGAAACAGCTAGTCGGGAAAGAAGAGGACGAACAGAACAGAGAATTATTAGTAGGAGCATGAAAAGTTATATGTATAATATGTGCCGTTAGTGGGAGAGAAGAAACGCATACGACGAAAACGCGTTCTAAAGATAAGTAAGATGATGAAATGTATTTACAAGTTAGTGGTTTGAAGTCTTCAAATTCACTGTGTTGAAATAGAGCAAAATGTATTTAAATACAGTATTAATTTACACAAGTTGAAATGTATTTGAAAATGTATTTTCATATAACCAAATGCATTTAAATACTGCTCAGCGTGTCACAGATACGCCAATCCGTCATAACTGTCCAGACTCCTTTTCTCGTGAGGAAAGCTTAATCAACACAGGAAAAACTTTAACTTCAGAAAAGTAACGACTGTTATGAGGCATCCGTTTCTTTCACTGCTCTGAAAAATTATGGAAAATAATACCTATCTTAACTTTTACAGTACTTCGTTGATTATCTGCTCAATTTACGCATTGAGACCTCATTGATGTTTGAAGAAAATAAAAATCTAGGCTGATCAGAGTTTGAGAGATACTTGCTAGATTTCAAATTAGTACAAAAAGCAGCTCATTCAAGTTTGAGAAATATTTACTATATCTTTATCTGGAACCTGGTCTAATTTTCACTTATCGGTTTTTCAACAGAGCGTGGCCTGATGACTACAATCTCAAACCAGGCATAATATTTTGTGTATCTATTTTATTCAGAGCCCTTTTAATTTTCTGGTTTGTGGCATAGGTTTTGTTGTAAAAGATACCTCATACATGAAGGCTAGAGCTTCAATTAAATCAATGAAAGCTGTGCCGTCATGAGTTCGGTATTTCCTTCCTGGTTGGCGGAACCTTCTGTCAAAAGAATTAAAGCCGAAGACGTGATAGGAATTCACGACGTTAGATAAGCTAGATACCTAGTGCTATATACACCAGGTCCACTAAAGTACAGTAAATATAAAATTCAATACGCTTGGACGAAGCATAAAGCTAAGACAGTTGAAAAATAGAATGAGTCTGCTGTTTTTAAAGCTGAAAAGAATATTAACATATGCATTTGAGACCAATTTCAGCTACCTTGTCAGTGAGCCAGGCAGCTCATGCAACAAAAAGCTGGCCGCAGGTTAGCTTCTTAGGAATATAACTGGAGCGACTGTCATAGGAACTGGCTAGCTAGAACTCTCGACACCCAATACCTCAATTTTGGTACCCAACCTCGCTGACAACCACTTGCGCTTTGCAATTAAATGGCCTGCACCACATCAACCTCCTTATTGAAGTACAAGCTTGTTTGTGGAACCTGCTGCCAAAAAATTAGCTGTCCAAAGGGAGAGAAAAACTTGAGGTGAATGATAAATTAGACACCAAGTGTTTTCTAATCGTCCAGTCTACAAGAGAATTCCAAAAAATAAACTTTGTGCGGATGGACAATATATACAGAGACAGTAAGGCACAAGCTTGATGCCGCTCCGCCCCACCCGCTGATTTCACCAGCCAGAAGCTAAGGCAATTACACACGCTGACTTAAATGGGAATCAGCGGCCGTGCGCCCTCCAGTAATACATACATAATATATTCCAGGAGTGAAGCTTAGCTCTCTTTTGTCACTTCTCCCTATTCTTCCTTCAAAGCAGCTTTCAAAAAAAAAAAATAAATAAATAAATAAATAAATAAATAAATAAATAAATAAATAAAACAAAACTCATGTTGTTCTCTGCCGTGAACGTCTATCTAAGTTAATCCACTTTTTCGATCTCTTATACTGAAAGCGTAACGGTCGTACTAACGCAGGGATGAACTAAGGAAAGAAAAACGTTGAAAGAAACAAGCAGAATCGTTCTCTGCCATTAAATTAAACTAGAGTACCCGAAGTGTTAAAAATATCGGGGAGAAATTTGTGATACCCTTCCACATTGATCATACTTTCGTCACTATGCTTCTGCTGGATACGCTACGACAGCCAACTCAAGTTGTCATGAGATGAGTGCTCTCTGTTTCAGTTCCTCTGAGCAGCACACTCCTTCCTTTCCTTAGATGACATGTATCAGCAAATAGTAAACGGATCCCTAAATTTATTTCATCTCCCGCCGCTTAACTCGTGGATACGTCATGGTACATATTTAAAATATCGAAATTTTTGCGATCAAGTGATAAATGATTGACAAATGAAGAAAGCAAGCTATGAAATTGCTGCATCTACTGCAACTTGAGAAATAGCTTCTCCTGTACTTCGTTGATCATTCGCTCAATTTATACTTCGAGAACTGAGAGCAAATATAGTTTCGAAGTGTGGAGAAAGTAATAAAAATCCGACTCCATGGCAGCGCTAAGAGAAGCTTTCAATATTTTCAGTGTTCGAATTTCAGTGTTAGGTGAGGAAGAAGTGTATTCATTCATCATGATAAGGATTTTTACTGATGCCATCTTCTACAAACTGACATAAACCTGATATCATTTTCAATTATCGATCCCCATTATGACGCAATCTGACTCCAAAATTTGCAGCTTGGCCTATTTTTTTTTTTTGCCGATCTATTGTATTAAGAGCGTGACGCGAAGGCACTAATTTGGCCAGTGCTGAAATCTAGGCCAGATAAATATAACTCCGGAGATTTCATTAAATTTAATCATTATTAAAATATATAAAAGTCTAAATCTATAATTGTATGAATATATAAACACGCACCGATGTCTATCATATTATTTTATGTACGCTATGAAATTCATGAGCTTGAAGTACATATATATATACACATGTACTCAAAGCACTGTTCACCACCTTCCTTGCCTCTCGCCTGTATGGGGACTTTTCTATAGTAGGGGAACTTATATCATGCGTGAAGCCACGCCATTAGAATCACCGCTAGAATCACCGCTTGATGTTTTGCATGTTTATATTCTTTCAGATGAAGAATTAGGTTAACGACAACAAACTATACTCATTATGCAGTGAATACGTGTAACTGGAGTAACTTTTTATTCTAGATAGTTATTTTTTCCTCGGCCGACGAGGCTATAATTTTGTTGGAGTTTATCTATTTGTATGTAACGAAGATAATTCAAAAGGTTATGGACGGTTCTTTGCAAAATTTACGTTGAATTTTAGGCTTGTTAGGAAGAACAGAGGATTAACATTTAAGTTAAGGTCCCTCCGGCCTCTTGCTAGTTTATCTGCCTGTTTTTCATTGTATCATAACCCAAACAGTTATGAGGTTCTTACGAAGAGCAACAGTCAATCTTTACGATGATCTGTCTTTCCGTTTTTGTGTTTGCCTCTCAGTTGGTCACAAAATAGCCCAAAAAGCTGTGGACGGATCCTAATGGAATTTTAAGGAATTGTTAGAAATGTTAAAAGACACAACAAATTTTTGGTAATGATAAATTCGCCCGTTTGTGTGTTTATCAGAACAAAATTCGAAAAGTTCTGGACGATTTTTCAAGAATATTACAGGAACTGTTATTAATGCCAAGAAGAAAGAATGACCAAATTCGAGTGATGATAAAAAGGAAATGCTGAAAGTTTCAGGACCAATTTATTTATTTTTTCAACATTACCTTACTTGGCAGAGGTATGCGCTCTCAGAGTGTTTTTTTTATTTTATGCGATTACTTTTCCGTTCCAATATTGGAACGATCGCTATGAGTATCTTAAGAAAATAGTCTTCAATTTTATATGCGTGGTAGTATTACGCAATTGTAATTAAATATTGTTTCCTTCAGTAAGAAAACTGCCTTATCAGAGTATAATTTCTCAAAATTATCGGTTGGTTCTGATAGTTGCAAACAAGTCTGTATGTTTAAACTGTTAAGCGTCTTCGACAACGCATATCGTTGTATAGGGAGCTGTATACCCATAGTGATATTCAATGCATTTCCCTACGCAAAGCAACCATCAACCGCGCATTGCCACGCATTGCATCGATTGCTCGACTTGCTGCACGACGCTGTTAGCTGCACATTAAATTTACTTGGCCTTGCGAGGTAAAATTTTCGCAAGTTCTGGTCAGAGACAGAGAGGTAAACGCTAAGCCACTGCTATTTTGCATGGAGCTTTGCCAAAGCGGAAACAGGTGTGGTGAGAGCACAGTTCCACAGGTGTTTATCCCACGCAACAGGTGCACCAGCACATCTGCCTGCCAATCAAATTTCGCAATAAAAAACGATCTAAGCAACCCCCCCCCCTTCCGCACGAGGGAGAAACACAGCAATGCAGCTGCTGCGTATCCAACCAATATTACGATACTTCAAATAATAATAAAATCGGTTGATTATTGCTTGGTGTTTATTTACCTTGAACAAAAATTTGTAACTATGATAGTCGTCTATAAATATACCGTACTTCCAATTGGGAATATTCCTTAGAGTTTTCAATGGGCGGTGTTTCTAGACTAGTTACTTTGCTCTAGCAACAGCAAGGCACTCTATATATTTATGAATAGTAACACCGGCGAACATTGCTCAGCAGAGAGCAAACTCTGTCGGGCAGGAGCTCGTTTTACGTTCTGCGTCGAAGAGAAGACATTCAATGCTGCGTGCTGTTGGACCCCTGAGCTGCGTGCTGTTGGACCCCTGAGCTGCGTGCTGTTGGACCCCTGAGCTGCGTGCTGTTGGACCCCTGAGCTGCGTGCTGTTGGACCCCTGAGCTGCGTGCTGCTGGACCTCTGAGCTGCGTGCTGTTGGACTCCTGAGCTGCGTGCTGTTGGACCCCTGAACTGCGTGCTGTTGGACCCCTGTGCTGCGTGCTGCTGGACTCCTGAGCTGCGTGCTGCTGGACCTCTGAGCTGCGTGCTGTTGGACCCCTGTGCTGCGTGCTGCTGGACTCCTGAGCTGCGTGCTGCTGGACCTCTGAGCTGCGTGCTGTTGGACCCCTGAGCTGCGTGCTGTTGGACCCCTGCGCAGTCTCTGCTTCCCAATTACGACACTTATCTGACCAGCTGGTGGCCTTTCTTGTTCGAGTCAGAAAGCACCTGAGTTGATTAGCTGCATTATAGTAAAACCAGCGTAAGCAGTCCTCTAAGGGCGGGACTGAATTGAACGCAGCAGTGCCAAATCTAAACAAATATATATATATATAATAATTCACGTCGTGTTTTTATTTATTTATTTATTTTTTTATTTATTTACATATTTACATCTTTCCTGCCACGATCTATGGGAATAAGATAGGAAAAAATTCAGATTTCAAAATGTAAAAAAAAGTGGGGTACCTTGCAATTTTTTTTCGGCGAAAAAAAAGTTGGGTACCTTGCAATCTTTTTCTTCAGTATTAGATAGGGGGAAAATACAACTAATAAGATAGGAGAAAATTCAGATTTCAAAAGGCGAAAAAAAAAGTTGAGTACCTTGGAATCTTTTTCTTCAGTATTAGATAGGGGGAAAATTAAGAAGCCCAAAAGACGGCGGGGGTTTTGGTGAAATGTTAATTTTTTGCCGTCGTTTATAATGACGGCATGGGCCACTAAAATACATATATCCAATTTCTTAGGCAGAATGCTGAATTTTCAATAAAGAAGCTTTCTGAACAGTAATAAGCACAGAAGACAGCGGGGGTTTTCCTGAAGGGCTAACTTACTGCCGTCATTTATCGCACACGTGCACCAGTCATTCATAACCCATTATGCCGTCATTTACAATGACGGCTCGGGACACTGGTACTGTATAATGAATGCGCTTTGAGTATTCGAATATAAATATAATTTTATTGATTGAGACAAGTTATACCACGCGCTCAAGTGAGATTTGGCAAAGTCGTTTTGCGGTTTTAGCCACGCGCATTGGACTCCTTACGCTCCTTTACCTATAGTTAGCTTCAATAGGGGGAAGTATAGGTTCAATGAGGGTTTGAAAATGAAGTTCTTATGACATTATCATCATAAAATGGGGTGCAGAAGAATTATATTTCTGTGTCGTCCAGCCCACAAGCAACGTTATTCCTCCGAATATTTTTGCATTAACCTGTTCTTCGGTTGTGTCAATGGGCTAAAGCTATGTTCTTCGAGTTCTGTGCATTGGCTATCAGTCTTTCGATGGAACTGTACGGTTCTTGTGCAGTACTCACATGGCAAATTGCAAAATGGCGAAGAATATTTCATGCAATAAGGAATAAAGTAAATATTTGTCTTGGAAGGAATGACTCTTCTGTTGACGGATGCTAATGAAAATGTTTTATTGTTACCTATATATAGAGGCTATTTGCTATTGTTATTGTAGAAGAACTGGGATTCGTTTTTAGAAATAACGGGAAATTAAGAAAATTACTTGTAATGCTATTTTTTTAATTTCTTGCCGCACAGCACTTTCTAAAACTGTTAATTTTATTTCTTACTCAGAACACTATTAAAAATACCGGTGCTACGGCAAAAAAAGAATAATTGCCTCAACTGAAACTGAGTTTTTTGTCGAAAATTTTCTGTCATGAACGGATCTTTAAAGGGAATGCCAATCATGTTAGGAAGAGCAGATGAAGATCCATCCAGATGTTTGTTTGTCTGCTGTTTTTTTCTTGGTGACATATTTTTTCAGCTATGAACGAATCTTCAATAAATTTGCAGGAATTGTTGGGAATGTTATGAAGAGCAACTGACGAAATTTTTGTGATGATCTGGTGGATAATTTCGTTGTGTCTATATGTTTGCTTTCGTGTTTGTCAGCACATAGCGCAAAAACTTATGACTGGATCTTCATGAAATTTTCAGGGACTGTTAGAAATACTAAAAGGCAGAAAGGACTGAGTTTTATCGATGATAAAAGGAAATTCTAGTTTCAGGAACAATTTAAGTTTTTCGTTTACCATTGCCTTGCTTGCCTCTGGGCGAGTCTCTAGATTTCTGTATTTTATCCCATTTTTACGTCACCTATTTTTACATTAACATTAACAAGAGACTTCTCTAAATAGATCGCCAGCAGATAACTCACTATAAATAAAAACCGAGGTTTGTTGGTTGATTGTTCTCTCGTTTGGTTGGTTGGGCGGCTTACTATCCCGATAAGGATACAGATGGGGAAAAATTACTTTATTGAATAAAAAGATGAGGTCGCAGGAAATTCGAGTCTGAAGTTACTTGCTTGCTCCTTAGGTTGGTCTTTCCCTCTGTCACGCCATTTTTTTTAAGGTTATGGGCACCGCAAAATTAAGCTATGCTGAATAGCAAAATGAGATACTATGAACTGCGGTGGCGAATATTGTTTTTGGAATGTAATTTTTTGAAGCAAGCGTCGCTTTGGAAAGTAGCTCCGTGCTATTGTCTGCCGTATATTACAATTCTGCTTGGCCCTCCGTTAGTTTGTACGACCGTGACGCCTTCATCACTATTGGAATGGGGAAAATTAGGGTATCCTTGACACGACATGGGAAGAGATCAGTAGGAGAAGGTATCTAGTTCATACTCAAGCAGCAAGTGCTCGCAGGTCTCAGGTGGAAGATGCACGGCCTGGCGTGAAACATTTTGCATGCTTCGTATATATGCATGACACGGGTACGAGGGCATCATAATTGAAAAATGTTTTTTTTTTGTCAGGGAAATTCCCACATGTTCCTTCAGTACCAGTTAGTGTTAAATTAGGGTACCCTAGTTATAATCTCGGGAGGGAGCAACATGAGTCAAATTTTCATTGTTAAGCTGCTACTGCTCACGGGTCATAGGCAGAAGATTTGTTGTCTAACTTTTTGCATATTTTCACACTTGATGTTCATGTTGATACGAGATTGAGGCATCACTGAACACTGATTACCTCCTCCAAGGAGGTTATGTTTTCGTCGCATTTGTACATTTGTCTCTCTGTCTACGACCAAGATAACTGAAAAAGTTATAGACGGATTTTGACGAAATTTACAGGGATTGTTAGGTATGTTACTAGAAACAGACGATTAACTTTTGGTGAAGATCCGTCCATCCGTTTTTTTTTTTGTTTGTGTGCCTCATTTTTCTCAATGCCATAATTCAAAAAGTTGTGAGCGGATTTTAATGAAATTTACTTGACTTGTTAGGTATATTACTAAGAGTAAATGACCAGATTTTTGGAGTGATCTGTTCGTTCGTTAATCGCTTTTTGTAATATTATGCTTTTTAGCACACAGACTAAAAAAATATGAATAGATTTTTATGAAATTTGCAGGAGTTGTTAGTAATGTTAAAAAAACATATATAATTAAATTTTGGTGCAGATTGGTTTCTTCGCTTGTATGTTTGACTCATGTTTGTCATAATGCTTGTTAGCAGCAGAACTCAAAAAGTTATGAACGTATCTTCATGGAAATTGCATTGGCTGTTAATACCATCAAAGGGCGCAAATGATTAGATTTTCGAGTGATACAAGAAAAACTATGGTTCTAAAGGCCAATTGAATTTTCCGTTGCCTTTGCCTCGCTTGGCGGAGGAATGCGCTCTCAGAGTGCTCAAGTTTTGTTCTGTGGCATTTACACTGATTTCAGCTAGTCATATTATGGTACTGTTTGTTTCTCCTCACGTTTCTGCTTTCGCTCTGGTGTTAGTTCGACCATTACGAGCTTGGTATTAGGTACACAGGAAGAGATGAGGGTATCTTGGATACCATCTCGGCCGGGAAGCAGTCAAGTTTTTTTTTTGCAAGCTGCTTCTGTTTGCAGGTCATAATCCTTATACAGTGAAACCCTTCGTGTTTTTATTTATTCATTTATTTCGTGTCCGCTCTTAAGGAAACAAATGGGCGAAAAAAGACATTTTGCAGATTTTGTAAATAAATAGAAATTCATGACCAGGCTGCAGAAGATGGCAAAGGCTGGCTGATCCTTATCCCTTTATCTGAAGACACTTCTGGCTCTATACACTTCTTGAAATCGGAACAATATGTATGCAACTTCTTAAGTCCGATTTTATAACATTTTTCTCTCAGGTCACAACGTCTAAATTTGGTAGAGGGTCAACGTAGGGCTCTGGAGGTGGTATTTTTCACGGGCAGTAGTCAATTATTTCCTCCAGCTTACTGCTTTCTTATTTGACGAAGCAGTTTTTTTTCCTAGGCCAAAGTTTCAGCACTTCAAATGAAGCAGATATTTGAGTTGGAAAGACGGTATCAACGGTATCATTGCAACGGAGCGCTCGCATTGTATATAAGCTGCCCTGAGTAGAGTTGCATTCAAGTGTTTTACTAAAAAAATTACTTCTGCCTATCGGTATAGAAGACCTAAGGATGAGAGCACGACAAATGATCAATGAAGAAAATGAAGAGGTAAGTCCGCACTAGCCTATAACTACAGTATTACGCAAATATATCGTTTATTGCGGGAATTTTTTCACTCACGGCTCCATTCGTTATAATACCTTCCAGCTTTTTAAAACTTATTTCCACACTTCGTGTGCCTGAAACGGGTCTAAATACGATTGAAGAACAATGCTGATGAACTTGTGAATTTCCGTAGGTTCCAGTTACAATTCGCTCTTTTCTGGTCTTTCCGACTTGAACGTAGGAGATCAGTGAAGTATCGCACGCTGGAACTATCTTTAGGAAGCCGGTACCCTGTTTACGAACTTATTAATTATGCATACGAACAGAGCCGATATTGTCGCAAAATTCCTTTTCATTTTATTCGTTTAAATGAGCTGATCCACTAACAAAGGAATTGGGAAAAACCGGTAGCTAACAAAATGTCGGAATGTTGTAACAAAAGACGTTGATTGATAAATCGGTCAGGAGTGCATTACATTTTGCCGTGCATTTACTGTATATACAACATTATATAATGAACAGTGGAATTTCCACGGGTCCCGCTTGTGATATTATAATGCTGCTTGTTCCCTACGTTCTTTCGTTTGTTCATTAGTTCGTACCCTACTACGACCGTTACGGTTTCACTATAAGATAGGGGAAAATTCAATTAGCAAAAGCTCAGATTTTTGATGTAAGGAAGTTCAACCTTCTGAGTAATTATAGAGGGCGACGACATGACCAACAATCTGCACAGCAGCTTGCGGCTGGCTTGCTTACTGGCTTGCTGACTGGCGTGCTTGAATGGGTGGCGCAGATGCAAGCTGAGATTTCTTTTAGCAGTAAGGCGGTAGAATCGGGCTCTTCTTCATTTTCATTAGCAGCAAATACCTTCCGCCAGAAAAATTTCAGATTTTCAGTCTTCGGTGAACTGGAGCTAAATGGCCTTCGGTATCCAGGTTACGACGCTCCATAAATATGCACCCATTTTTGGTGATTCTTGAATGATAATTGCTGGTAAGCAGGTGCCGCCAACCCACTCACGCTTATCCAAATGGCTGCTGATCGGGTGCAGGCGAAGCCATTGATTCTCTTTTATGTAAAGTGACTTCGAGAACAAAGCTCATCAGTACGCCGCTGCAAAAGGCTGCCATGACAAAGCCACTGTGAACTCAGTTTTGGTCCCACTGCCGAGGACTTATGCCATTTTTCCCTATAGTTACTCCGAGGTTCAACCATAGATATGTATTTTTCTCTTCTCGAAAAACTTTCTCAGTTTTGAAGCAAAGGCACAAAGATAATTTCACCAGTGTCATATCTACCACTTTTAATTTTTTTTCACCCAAATTATGTTTTATTTGTTGGTGACGCACGATTTTCATGATGAGACCAGTTGGGTAACTATGATACGGCACGGAAGCAAGAGCGGGTACCATCCACTGCAAAATAAAGCACAGTTGTTGGTCGCTTGCTTGCTCCCTTGCTCGCTTGCTCCAATGTTGGTCCGTCTCTCCGTCACGCAGTTAAGAGAGTAATAGGAGAAAGTTCATGCACAGAAATACAAGTTGAGATGCCATACAATTTCAGAGCTTGGAGTACCGGTGACAAATATAGCTCTAGATCCCAGCCTCTGGATCCTTAGCCTCTGGATCTCCCCTTTCATTGCTGAATTATATCGTAGTGGTTGAATCTTCACTCTCAGCAGACGCCTTTCTATATTGAACTAGTGTCCCGAGCCGTCATTGTAAATGACGGCATATTGGGTTATTAATGACTGGTGCACGTGTGCGATAAATGACGGCAGTAAGTTAGCCCTTCAGGAAAACCCCCGCTGTCTCCTGTGCTTATTNACTTCACCAAAACCCCCGCCGTCTTTTGGGCTTCCTCATTTTTCCCCTATCTAATACTGAAGAAAAAGATTCCAAGGTACCCAACTTTTTTTTTTCGCCTTTTGAAATCTGATTTTCCTCCTATCTTATTAGTTCCATTTTTCCCCTATCTAATACTGAAGAAAAAGATTGCAAGGTCCCCAATTTTTTTTTTCGGCGAAAAAAAATTGCAAGGTACCCCACTTTTCTTTTTTCCATTTTGAAATCTGAATTGTCTCCTATCTTATTCCCATAGAGCGTGACGGGAAAGATATAAATAAATAAATAAATAAATAAATAACTAAATAAATAAATAAATAAATAAATAAATAAATAAATAAATAAATAAATAACTAACTAAATAAATAAATAAATAAATAAATATACAAATAAATAAATAAATAAATAAATAACTAAAAACACGACGTGAATTATTATATATTAGATTATATAGAATTCACCTCGCAGCCAAATTTCGACGCTGGAGGTTCAACATTCAGTATGGTATCCACAATATGGTGAGCCCTGGGCATTTCCAGTAAATTTTGTCTGATTTATGTTTTCTTAGGGCAGCTTAATATTTGATCAATTCCAAACTGATATTCACGCCTTATCTTGCAGGGGAAATATTTTGCTATCGGAAAACTCATGGTTGTACAGTGCAACTAATGGAAGATCAGGCCTGCTGGGATGAGACCTAAAACACAGTAAAACCTTTACTGGGAACCGTAACAGTAAAAAGCTCAATCCCAAAATTTTTGCTGACATTTTTGACGGCTGGGCCCTCTAGTCGTACAATAAAAACAGGTTCTTGCACTTCTTAGGGAGCAGCATCAACCAATAAGAGAGCCCCTTTTTTCTCCGCTTGTGACGTCACCCAGGTGCATGGCTACGGCAGCGAGGCGCAATGCTGCCATTGCCAGATGTACAACAGGGGACGTTGCATAGAGATATTCTCGGCCGTGTGCTTGTGAAGAGTGCACTATGACCTCATTGTCACTCGCTGCAATCCATGACTGGAAATTGGACGAAGAAAACTGAAAGAAATCAAACTCCTCCCTATCTCTGGAGTTTTTATAGCATTTTATAAAACGACCTTTTTGGACTCGTGTACATAGACTCTGCCCCAACTCCCTAAGTTCTCCCAGCATATTTGGCGCCAACTTAATTGGTAGCAATGGATATTAGGTTTATAATTTTGTTGTGAAGACATGGTTGGCTCATATTATACGTATTAATTATGTATTTCGGTGAGTTAGGAATGTAATTTTCATATTAATAACAGTGTTTTATACCAATGTTAAGAGACTTCTGTGTGTGTAAACCACGTGCGACACTCGCATTTCGTAGGACGCCATTGCCGGTGAGGTGTTTTCCAAACAGCACAAATCAAACCACCAACGTTAATATGAAATAGTTCAAGGGTCCAGAAAACTTGAATCTTGAAGGTTGTAATTTGATAAGGCTATTTAATTAACTTGAAATTTGCAGTGTAAATAACCGTAAAATTAGCTGCACTTTTGCCACGTGCAGGTCAGTTATTATTTATAAAGAATTTGTAGTATGGTGTCAGAACTCAAGGCTTCTGTACACGTCATCACAGTTAGCAGTGAAAGTAACAAAAAATTTCCTCTTTTTCAAAACTTCGTGGTTTGTGCTGTGTGGAAGTTGATATGTGCCTTAGACTGAGAATTTATCTTTCATCATTAACTGATTTTATGTGTTTTACTGTTATTTAATTAGGATGTATCACAATATACTACCAAGACTCAACGAAGTACATGCTAGCTAATTTCAGGTGTTTCCCAGGGCACAAAATAATATTTTATTTACTGTCACGTCGGTTCTGGTATAGGTGACTGCCGCTGTAAATTGTGAGTGGAGGGGGACGCTCAGAAACTTGTTAGGGTTATACACACGTGGCAAGAACATTGTCAATCGTCGTTGCCCCTCAGTAAATAACACATTACCAAGAATTCAGTAGATAGTGGTATATATATATACCGCCAATTTCTACATAAGAAGGGAGTTCTTTGCAATGACTTGGTTTGGAAAACCTGAAGTAGAAATAGTAATGTGATAGCACGCGTGTCGCCACACGTGGTATCAAAGCAGAGCTTACCAGCTAATATAGGGGCACTCTTGAGTCTATGGCAGTACTTGTGTATTACCATTCAATTTCATTTACGTATTTTACTGAGCATTGCATTGTATTTTACGTGCAGAAATTATTGCCGAACATTGTGTGTTTACCATGGTGATGTGTTATTTCTCGTAAATGTTGAAAGTGTACTCGGGAGAACTTTCGAATCTAGCTTGGCAACCATAAGGAACTTGTGCAGTTTACTTCAGCCAATAGCTACACCTTCGGGACGCCTGTCTATGGTGCCCACTTCTCTTCTTTCTCAATTCCGTGCTCCAGTTTGCTTATGCCTTATTCCGTTCTTTCTCTTCTACCCTAACTTGCTGCTCCGCGCACGCTGATCGTACGTAAGAACGCTGCCGTGCGCAGGTTCCCAGATTCTATCGACATACTAGATGTTCCTTCTTCTTCTTCCCTCCGTAGTTTCGTTCCGCTTGGAACCTGAGGCTTAAACCTTCTTCCTCACTACTTCTACTGCTGTTACTGCGAGGCTGAGCGTTGATTAACTCATTGATTTTGGATTGAATAAACTGCATTTAGGGACAAGACGAGACTGCAAACCTGACTTACTGCTGAGACTGTGGGAAGAGTCAATGAAAATATGTCTAGTGAATCTTTAACTCATGGGAAGTTGCGCTCAACGGGAAAGCTTAAATTGTGTTACGGGAATAATAATTAACCCTTAAGCGCATCTGTGTAGACTTAACCATTATTCGCAATAGAAGGTAACCGACTCTGGCGATTAGTTATACGTAAACAAACGAAGCGAAACAACATTACCATAGGTCCGGAGGACAGTGCTGAACCAGCTTGTAAGTTTTAAAAATTAACCCTTCACCGCACTGGAGTTGATGATATAATTTGGAATATTACGGAACGAAAACAGTGACGAAACTTGTGGGGAAGAAAATATAAGTACTGTACTTAGTTGTCATAGGAAGTGCCGCATCGAGAGGCTTAACCCTACATTGCCTCCACGAATTTAGTTGGATAAAATTTTCATTTTTGGGAATTGTGGAATAAAACTTAGTGGTGGTTCCTGGCGGTTCCTATCCTATAGGAAGTTGAACTTATTTTAACCAGCTGGAATTATTAGAACGCAGCCACGCTGGGGAGAAATACCGTCATAGGGAGGAAACATTATCGAAATTTGGTGTGATAATTACCTGTTAAAATTTATAGATTGAATTGCGCCGAAATTCAAGTGTCATATATATATATATATATATACATATTAAGTTTTAGATTAGTTGTATAACGACCACGGTGTGGGAGAAACATTGTCGTTGGGAGGAAACATTGGCGAAGTGAATGTTGTAAATACATATTAAATTTATTGGATTAAAATAGTAATACTAGTGGTTAATACTCAATACTTACAAATTTTATTAGAAATCAGTTCCAAGATATGACAGTAGGAAAGAATATCGTATAGGGAGCAAACACATCCTTATTTTCTATAACAAAAGTAGCTACTGAAACGTATTGTGACTTGCAGAGAACATTAAGTAGAAAATCTTGTATTGTGTGAAAACTTATTTATAGGGGCGAAAACTGAAGTACATTAGAAAATGTTCATAAAATAATCTTCTTTATTTATAGGGACGAAAGTGAAGTAGGTTAGATCGAATAAACATAAAATAATTTCTTTAACTTATAATATAGGGGACGAATTCTGAAATAAGGGAAGATTAATATCAGAGGCGTTTCGAATAGGTCGGGGCATTTTGTTGAACAATCTTGCTACCGGTACAACGAAGCAAATACTGTACAATGTTTTCTCGTCACGGCTTTGTCGCCATCTCTACTTGAAATACGCGTTATATATCACAAGTTCTTTCGACTCTTTTTGAAGTTACAGAATTTTCCAATGATATGTTGCAAACCGCTACAATCTTACTTGTTCTGAATACAACTGGAGCTAACTAAATCGTTTGTGGCAGACGTACTCTTGCATGCTTTGAATTTTAGCAGTGAACAATCTTCGGATAGCTGCAAGTGGTCCTAGCTTATTTCTCGTACTCGGCAACCAAAGTGAATAACAGTACCCTATTCTCGGTAAAATTAATTGCTTCCAAAGAGTGAGCATCATCTCTAGTTCGTACGAAGAGAAAGTTCGTAAAACCCATTCACTCCACTTTCTTCTCACAACGATATCTCTAGCTATATATTCTTCAAAGGTAATATCGTGTTTTGTTCTCACTTCAATGTCTCTTAAATCTGTTTCCTTTCTTTCAATTTAATGCCCATCACTGTTAGTATATAAAGTGGATACAAAGAGTAAAAGAGTACAGTAAACCCTCGATTTAACGGATTTCGGATTTAACGGACATGGAATAGTTGACTATTATCAGCCGCACTATAAGATCACGGCAATATACTACAATCACTCCGCACTCCTGTCAAGGTAAGTTCCAATATTTCTACGCTCTAGTTGAATACATATAGTATATGCAACTATTTACAACATAAATACACTATAAACACATCATATACACATTGCTATTAGCTTTTATTTACGTATTACAGTATACGGTACGGTGTAAAAAAATCGCGATTCAAGGGCCTTTAGATTTAACGGACGGAGTCTTCCCCCCAATAATAGTCCGTTAAATCAATAGTGTACTGTCTTATGATTTTTCTGTATCTTAGCAGCTCCACTTTTGTTTCAGTGAAAACCATACTAAATTTTACTGACCATTGACAGATACTTTCCGAAGCTAGCTGAAGACAGCACGTCTTCAACTGATTCCACACCAGCTAACATTCGTCTATCGTCAGCAAAAGACGAAGCGACTGCATAATTGCATCCGTCCTCCATGTCCCTGATCATGATAAGAAAAAGTACTGGCCCAAGCACGATACCTACGAAGACAGCATTGTTTTCTGTCCTTATAGTCGTTACCTAGGGTCATTTTGCAGGTATTATCTTATATTATCCCCAGATGAGTATGCGTCGCAAGACGACGAGATTGAATTGAATGATGATGACAACTGTATCATGGAGGTCAAAGGGAGTGATGTGGAATCTGCAGTAGAGATTTGCAAGAAGATACAAGGACGGCTTCCTACACATACAAAATATAACGCATAGACAAGGGAGACGAAACAGTAATAATTGCAGGTGAGTGTATATGTTTCACTTGGGCTTGAACGCATTCTGCAGCTACTACAGTGATTGTGCAACCATCAATTTATACGTGACGTTGATCTCTGTTGCTCTATAATTGTTGCAGAAAATCGTAATTGCGGCGCATGCTAGCGACCAGAGAAAAACGTTGTCTATGGGGACGACTATAGGCAGCAATGGAATTAGTTTGGGCCCCTCTTTTTTGGCAAAATTGTGATCAGAAACTTTATTTTGCAGCGCTAATTGAACCAATAATTCTCCTATTGAAGCTGACTTCTGACGCGAATCAATTCAATCCCATTCAAATTTTCGACCCAACACTGTCAAGAGCCATTTCACGAGAACTGTTGTATTTCGACAGCAAATTCTGACCCAACGATTTCAAGTTCAGAGGCGCACCAAGAAGCCCAGACCTAATCCAATGCAATTTTCACTTTTGGCACATGCTACAATTTGGGCGTTTGTACGAGCAAATACATGAACAGAGTCAACAACGTTTTTAAAAATAACTGCTGCTCCCAATAGCAGGAGCGCTCCAAACAAAGTACTTTTAGTGTGAAGATGACATCACAATAACTAAAAATGCATTTATTTCAGTGCAACAGCTGGTCAAATAAATTTACAGAAACAAAAGGGGCCTCGGAACCAAAGTGCTGGTCAGAAAGCTTTCGCAGTTTGGAAACAGAGATTGTGCGGGGGTCAAAGAGGACGCAGTAGCGAATGTGGGATATCAGTTCCTGTCCCGCGGAGTTCGCTGTTTGCTGACCAGCGCTCGTCAGTGCTATTGTGCATGACTAGAGTGCCTTGATGTTAGAAGAGTCAAGTAAAAAGTTTCAAACACCGCCCATGGAAAACTCTCAGGAATATTGCCGAAGGCAGGTATAATAATTTATAGTTGACTATTACCTATACTTACTAATTGTTGTTCAAGGTAAATAAAAATTTACCGATTGCTTCAAAACCAACTTATTCCATTATTATTCGAAATAACTCGGAATGGACAGCGGGTGCAGTGCTGCGTGTTTCGCTTGTACGTGGGCAATCATTTATATCGCGCCACTTGATTCGCAGGCAGCTGTGCTGGTGCACCTGTCGCGTGGCATAAACACCTGCGAAACTCTGGTCTCGCCACAGATGTTTCTGCTTTGGCACGGCTTCAACTGGCTACGGCTAAGCCTTCCACTCTCTGTCTCTGGCCAGAACTTAGCAAAATTTTGCCTCGGCAGGCTAATTTTTACCCTGCTATTGCGGCAGCGAGGTATTCCCACTGACAGTGTCATAGCAAGACCAGCAATCGCTGCAACGTGTGGCAATGCGCGATTAATGGTCGGTTCGCGTGAGGAGATGGAGTTAAATGTCACTCTGAGTATGCAACCACCTGTAGGTAACGATAGATGTCGTCGGAGACGCTAAATAGTTGAAACATCCAGACTTCTGCTCAACTATCAGAACCAACCGATAATTTTGAGAAAGTGTCATTAACTACACTCTGAATAGGCAGAATTCTTGCTGGAGGAAAGAATATTTATTTATATACAATTACGTAATATTACAGTGAATGTAAAATTCAACAATATAGTGTTAAGATATTCATAGAAACTTACGCAATGTTCCAGTCGAAGAGTAATCTTATAAAATAAGACGCACTCCAAGTACGCATACCTTTGCCAAGTAAATTAGAGTTAATAAAATATTTAAATTTATCCTAAACTTTTAGGATTTCCTTTTATCTTCATCTTGTGTAGATGTTTGAATAATCTTGATGGCTCTGCCTGTATTGGTGCGGACATTGGCAGCTTTAAGCAATTTGTAAATAGAGTGATTTTTTGGTCTTCGATTCTCTCTTTCTTTCTTCTCTTGTTGGGCTGGTTGCGTGGGGGATGAAAACCATATGGAGTGTCCTTCGTTATCACGTCCCAAGACTGGTGTATTTTAACAACAATAATGATACTAAAATTTGGAAATGCGTGCCTCGTGGCATTAATATAACAGTTCCTGTAATTTACTTAAAGGGTTGTCCACAACTTTTTGAGCTATGTTCTGATAAACGTAAAGGCAAGCATACAAACAGTACGACTGGTCTACGTAAAGATTTTGTCAGTTGCTGTTCATAAGGATCCCAACTATTATTGCAAATTTCGAAATGATCTGTTTATAGCTGTTTGGGTGATGATAAAAAAAATAGGCAGACAAAGAAATGGCCTGGCGGATCTTCGTTTGATACTTAACATCTGTTTTTCCGAGCCTACATAAAATTCTACGTAAATTTTACAAAGCACCGTCGATAACTCTTTGAATTATTTTCGTTACAGATACACGGATAAACTACGACAAGAACTTTACCTTGTTTGCGGAAGTAAAATAAACTTTCAAAAATAAAAAGTTACTCCAGTTACACATATTCACTGTATGATGAGCATAGTTTGTTACCGTTATAAAAATTTTTTATCTGAAATAATGTAAACATGCAAAACATGCAGCCGTAATTCAAGCCAATAAAGAAAGAGAGAGAGAGAGAGAGAGAGAGAGAGAGAGAGCCAGAGAGAGAGAGAGAGAGAGTACCAATCTCTTATTACAATTTTAGTTGGCCTTTGTAGCGTATTCTCCAGAAGCATATTAGTAATGAAAGTATGTTAAATGAAGACGGGTTTGTAAAAATTTCTCTCCGTTATTTTTGACAGCCCTGGTTCTCTAGGTATAATTTATCTATCTATCTATCTATCTATATTATACTAAAAGTCTGTGAACCGGTCTTGCTTGCTTGTGTCTTGTGTCTTGCTTGTGATCTTGTTTGACACCTCTTCTTCACTTTTAGATAGGGAAGAAATTCGATGGATCTACCCACTGGTCTACCCTATCCATTCTATGGGGCATGGATTAGCTCTTTAATTCGATTGTATCTGTGATACGCACGTCACGTGGTA
>LQNS02278076.1:18367111-18387261 GCA_001587735.2 Parhyale hawaiensis | reverse complement strand
GAGAGGAGCACCAGAGCCTCCAACCTGGGCTAATTTCCGCCTATCTATTTCGTTAAGAGCGTGACACCGAACATATAAATATATATATTTATAAACACACGACGGTCATTCTTAGTATTTGATGATATATATGGATCAATAATCTTTGTAATTTTGACTGCCAATAAACTTTTTAGAATCATTATTATGTGGAGAAATTGGTGGAATCTTTCTGGGTAGCAACTGTCGTGAAGGACTTGTAGGTATCGGGAGTCCTTTTATATACATGCCAAAACAGACTGGCGGTGGTTGTTTATCCTGCATGCTTCAGGAAATAAGCTCTCGTCTTTGCGGGCAGATTGCCTAAGATAACTTGGCCAGTAAATCAAAAACATTTTTTGTTTCAATTTCAAACAATTGTATTAGTATTCAGCATAGCGTTCTTTGAAAGCAGATTCCACTTTGCAAACTGCGTCTCAAGTGTCCGAAATGCTACCAGTACTCCAGTACGCTCAACCAGTAAACATGCCTCTTCTTCAAACATTTTTCTATATGCTTTCCTCGGGCTGGCATTTGATTTTTCTAAACAAATTTATTATCCCATTTTCTGCAATAATGAAACTTAAATATGTTAATCTGGGTAGACTGTGATAGTGATACTGCCTATACAACAACTACAGGTATCTGTTGATAGAAGTAATGCTGAAATTGAAGTGGCAAATCCAAACTCCATGTGTAGTCTTTTGCAAGTTTCATCAAAGAAGCACCTTATAATTTATATATCTTATGATCGCAGTAGCATGCAACATTTGTCGCAAATATTACTGGCTATAAATAAACCCCAGACTAGAACGCACTGTAGTTACCGAGAAAAATTGGTGAGCATGGATTAACACACTAACAAAGTGAGACAAGTCTATCACTGAGGGATGTCCAAAATGTACAGCATCACTGTTTTAAAAAGAAATAATTTAACAACCCGTGCGTCTTTGCCAATTACGCAACAGATGCCCCATGTTACATTATTACCAATATTAAAATACACCAGACTGGCGACGTGAGAACGGAGGTAACTCCATCAGGATATCAACCTCCACACCACCAGCCCAGCTATAGAAGAAAGAAAGAGAAAATAAAATATCACAGAATCCATCCGTTAACGAATTGCTTAAGGAGACAATCTGCCCAGAAAAGCTTTCAAATTATCAAAATTCGTTTTTATCTCTAATCAGTAGTTATACATCAGACACACTCACAGGCAAAATCTTAGGCAGCCAGAGTAACACTAAGTGGGTAGGATGGGGGACTGGGGGAGGGAGTAGTTTATTTAACACTTAATTTTTTATTAGAAAAACTTTTTTACTATTCAGCCGATCTTCATGAAACGTGGCAGAAATATCGAAAATTGGAAAAGAATGTGGGTTGTACTCATGTACTTTTTCAAATTTTCGCCATAGAAAACGAGTTATTCAAATAAAACGTAAAAACGGTTTTCTTTGAATAACTTGTTTTCTATGGCGAACTTTGGAAAAACTGAATGACTACAACCCACATTCTTTTAGAATTTCACATATCTGTACAAAGTTTCATTCAAATCGGTACATAACTAAAATTTCCTCTCAGTCGTATTCTGGAATTTCATAGAAAGAAATTCCCGCCACAGGGTTCAACTTTCATTTTTCATATTTGTTTCGAATTGAATGAAATTGGTACACGTGTAAAATAAAAAAAAGAAGAGCTTTTGACTCATATACTTGTTCCCATTTCGCCATAGAAAACGAGTAATTCGAAGAAAACCGGTTTTGGCGGGAAAACGGCTTTCTTTGAATAACTCGTTTTCGATTGCGAAAATGGGAAATAGTTCATGAGTCTAACCCACATTCTTTTTCAGTTCTTCATACCTGTGCCAAGATTAATTCAAATCGGCACCTAAATAAAAAGAATACATTACAGTCGTGTTCTCGAATTGCACCAAAAAAATTTCGGCCGAGGCGCTCAAATTTAAGACTTTATATTTTATGAACCGATTTGAATGAAGTTATTTCAGAGTCTATATACTTACATATCGGATGCCTTAACAGAAGGCAAAGTAATGTCAATAAGAACTGAAAATGTGATTGCTATCTGACATCCAATAGCGCACGCGTTTGAGCGAATATTTCAAAACTAACTTATTGATCTTCAATTGAACGCCATTTTGTGAATAATGCATCAAATGTTATGATTTTTTACATCAAAGGAAAATAGATTTGGAACAATTGCATGGATTCATATTAAAAAAATGCTGAAATATTGAAAAAATGAAAAAAAAATTACATATGTAAATTAATTTGAAAACTGAAACTAAATTCAAAAGTCTAAATCTTTGCGATTGTTGGCAATGATTAATAGTATATATGTACCAAATTTCATTCAAATTGACCGAGAAATGAAGGCGCTGCGTTAAAAAATCAAAATTAAAAAAAAAAGAAAACAGATTTACAATTTTTATGCGTGGACAGTTTCGAGATTTTTTCTATACGAAAGTGTCTTTTACATCATATAAAGCAAGTTTCAATAGATGAAAAATTGATGAAAAAACCTAAATGCATGATTTTGGATTTTTGCTCAGACGGTCCCCTTAAAGCTGCCAAAGTCCTGACAAACATTGGTAGAGCCATCAAGAGTATTCCAAACACCTACACATGATGGGACAAACGAACGAGAAAACTGGCTTGTACGACATTGTACCGGCTCCAGTACCTACTCACGAAGTGGCATGAGTACGCCCAGTACGCGGCATTCCAGCAAATGGTTCCGGATGAAAAATCACCAGTGGATCCATGAGGACTAGGGTTAATCTCTACATCCGGATAGCAAATTATGGAGTACGCAAAGAATAGGGAATAAACAATCACTATAAGCTGGAGGAGAACATCAGTCATTTAAAAACCAAACGAATCGACAGTCACGATATCTACGGAAATTGGCAGCTATCAACGAGTCCCAGACCCAGCCATCTCCTGTACGGTCTTTGACCGAAAAGAAGAGAAAGAAAAGGAAAAAAAAAAAAAACATCAGGTGGTACTTCCTGATGGCAGAGAGAGAAGCAGAACGTGGAAGACCGAGTACCCAGCCATGGCACTGTGGTCGCATCACTTGGCCCAGATGATTTCAAGTGACCAACAATATAGCAGCCTACATATATGTGTGGATCTAATTAGATTATCAGATTAGATGTGGTAAGATTCGACTATTGATGAGTGGATGAAGATATAAATCTACAAATGCCCAAACAAACGTCAGCATCGATCTCATTGTATATCTTTCTATAGGTCGGACAGTTGGATGTATTATAATTTAGAGGGCGTACATATGATTCATGTAATTTACCTGAGGTTCAAGATTCTTTTCGAGTGAAGCTTGGGCCTTCAGTGGCAGAGCGACTGGTCTATTTAATGTGCTGCACTTAATTCTCCTTGGTATAGCAATACCATTTCAAAGCATGTTGTGCAGAGTTCTTTATATTAACCAAAGGGAACTAAACTAGGGCCATTAACTAATAATATGAAGTCGACATAGCCACTGAAATTTTAACGTTTCGGGATACATAATCACATCATCAAAAGAAAACTATAAGGAACCTATTATCTATGAAAAATAAAAGATTCTTTTATTTCTATATCAGTGAGGGGAGCATGGATGCTTTCGGGAGGAGGTCTGAAATGCAAATGAATAGAACTACGCGGAGCGGCTGGATGTCAGCTCCTGTACAGTCGGTAGAAGTGAGGCTAAGAATGGACAGTGTGCAGTGGTACAGCTGAGGTCATAATATTAAGGCTAGATTTACTTCTATGGATGTGGAGGGACTGTAATGTTGTGAGCACGATTGGGTTGGCAGAGTCTATGATTGAGAAGTTGTTCCTGCTGATCTGATGCTTGTTTGCTCGGCATGTAGGCGAAGGGCTGAATGTAAGGGTGTTGCAAGTGGTAAGCCGGTTCGACTGGATATACCTAAATGTTGGTCAATGCGGGCTTTGAAGTGTTGTCCAGTGCTACCAATGTAGGAGGCACTGCAGGCCTGGCATTGGTAACGGTAAAAAACACTGGGCTGTAGTGGTGTGTGGGGGGGGTGGTTCTCTTTAAATTTGAAGTAGGACCCTATGGTAAATGTGTTTTTGAAGGAAAATTTGGAGTTTATATGTGGGTAGGCTTCAGAGAGGAAGGCTTTCAAAGAGTTTACTTCACTGACGGAGGTTTCGTTGTAGTACAGAAGAGAGTGAAAGAAGTCCAATTTACGGACCGAAGCTTTGTTAATGCCGGGATCGAACAGTTTGTCTAGGAACAATTTGCAGTAGTGGCTCCGGAGGTGGTGCTGGTTGCCGTTATTTTTGAAATATGTTCGGAGAAAGTTAACTTCTTTCGAAAATGTAAAGTAGGACGATGACCAATGGTACGCTTGAAATAGTAAGGTTATTATTGCAATAATTTAAAACTGATCATAACATTCACTGAAGAAACTGGTTCCGAGTGCTGGGAATGTCGATTTTATGTAAACTCCAGGGGTTAATGTGGAGTCTTGGTTGGTTACGAGAACATCTAGAAAGGCTAAGGAATTATTTGATTGGTTTTCGGCAGTGAACTTGATGTTTGGATGTTTGCTATTCAAATATTGCAGAGATAAATCAGAATCTGTTTGATTGTTGAATATGAGAAGAGTTTCATCTACGTAACGATTATAATGGATCAGTTTGAAGTCATTTGGGCAGTCGTTGAGCCAGAGGGTTTCATGATTTCAGAGGAAGGTATTTGCTAGAGAGGAGCTAAGTGGGGAGCCCGTGCTAATCTTTAACTACTCAAAAGTAACCCTTCAACCTCGCTTCAAATTTTTATTGTCATTCGGCCTGGAAGTCTGTCTACCCATACTCAAACCGGATTATTACAAACATTTCATAGGATTTGAGAACTTAGCTAACATACTGAAATCTCAACTACAGCGCCCTAATTTTTCGTTTGCCGAAGTAAAAAACAAATTAAAAGAAACTTGTAATGACATTTACATCTTGTACAACAAATATAAAGCATTTTCTTCAATTTTTTTTCTAAGTCCGATCTATTTTTGTTATCCAATTTCCACCAAGAAAATTCCTTTGTCGTGTGCAGACCCGACAAGGGAAGAGGTGTTGCCATTCTAGAAAAAAAATCAGTGCCATCAAAAAATGAACGCAATCCTGGTCGATACAACAAAGTTCACTGTGGACGACTCGCATACCGACCCTTTCAAACTTACTCCTAAATTCATCGACAAAATCCCTAGATTTTTGAAAAAAATATTAGACCAAGGCATCATCACTGATTCGATTTACCATTCACTTTACAATTCAGGTGCTTCCCCTGGTATCTTGTACGGCCTTCCAAAAGTCCACAGAGCCGGTGACCCCTTACGACTGATTCTAGCTGCATACAAAACACCATCCTACCCTATTGCAAGATTTCTCGTTCCATTACTTAACCTTTAACGACCAATCAGTATACTTTGAGCAATTCGTATGACTTTCGCGATTGCATCAAAAATCTCCAATTGCTTCCCAATGCCTACTTAACCAGCTTTAACATTACTTCCCTTTTCACTAACATCCCCGTAGACGAAACCATAGAGATTATCTGCAACAAAGTTTTTGATGACACGGACCTATTCCACAACATGGACAAACATACTTTCAGAACTCTCCTTAGTCTTGCCATTAAAGATTCTTTCTTCATGTTTAAAAATAGACTTTACAAGCAAATGGAGGGAGTTTCCATGGGCTCCCCACTTGCTCTTCTGAAGCAAACATCTTTCTCTGCCATCATGAAACCATCTTGCGCAACGACTGCCCAAATGACTTCAAACCGATCCACTATAATTGTTACGTAGATGACACTTTCCTCATATTCAACAATCAAACAGATTCTTATTTATTTCTGCAATATTTGAATAGCAAACATCCCAACATCAAGTTCATTGCCGAAAACCAATCATATAATTTTTTAGCCTTTCTAAATGTTCTCGTAACCTACCAAGACTCCACAATAACCACTGGAATTTACAGAAAATCGACATTCTCAGGCCTCGGAACTAGTTTATCAAGTCACTGCTATGATCAGTTTAAAATTAGTGCAATGAAAACCTAACTATTTCGAGCGTACAATTTCTCTTCGTCCTACCTTGCATTTTCGTACGAAGTTGACTTTATCCGAACATATTTCCTAAATAACAGCTACCTGCACAACCTCCTAGACCACTACTGCAAATTGGTCCTTGACAAACTGCTCGATCCCATCATTAACAAACCCTCGCTCCGTAAATTGAACTTCTTTCTCTCGCTTCCGTACTACAACGAAACCTCCGTCAGAACAGTAAACTCTTTGAAAGTGTTCCTCTCTGAAGCCTACTCAAATACAAACTCTAAATTTTCCTACAAAAACACATTTACCATAGGGTCCTACTTCAAATTTGAAGAGAACCCCCCACACCACTACAGTCCAGTGTTACTTACCGCTACCAATGCCAGCCCTGCAGTGCCTCTTACATTGGTAGCACTGGACAACACTTCAAAGCCCACATTGACCAACATTTAGGTGTATCCAGTCGAACCGGCTTACCATTTGCGAAACCCTCACATTCAGCTCCCGCCTACATGCCGAGCAAAACAACCATCCCATCAGCAGGAACAACTTTCCAATCATAGACTCTTCCAAACCAATCGAGCTCACAATATTAGAGTCCCTCCACATGTATAGAAGTAGATCTAGCCTTATTATTATGACCTCAGCTGTACTGCTGCACACTATCCATACTTAGCCTCACTTCTGCCAACTGTACAGGAGCTGACATCCAGCCGCTCCACCTAGCTCTGTTCATTTGCATTTCAGACCTCCTCCCGACAGCATCCATGCTCTCCTCACTGATTTAAAAAGAAAAGATTTCTTTATTTTTCATAGGTTATAGGTTCCTTATTGTTTTTTCTGATGATGGGATTATCCATCTCGAAACGTTAAAATTTTAGTAGCTATGTCGACTTCATATTATTAGATAATAAACCCAAAGGGATCATCACCACAGGTGGATTACATTTTACGCTTCAGCGCTTAGGAGTATATCAAATCTCAATTACAAAATTGAGGTTTGTAAGATGTGAAACTATGAAAAACTAAATAGGGTTAGGGAATAAAATAATTGCTACGTTCGTAACTCCAAACAATCACTAAGAACTCAAGCACAAGTAAATAACTAAGAATACATCTTTGATAAAAGGCATCCATTTAGAGTGTGGTCGTAATATAGTCATGAAGACATTCAAAGAAACAACTATGGTAGTGCTCGTCTCCGTATCTCTATGTGTCCATATCTATGTACGAGAAAAAATACTATAGCCTTTGCACTGACGTATCGTAGCACTGGACGAGCAGGGTTACGAGGTGTGAATCGTCAGGAACGCGCCGAACGGACCGGGGGCGGAACGGATGAGATGCATAAGTTAGGGAGGTAGAGTCCGTAATATCAACTGGATGTGGCCCTTTTATAGTGAGGGAATTGTATCATGTGTCCTCGTGGCCTAATGTCAAATCTGGGACTAGCTTGATTGGTACGTCAGGTTTGCGAATTTTTCTATATAAAATCGGAGTCAAGGGCTGAGAGCTAAATCAAGTTGGGAAGATTTAACCTTGATAATGTGTCGAGGAAGGTACGTCGTCGTGGTTAACGCACGGAGCTGTACTTTGAAAGGTGAGGCCTTAAGATATCCGTGAGAGAGAGCTTGTGTATTGCTGTGGCTGTGATAAGCTCTGTAGGTCAACGTTGTTGTTAACGGATGCTGCTACCGGTAAGTGGGTCTGTGACGGCTGTCGCAGTGCTTGCCTATGAGAATGAAGTTTCGGGGGAAATGAATCACGGATGTTTGGTAAAGGCCATTAATCGGGGGGAGTGGGCGGGTGGCTTTGTTAGGAGGCCATTGGTGGATCAATCTATTTTATCAGGACGTAGCTAGAACGAATGGCTGCCGCGGTTTGGCATTGGTTTTTAAGGTCAAGCTTTACAGATCTAGGTTACATGCTATGATCTATGACAGCCAAGAAAGAAATTAGATGCTAGGAGGCAAGACACAGTTATATTCCTAATAGAATAGAAGAGTTTAAAGGCATGAAATTACAACGGAGAGGAAAAATTAATAAAACAACAGTAAATATCACAGCTGCCGTTAATGTATATGATTATATAAAAGCTGGCACGAAACGAACATTATAAATGATAATGGCTAAAGCTCCACTGCTGGGCAGATGGCAGCACAGCACCAGCCTGTTCATCTCCTCTCAGGGATGCCTTTGGAATCAAACTTCTCATCCGCTTTTAGAGTGGCATTTCCTCCAACTCAGGGGCTACCCAGACCCCAACCCAAAGCTGGTTCATTATTATTATTATTCATACGGACAAAGAGGAGTCCGGTGGCCAGACAATGGTGGCGGTTTGAGAACGCGCAGAAAACAGCGGCAATTCCTATGAATTTTAAACTTGGAGTTTACCAGTCCGTGTTTTCTAACAGGTGTGGAGACAGTGGCTTACAGTTGCCAGATTTACTAACTTTCATCTATTTGATAGAAATTTTGAATCTGACGTAGTGCAAATTGCAACAATTTCTTTGCGCGACACAATATAACCACACATTGTAACTTGCTGCGTGCAGTTTCCTGCAGTTACGTAAATATATTCTCATCATATGTAGAACTTTTTATTTAACTCTGGATATACCTACGACTCTAATGACATGGGCAACGAATGTGCTCAGTTTTACTGCTAAGTGCCAGCCATTAGTATTAGATGCATAAGTGTGCTGGTACAGTAAGGTATGCAGAAAATAACTGGCTACCTAGCTAGAAGCGCAGTGCGGTATTTGCTTAACTAAACATTGCTGTAAGAGCCTTGAGCGGTGGGTTGGTTAGAACCACGACAAAGAGAAAAAAATAGCGTCATTTCATTCTACAAATTGAAGTGAGATTCGACTACAGCCACATCTCATAAGTTTTGGATAAAAGTAAGTCAAATTCCAATCAAAATGATCCAATTAATTAAACCTAATTATTATTTCAAATTAAACTGAATGAATTTCAAGTTGAAATATCTCAGTTTCTGATTGATATAGATCAACCTTAAATTCAAATAGACGCAATTCAAGTTCAGATCATAGTATTCACATAAACTATTCGAGTGAATGGTGACCCAGTCACAACTAGCACGGATTGATGGAAATAAATTGTGACTCGTGGCCACAAAATGAGGTCAGTGTTTAATAGATGTGACCAGTGAGGGATAACTACAGTAGATATAACTAGAGGTAACCAACGGTGACCCGTGGTCACTGTGTAGATGTCATCAGCGACAATCAGAAGTAACCATTTCTACTTAGTGGCAATTACTATGTCTTGTAACCGCCTGGGAGTTGGAATAGGCAGTGATATACCTATACCTGCCACTAAAGTTAAGTAATGGCCGCTGGTTATAGCTACGAGTTTCTAGGGTTGCGGAGTCGAGGCCGGCCAGAGTCGGAGGATTTGAGGGTAAGTCGGAGTCAGAGCTGGAGACGGTATCTCGCTTGCTCTTGGAGTCGGAGTCGGTATTTTTTCCCTGACACCACCTTCGGAATCCCATTTCTAAAAAAAATTATTTCCCTTCTTCCAAATTAATTCAAAGTTTTTAGCGTTAAGTTTCAAAAATTAATAACAGATTTTGTTAACTTGGACATATTTTATTTTCGGTTCAATCTATGTGTTAGCCCTCGGTAATGGAGTACCTAGATTGTCTAGTGCCTAATGTTGACTTATCCTTGTAATATTTTAGTCCCAAGTGGAGCAGATGGTGAAGGTAAAAATGTAATATTTCTAAAACTTAAATGCCGTATTAATCATGTTACATAGGTATTTTGTAATTGTATATTATATTAACACACTATAGTTATATTGTATTTAGTTTTGTGACAGTTTTTTTATTACTCTACAATTAGCCACTAATATCGCACAGGCCTAATTATTTTATAAATTTACTGAAAACCATTGGAGAGATAAGTGGATAAAAATGCCTACAGTATTCAAGAAAATGAAAATTCCACTCTATTCCTATTTTGCTCTCACTAAGCAAATGTTCAAATAAAAACTAGCTGGTGGAACTTTAAAAATTTAGGCTTATATTCTAATCCCTGCCCTATAAAATGCTCATGACCAATTGGATCTAGGTTTCATGCTTGTGGAGTTGCAGGAAGTTAAATATAGGTTATTTTTGGGAACTTGTAAAATATTTAAAAACTTCTCAAAAATTATTAGGCAATGCACTAGTGTTTAATTACTTGGCACAATTTGATAGCCTAATTTCTGTACCGTGATATGCAATAATCAGAACAGAAATCTTCTCCAAACAAAAAAAGTTAGGCATGACAAAAAGACGGTTTCTGCATTGTAATTATTTATGAATTATAAATAGCTGTATGGAAGTTTAATGTCCAAAAAATGGTGCTAATGCTGCAAAATAAAATTGTAAATGTAGAAAAATACTATCTTTAGCTTGATATGTTCGTATATATTGGTGAAAAATTGTTTGGAAATAATAAGCTAATGTTTACCTTAACTACTATTTGGATCAAGGAGTCGGAGTCTTAGGCGGGAGTCGGAACCAGGCAATCTTGCGGACCAGGAGTCGGAGTTGAAAATTCTGGTGGCCCTGGAGTCGGAGCCGGAGTCGAACATTCAACCATCGGACTCCGCTGCCCTGCTAGTAGCTAGTCTTCTTCAGCCCTAACAAAGTAGTCTACATACTGTAGCACGCACACCAGGGCCAAAAACTAGAATTTGCTGGCCCTCAAATATGACGGCGATGAATTTTGTTGTCTCTCCACGCAAACAGAGGCAGAAGGAGTTGAGTCATAATAATAATTATTTTTCCAGGCGATTATGTGGGTTATCTGAGATGTGAAAAATACCAAAAAATTTGAGTTAGCTGGCTGTAAAAAAATGACGGTGTTGAATCTGTAATTCCACTTAAAAAGAGGCAGAAGGAGTTGAACGCTGTTCATAACTTTTTTAAGGGAGTGAAGGTTGACTTACATGTGAACAGTTAAAAAACTAGCATAAAGTGGCCATCAAAAATAACGGCGATGAATTTTGCTGCATTTCCACCCAAAAAGAGGCAGGAGTTAGGTTATAATAATAATAACAACAATAATGGTAATATTTTTTTTCAGGCGGTCAGATGGGTTGATTGAGATGTGAGAAATTCCAAAACTCTGGAGTAAGCTGGCCATAAAAAATGACAGCGTTAAAGTTGCTCCCTACCGCGGGTGACGGTCTTACACCACGAGGAGTTCTAGGCTAGCCTAATTTCATTCGTTGGCGGTCGGTTAGCTGAGATTAATGGGTATTGGTGGTTCAGTTCTCGCGCTAATTAGTCAATTTTTATCCGACAGACGTCAATGTGTAGTTGTTGATGGGAAGAGGGGTGAGTTTTTGGATTTGGTTTCTGGTGTCCCACAGGGTAATGTTCTGGGCCCTTTGTTGTTCATTGTATATACGGCGGATTTATTTTATCTTGTTAATAATTTACTTGTTGGTTACGCTGATGATGTTACTTTGCTGGCTGTTTGCGATAAGCCTAGTGATAGATTAGAGGTTTCAAATCCATTCAGCTTGATTTGGAAATGATTGATTCCTGGTGTTTTAGGTGGGGGATGAGGCTAAATGCGGGCAAGACTAAGACCATGCTCGTGTCCAGGTCGCCTACAGTGAGACCTTCTTTTCCTGCACTCATACTGGATGGTGTATCACTTCCTGTGGTTGATGACTTGGTAATCTTGGGCGTCAATTTTGATCCAAAGTTGACTTTTGAGCCCCACATTCGTTCGGTTGCCTCACGTGCATCGCAGAAAATTGGTCCTATGAGGTGTGCTTGGAGGGTGTTTGGCTCGGTAAAATTGACACGTCACTGCTTTAGTTGCTTTGTCCTCCCTCTTCTGGAGTACTGCTTTGTAGTCTGGGGTTCTCTGCCGATTGCCATCTGTGTTTGCTTGACAAAGTGGTTCGTCGATGTGCGTTCATGCTGGGTGGTGTTGTGCCTTGTGATCTGGCGCATCGTCGGAGAGTTGGTGGGGTCTGTTTTTTTTGTATAAAATCTATAACTGCTCCAGTCATCCACTGTCTGAGTTTCTTCCAGATAAATTTGTTTGGGTGAGGTATACTCGGCGTATTGGTGATCTTCATGAGTTTGCCTTGGAACCGTTGCGATGCCGTACGGGCCAGTGTTCCCGTTCGTTTTTCCCATCGTGTGTGGATGTTTGGAATGGTCTTTAGTGCTCTGTCTTTGCCGGTGCGGGTATTGGCAGCTTTAAACGATCTATACACAGAGCTATTCTGTGATCTTGGATCTTTTTTTATTCTTTAGCTTTCTCCCTCCGATGGGCTGGTTGCGTGGGGATTTGTTAACATCATGGAGTTTGTCCGTTCCCACGTCGCCAGTCTGGTGTGATTTTATAATAATAATACAGTACGTGTTCGTCGCTTATGTTAAACTTTGAAATAAATAATATCATGACGTATCCATGATACCGAGTCAAAGCTGATATTGTGAGTTATGCTTGGCTGCCTACTAAATGAAAATCTATAAGTAACTAGCGTGACCCGTGGAAACTCCACGGTCTGTTAGTTAATGTCCTCACTTTTTATTATGAATCAATCTTAACCTACTCTATTGTAACTCACTAAATTTAGTTCGCCGTAATGCAGCTTCTCAATCTAACTACCGATAAATAGCGCCTCTTTTTTGATCCTAACGAACTGCGTCTAACCCAAAGGCGCTGCACACGAGAGTTGAAACATGGCAACATGACTCCATAACCTTCCCTTTGCCCTGCTGTGTATGCAGCTTTGACTCATCTAATATTATTATATTCAAAAACTGCTTATGCTCCGAGCCGCGGCAGCTATTCCGCTACAGCGGCGGCCTCCTGCTCACTCTAGACTCTGTCCTCGAAATACTATTGAATTTCAATTCACAACTATACATATTTGCAATCGATGTATCTTGATAGATTCAACCATTATCGTGCACATGTAGAGAAACATCGGTTCCAAGAACGTGAAGCGCCCCCGTGTTCCTACTCCTAACATGTCCATCCCTATTAGTGTGGGCACACTATCGCAATAATTGCTCAGCCATTTAACTTTTCGCTTTGGCCGCCACGTAGCCGTGACTACAACTAATAGAGCTTGAAAGTCACGCTAAAACTATGCGTCATTACAAGTAAATCAAAAGTAGGGACATATTCCCAAAGCTTGGCTATTGCTGCTTGTTATAACGCACAAACTGCCATAAACGACTCTACCTTAGATATGCTTTTTAATGGCGTAGCTATGTCATATCGGATACAGAATTGCATAGCGATGCAACTTTTACGTAGGCGTGCGCGCGCCATAAGTCAACCTGTACATGCACCACATATCTAGACAGTATATCACTGGTGGATCTCGAAGACAGTTTACCAGCAAAACCTAAACTCAATATTATGACCTCGGCTGTGCCGCTGCATACGGTTCATACTTATCCTCATATCTGCCGACTGTACGGGAGCCGACATTCAACCCCTGCACGTAGCTCCGTTCATTTGCGTTTTAGACTTCCTTCCAACAACATCTATGCTTCCCTTAAAGATTTGAAAATAAAGAAATTTTTATTTATAGGTAGTAGCTTAGTTTATATTTTTTCTGAAGATGGGATTTTTCATCCCGAAACGTCAAATTTTATATTAGCCGACTTCTATTTATTCATTTGTATTTTCCTTAGTACACTATTTAAAATTTTTGCCCTTGTATATCATGATAGAGATATAAAGACAGCATCAGCAACTATAGTAATCTCGCTTTTAGGAGGTGCTTTTCTCATTGCTTTTCTTCTATATCTACAAGCCTTCGCTATATTTTGTTTCTAATCGTCTGAAGATAACATTATTTAGAGTTTCTTATATTAACCATTCCTTTTTTTTTTCATCGTTGTATCTGACGATTTCAATTCTACTGCGGGACCCGTTTCTAGGTTACACTTGGTGTGCGAGAGCCTGCCAACATAATACAACAGTCAGCAATTTTTTTTAATTAAAGCATGTCGCTGAATAAACTTTTTCTGTTAGTTTACGTAATTTTTCTAAACTCGTACTTTCACTTGGAAAATGCCGTTTAGAATGAAGCAGTTGAGACTAGCTTCGTTTGAACCGTACTATGGCTACGATCGGATTTTCCCATGTTTGGATCGGTATGCAACCCTAGCAACGTGAATTTACAAGAAATGAAATTTAGTATCATGGTAGGTATGATACGTGCAAAATGAACTTCATGTCTTTGCTTAGAAACTGACCGAAATGTTTTTCATGAGAGAGCTGAAAGAGAACAGCTGTGGTTGAACTCAAGGAACTTTTATAGAGAAGGAGGGGGCCAGTAGCCTAGCCCGTTGAAGCTCAAGAGTCTCTTATGGCTGTCAGCCAGTTGTCGTATGCACCTGTCACATATCAGTAACTCGATTCGTCTGCTGCTCCCCCGTGAAATTCAGTGCTCCCCCGTCTTTTCCGCCAATCAGCGTCTCACAGCTATAAGAGATCTTGTCGACTTGCTGGCAAGTCTGTAACTGGGCCACATGGCTCCCTCCTTCTCTATTGAAGCTCCTTGGTTGAACTTCCTTCCAGCGAAAATCAGAGCTTCTTATAAGTTGAATTTTCCCCTATTACCGAAGAGCGTAATGAACTAACGAAGGAACAACGCTATTAATTGTTCCTTAAATTATAGATTCTCATAACTTCGACTGGATTTCTATTAATTTAACTGGCCGAGCTGTCGCCTTGAAAACAACTATCGTTGAGATTGTCGGAAGCTCGGCCAATTAAATTAATAAAAATGCAGTCGAAGTTTTCGGAACCTCTAAGAAATATGGAACCGGGATGCCCTCTATTCCAACGAATACGAAGCTATTAATAGTATAAATGAATTTTTCTGCGAGTGAGCGAAAGACAGGAAGAGTTGCGCTTCTTGACAGATAACGCCCTCTCTTGGGTGTTCCTTGAAGTTAGCAGCTGTAGTAATGAAATTGTGGCATTTTGAAGTTTCATCCTGAATTTCTCTCAGCCCTTTTTGATTGCTGAGTACACACAGTAATACGATGTAATTGACGTGAGTACTGTACTGTGCCAACACTAGGTTTTGTAAAGTTATGGAAAATCTACAACATAATAAAGACCGACGTGTATTCATCTGTTTGTTTATCGGTCTATCTATTTTCTGGCACGCTTTAATAAACCAGATAGGCGGAAATTACCCCAAGTTGGAGGCTCTGGTCGTCCTCTCACGCTCCATTGAAAACTGGTAGATAGAAAATAGGCCGGGTTGCAGAAGATGGTAAACGTATCTTAACTAGGGACAGTTGAAATTCAAAAATGAAGATATCGCACGCTTAGCCTGATTCGTGCGAGTATTACCTTTTCCATACGTCGAATCTATGGCAAAGTATCGGGCAGCCTGAAGTCTTAATGCACTTCTTACATTGCCGAAGTTAAAATCTCAGCACTGAAGATATCTGAAGCTTCTACCCTGTGTCTCAGAATAAAGGTAATCCAAGTTTAATAATTTATTATTTGAATTCTGCTCTACTCATACATATTTAGTAGCTATGGTAATGAAATTTAAAACAAAAGCTTTCAAATGAGACTAGTACACGCCTTTTTACCCTACCGGATAGATGAATAACAGCTACATAAACTTATGTCATCGAAACTGCTTTGGTGCACTTCATGATCCTTGTCACTGGTGCCCATTCACTGTTATTTTGCCTTTGACTCGATTAAATATGTTATTGTGAACTATTCTCTGGTGATGAAGCTTGCTTTTCCATGAATGAGAAAGTGAACACGCACAACGTTTTGCATTATCCAGAATTCAATTTTAATCGGAGCATAAGCAGGGAAAAAATCACAGTTTGGATTGGAATCTGCGGCAACGGATTACTCGTTGGACCTTTTTTCTTTGAGGCTAATGTGGATGGCCAAGCATATCTGCAGATGACCCAGCAAGAGGTCATTCTCCAGATGCAGATGCACTTCAGGCGTCAGCAAAATGGCGTGTTCCGCTTTGTTTGGTGGGCACAAGACGGGGCACCAGCTCACCGCGGCTTCGTTGTCCGTCATCTTCTCACAGCACTTTTCAAGGATCGTGTGGTAGCATTGCACCATTCTATTGAATGCCCCCCCCCCCAGGTCACCTGACCTCACCCCCTGCGATTTCTTCTTGTGGGGGTATCTGAAAAGCAAAGTTTACACCACAGTACCACGTTTCTTTGAAGATTTGCTGGATCGAATTCGCAGAGAAGTGGATGATCTCCAAAACAATCCAGACAGGATCAGGCGAGCAGTTGGTGGCATGCGATGGCGATGTGAGCTTTGCTTGCTTAGAGGAGGAGGCCATGTCGAATCGTTATGCGCTTAAATGTTAGGGATTAAGAGCAGTTGTACCTTTATCATGTTTGTATCAATGATTATTCGTATTAAATGCTTTTATTAATGAATAATCATGTCGAAGTCCATATCAATGAAGTGCACCAATGCAGTTTCGATGACATGAATTTATGTAGCTGTTACTCATCGATCTGGTAGGGTAAAAAGGCGTCTACTGGTCTCATTTGAAAGCTCTTGTTCTAAATTTTATAATTTTATTACTATGGCTATTAAATATGTATGAATAGAGCAATATTTAAATAATAAATTATAAACTTAGATTACTTTTTTTCACAGGCACCCAGTATTGGCATTCTTATGCATCTTGATTCGTAGTTTCTTCCCACAGATGATTTCGTTGCTTCAGTTATCCTTCCAACTTTGATGCAATTGTCGACGAAACATCTTTCAATAACCAAGAGACTATCGGACAAATATGACACACTAGGGTATCTATGATACCAAATCAAATAAATTCTTTTCAGTGTTGCTGAACTGACTGCAGAAGTAATGAATTATTTTCATGTCAGAAAATAAGAGTGTTAATGCTCAGTAATTAGGGTAATTAGGATGCCGTGAACCCTCATCTGGATGATCATTAAAGTTGGTAATTGTATGAAGGAACGCATTGTTAATGAAAAAGGATCAACATAGATTATTCGCGGTCATTTTATGATAAAGCGGGTACACTAGTATTAAATATTGGAAAGCACAAGAATAGTTTCATCGCAAACTCTATGTTTCGTCCTAACTACACAAACAGCTTTTTTGTGTTATTTATATATATATATTTCGATTAAAAGCAGTTAGAAAAATTTTGATACCCACGACGCGCGTTTCGCTGTTCTCCAGCTCATCAGGTGGGAGGGGTAAAAGTTGGTAAATTTAGTTTTTGAAATCATGTGAAATTTAGAGAGGTTACCATAGGAAGGTGTAACTATGAAACCGGCTGTTCCAAAAGTATAAATGAATTTTCCAATGAAGCAAATGTTTCGTCAATTCTTAACTACAGTCCGCTGCGTAGACTCCAATTAGTGCACGTTGCAGACACACAAATGTACCGAGGGCGACTAACACTTGTCGTAGATAAAAGGCTGGCACATCAGTATGGTGGTCTTTGTAGTAAATACATATCCCACGATTGGCGAAAACACTCCACACAATAGCTGAAAGTTGACTTGAAGCGTTGGTAGACCTCTGATGATGGTCGAAAAATCTTAAAGATGCGTCATCCATAAGAAACATTTGCAGTTTTCCGCCGCCTTCTGGAGAACTACGCTGATGACATTAGGTGAAAGGCAAGGACTGGTTCTGCTAACAATCGAAACATACGATTAAAAATTGAAGCTAAGTAAGGCCAATCAAAGATTGACGCTCAGTAAAAAAAGACATACAATATAAAAAAATTATTACCTAAACACTAAAAACCAATGAAAACATTAAAAATTCATATAAATGCAGTAAAAACACTCCGGAACGCTAGCAGAACCAGGCCTGGTCTTCACCTAACCTTCCGAGCGGGAGCTCATTGAAGGGGCTCTCTGGTACGGTTGGTAATCGGGGATGGTGGCAGCCTAAGCAAGGTTCAGCGTGTTTCAGAGCGTTTATAGTCAGATTCACTTACGTTTAAAGCCCCATCTAGCAATATGTATATATATATATATTTAGAGGGAGAGCGAAGGGTTTAGATGTAACTGGGTTAGTTAGGTTTAATTATTGGTGTAATAGGCTTATAAGTGTAATAGCCTACAGGCCAATGAATACGTACGTGAAAGATTAGGTAAAAGGACCGGACTGGTTCTGCTAATAATTGAAACATACGATTTAAAATTAACGCTAAGTAAGGCCAATCAAAGATTGACGCCAAGTAAGGCCAATCAAAGATTGACGCTAAGTAACAAAAATACTTATGAAATAAAACAATTTTTACCTAAGAATTTAAAAAATAAAAACACTATAAATCAACATAAATGCAGTAAATACACTTAGGAATGCTAGCAGAACCAGTCCTGGCCTAACCTAACTGTCCGAGCGGGAGCTCAAATTGCCTAACCTAACCGGCCGAGCGAGAGCCCATTGAAGGGGCTCTCTAGTAGAAGTGGTTGGTCGGGGTTAGTGGTTAGTGACCCTCGCAAGCCCGTTTGAGCGTTTATCTGTCGAGGAACGTACGATGAGAATCCAGTAGACTAGTGTTCATTAGATGTAAAGTTCAAGCTGTACACCTAACCTCCGCTGATGACACTTTGCACCGTTTTTAGTCAGATTCGCTTACGTTTAAACCCCGAGATCGCTAAAAATATAGACAACAAAACCAGGATACTGTCGCTGATAGTTCTTCAGCCATGCTTAGGGGGAGTTGCTGCCGTCTTCGTGGATATATGCTTAAAATAGCTTAGCAAGCAAATCATTAACATTTTTTTTTTTTTAAATTTCAAACAACAGTATCAGTATCCAGTGTACCCTTTTTTTGAAAGCAGATTCCAAAGGCCACTTTACCAACTGTGTTTTCAGTAGCCAAAGTGCGACAATATTTAAGCACGCTGGTGTAGCGTATAATTTTTCTAAACACACAGTTAATCTTATTTTCGTAAATAATCAAATATAATTAGCTTGACCTGGGGAATTTGTGGTGGCTAGATAGCTGCTAAGACTCATTAGAAACAGTCAATGATTAAAAAATAATAATAAGTAGAGATGATCTGCGGCACCTACTGATGAAATTAATGCGGAAATTGGAGTTATGAGTGCCAGTTTCATCAAAGAAGTACCTTATATTTCTTACGATCACTGTAGCATACACTACGTATGTCGTAAATAGCCAGAGGTGGGCGTAGCAGCGCTATAAATTTGTAGCGGTAGCGCCGCTACATATTTGCTGTAGCGCTAGCATATGTAGCGCCGCTATTTTTAAGAGCTACTGTACTACCGTTACTTTACTTCTATGCAAACAAAATTACAACAATGCTAAAATATCACATAATTTATGTTAACATGTCGTGATCAGGTGAAAGTAGTTCTAATATTTACCCTTTCGTCCAGTTATAAAGCTGATGGATATGCAATGTGTTTCTTTATAGATTGACGTGTCTTGAATCCAAAAATGACAACCATTCTGGAGAATTGCTTACTTTTCGAGGTACTGGTATTTGAAGTTCTATTTTATCCTATTTAATTCAGGAAGAAAAAAATTTGGTAGAGAAGTTTCAACAGTTTGATGTCATAAAGGTATACGTAACAGGACATATTTAATGACGTTTTCACGAATTAAATTTTGCTCGGAAGTGCTTCGTTTTCGAGATCTTTGACTTTGAATTTCCCATAGTTTTCCTATGGGAGAAAATACCGTGCGTTAGGTCGACACAGTTTTGGTTACTGTAGAGCCCCCAGGTATGTTTTCCCGTAAGAAAATAATAGTAACTTTAATATGAAATATCTCGAAAACTAAGAGTAACTGTTTACAAGCAAAACGTCAGTCGTGTAGAACGTATTCAAATGTGTCCTGTTTGCGATGTATGGCATCAAACTACTGCAAATTCTAGAGCGAAATTTTTTCTTCAGTATTAGATGGGGAAAAATTTAACGTGAAAGTCAAATACCTCGAAAAGTAAGCAATTCCCCCACCCCCCCCCAAAAAAAAAAAAAAAA
>LQNS02278076.1:18352678-18367062 GCA_001587735.2 Parhyale hawaiensis | reverse complement strand
AAAAAAAAAAAAAATGGTTGTTATTTTTGAATCAAAGACGTGTCAAGCTAAAAAGAAGCATATTTCGTAATGTGTAAACTAGACTGGGCGAAAGGGTAAATATTTATGTACACATGATGATAAATAATATGTAATAAAGTAATGCTTTAAGACGTCTACAAGTAAAAATAATTATAAAACAAGAAGACTTAACACTTAAGTGACGTTAAGTCATACCGACTCATGATTTCTCAATCTTCTAAAATGGAATGAACACGTTTATTACGAGAACGAACGCTTTTGGAACGAGTATCAGACGTGTTACGTTTGGCGAAGCGTCACTGTCAGATCGACTACCGCAAAAGTACAGCGCAGTACACAGAAAGGAGTGGAGTACCGCTCAGTTTCGCATGCAGAGCCGTACGTATGATATGGTTGGTGTCTCTAGGTACAGTACCTCACGTTTCAGCTCGCCTTAAATTGCCATTGACTGCAAAACGACGGATAACTTTATTACAAAAAAATCCGCAAGTTAAGCAACTCTAAAGGAAGTTGAAACTCATGCAGTTGAAAATACTGAAGTAGAATTTCAAAGTGAATCAGGCACTCAAAGTGTTAAACCGAGCGATCCGTGGCCGTTATATCCAAATGCTACGAGTTCATGAAGCTCAAAGAAAACAACGCAGTCTTTCGCGCTCAATCTTCTTTCCAGAATTCCTACTTCTTCCCTTCTCCGCATACCAACACGAGACTCTGTTCGTTTCATATCTTGCCTGTCCGGAAGCACACATACTGATGAAAATACGGTGACTTTCCAAGAAAAGATTGCTAATATTGGAATATTATCGCATGTTTAAAAAAAAGTAGCGCAAGCAATAGCGCCACTACATTGTGCTGTAGCGGTAGCTACTTTTCACATCTTGTAGGGGTAGCTATATATATATATATAGCGCCGCTACACTTTTAATCTTGTAGCGGTAGCGCCGCTACATTTTTAATCTTGTACCGGTAGCGCCGCTACATTTTTAATCTTGTACCGGTACCGCCGCTACATTTTTAATCTACTAGCGGTAGCGCCGCTACATTCTTAATCTTGTACCGGTAGCGCCGCTATATTTTTTATCTTGTAACGGTAGCGCCGCTACATTTTTAATCATGTAGCGGTAGTGCCGCTACATTTTTACTGTAGCACGCACACCTCTACAAATATCACTTGCTAAAAATAAACCCCAGCCTATAACGTAGATGCAACGAAAAATTCGTTAGCATGAATTAACATACTGACAAGGTGAGAATATGCTGTCACTAAACGCTGACCAAATTCTACCGTATCACTCTTTGTAAAAGGAATAATTTAACAACAAGCCGTCTTTGCCAACAGTTCCTAAGTATTCTAAACTCCGAGTTTACCAGTGCAAATATTTCCCAGCAGGTGTTTTGCAGTGGCTCTTCGTTGCCAAATTTGCTTTTCCTACATCTATTTGATTAATATTTAGAATTTGACGTAGTTAAACTGCAGCAGTTTTTTGTGCGACACAATATAACCACAAAACGTAACTTTTTATGTGCAGTTTCCTGGCGTTACGTAAATATATTCTCATATAATATAGAATTTATGCTTAATTCCGGATACACTTGTGAGTCTAATGACGTGTGCAACGAATGTGCACAGCGTTGCTGTTACCTGAGAGCCAATAGACGCATCAGTGTGCTGGTACAGTGAGGTGTTCAGAGAATGACTGGCTAACTAGCTAGAAGCGCAGTGCGTTATTTGCTTAACTGTACATTACTGCAAAAACCTTGAGTGGTGGATGGGTTAGAACCTCGACAAAGAGAAAAAAATGGCGTCATTGTATTCTACAAATTTAAGTATGATTCGACTACAGCCACATCTTTATAGTTTTGAAGAAAAAAAGTAAAGTTCAAATTAAAATCATAAAATTTCAAAATACCTAATTTAATTTCAAATTAAAATGAATCTATTTCAAGCTGAAATATCTCAAGATCTGATTGAAATAAATCAGCCTGAAATTTAAACCCAGGCAATTCAGGTTCAGATTATAGTATTCAGATAAACCGTTTGAGTTAGTGGTGACCAGTGAACTAGCTGGGATTAATGGTAACAAGTTGTGATTCGTGGCCGCTAAAAGCGTCGCTAGTTTTTATCACCCGCGAAAGAAGTGACAGAGGTGATAATGTTTTCGTTGAAGATTAAAGTATGTATATTTGTATCGATATACATATATTTTGTATATTTGAATACAAGTAGCCCGTGCCGTCATTATAAATGACGGTAAAAAATTAACACTTCACCAAAACCCCCGCTGTCTTTTGGGCTTCCTCATTTTCCCCTATCTAATACTGAAGAAAAAGATTCCAAGGCACCCATCTTATTTTTCGCCTTTTGAAATCTGAATTTTCTCCTACCTTATTAGTTCTGTTTTTCCCTTATCTCATACTGAAGAAAAAGATTGCAAGGTACCCCACTTTTTTTTAAAATTTTGAAATCTGAATTTTCTCCTATCTTATTCCCATAGAGTGTGACTGGAAAGATATAAATATATAAATAAATAAATAACTAAATAAAAACACGATGTGAATTATTATATAGTACTGATTTAGGGAACAGCCCTTCAGTTACACAGGATTGGTTAAACAATACGTCGTATTTATGGTTGACAATTCTTTTATCAAGTTTCTCTAGTTAGTGGATCTTGGAGATGGTGTCTTGACTGTTGGTGAAGTGAATGAGTTGAGCGAAGCTGTGATCTTGGTACATTGTGCTGCGACGCGTTTCGACCAGGTCGACGGGTCATCTTCAGGCTTTAGTGGTGGTGGCAGAGGAGCTCAGCTGTGGTGAGTATCTGGCAAGGACTAATGTCAAGCAGGATGCTACCTCTATTCATAACCTAAGGCGTGATGAATAGAGGTTGCATCCAGCTTGACATTAGTCCTTGCCAGATACTCACCACAGCTGAGCTCCTCTGCCACCACCACTAAAGGCTGAAGATGTCCCGTCGACCTGGTCGAAACGCCTCGCAGCACAATGTACCAAGATCACAGATTCGCGCAACTCATTCACCTCACCAACAGTCAAGACACCATCTCCAAGATCCCCTAACTAGAGAAACTTAATAAAAGAACTGTCAACCATTAATACGGCGTATTATTCAACCAAACCTGTATATTTGTATTAATATTTGTCTTTCCACCCAATAAGTGGTCGAAGGAGCAGAGCAATGTTCACGATTTTTTTCAGGAAGTTTGGTGGGTTGCCCTCGATGTAACCCATGCCAAAAAACTGGCAGTAGCTGGGCGTAAAAAATAACGGCAAAGAATTTGTTCTCCACCCAAAAACAGGTAAAAGGAGTTGAGCTATGTCCATGATTTTTTACAGGGAGTCTGGTGGCCTGTCCTCGATATGACCCATGCCAGAAAACTAGGATTAGCTGGCCATTTAAAAATGATGGCGATGAAATTTGCTCTTACCGCGAGTGATGGTCATACGCCACGGAGGCGTTCTAGTAATTAGATGTAACCAGTGATTACTAGATATGACTAGAATTAACCAGCGTTGACCCGTAACCAAGTAACCATTTCTACCTAGTGGCAATTACTTGTAACCGTATGTGAGTTGGAGTAGGCAGCGTTATATACCTGTCACGAAAGTTAAGTAGTGGTAGCTAGTTTTAGCTACTATTAACTAGTCTTATTCAGCCCCAACAATGTAGTCTACCTACTGTAGCGCACACACCAAGACCAGAAAACTACAATTAGCTGACCATAAAAAATAACGGCGATGAATTTTATTATCTATCTATCCAAAAAGAGGAAGAAGGAGTTGAGTCATAATAATATTTTTTTTTCAGGCAGCTAGATGTGACGAGAGATGAAATGTGACGATAGGAAAATTTTTGAGGTTGCTGGCCACCATAAATGACGGCGTTGACTCTGTAACTCCACATACTGTATAAAGAGGCAGAAGGTGTTGAGCAACGGTCATAATTTTTTGTAGGGAGTCGGGTAGGTTGATTTAGATGTAAGCAGTGCCAAAAAACTAGAATTAGATGGACATAAAAAATGACAGCGATGAATTTCGTTGTGTGTCCACCCAAAAAGAAAAAAGAGTTGAGTCAGAATAATAATTTTTTTTCAGGCCGTCGGATGGGTTGACTGAGATGTTAAAAATTCCAAAGCTTTATTGTAAACTGGCATAAAAAAATGACGGGGCTGAATTTGCCCCTACCGCGGGTGATGGTCTAACGCCACGAGGCGTTCTAGGCTAACCTAATTTCATTCGTTGACGATACAGTACGTTCTCTTCGCTTCAGCAAAACTTTGAAATAAAACATATGGTGACGTATCCATGATACCGAATAGGAGTTAATATTTTGAGTGACGTTTGGCCGCCTACTAGCTATTAGAAATAGATATTTATGCGAGTGAGCGAAAGACAGGAAAAGTTGCACTCCTTAACAGAAAAAGCCCCTCTCTTGGGTGTTCCTTCAAGTAAGCAGGCTTAGTAATGTGGCATTTAGAAATTTCATCCTAAATGTCTTTCAGTAAATTTTGATTGCTGGAGACACACACTAATACTATACAACAGACGGAAGTACGGTACGAACAATAGGTTTCGTAAAGTTGGGGAAAATGTCAAATATGGGAAAGCGTATGAATAGATGAATAGTTTAATCGGTAACTGTATGTTTCTTCCTAACCACACAAACAGGTCTTCTGTATTATCCAAGTGAGGCAACGTTTACTTTTTTTTCAAAATTGTAAAAGACTAAGATGGAAGCACTGACCACTAGAATGAAGCTGCTGGCGCTCGTTGCGCTACTCTGCCTAGTGCAGGTGAGTAATAGACTAAGTAGCTGGAATGTGTGTGTTACCGTGCAGGATCCATAAAAAATCGTGCAGTAATAGATTGGTGGGTTTATGCATTCTTCTAAGGTGCCCTAGGTAACCTACACAGAGTCTTGAAATAAGAGCAGGGGAACATCATAAAAGGTCGGCACACTAAACCGTGGAAAGAAGTAGGAGAGAAGGAAGAAGTGAATTAGTTACAAGGGAAGGATTTTTCGAAAGCCTAGTTCAGGATAGAGTAATCTGTGGTGTTAATGCATGGAGATTTTTTTTCCTGACAATAAAGGTCGGCCCAACCTGACTAACGTAAATTTATAACCTACAGCCTGTCGTATGCTCCGTTCACTTAAAGTGCAAGACATGCAAACTATTTTCAAAGTTTACTGTAACTTATTTCGTGTGTGCATATTGATTGTAACAAACACGCTACCTCAGACAGTGGTATGTTATCCTGTTCAGTACTAAATGGAACAATGTACAGCATTTCACTTCAGAATTTCTCGCTCTTCCAAGTTCTGAAGAGTTACGGTCTTTCGTTTTTTTTTTTCTTTTACTGCAAAGTTTTTTTCCTAATTTTCACTGTAAAGTTACCGTGTTTCTTAAGTTCCTCTATATTTATTTGCCACAAACTATATATATATATTTTTAAAAATCAGTTTTGGGCATGGATAGCCCATTTTTGTGCCGTGTGTGTGTAGTAGCAACGCCTACAGAGTTACCAATCTTTTTGAACTGATTAGTTTTTCCATTTTGTTGCAGCCCAGTGTTTTCGTCTAAGAGGAAGCCAGTATGTGCGGGTGAATTTGTAGAATAATAAATTAATGGAACGTAAATTCATCGAGCATAAACACGGTCGAATAAAATGAACACAGCAATTCAAGTCAAGTGTTTTATGTGTGTATATTTATGTTGAACTACGTATGTTTAATTTACCGTTCTTCAAAATGTGCATTTTATCTAACCTAGAAAACTTGAATTAAAAAAAAAGACACTATGAGGTACAAACTAGAGAAGTAATTTGGAAGTTCACACATCCCTCAAGCAAACGTTAACGAAAATCAGTCCTGAAACCAGGATTTCTTTTCGATCACCACCAAAATTTGGTTATCTATCCATCTTATTCTTAACAGTTTTGGTGATTTTCATGAAAGTACATTCATAAATGTTAGACTTATGTTCTGACAAACATTAAGACAAACATAGAGTGAAACAGACATACAGGTCATCGCAAAAATTTCTTCATTTCTGCGTCCTAACAATTCCAACAATTCCTGCAAATTCCATGACGATTCTGTCGAAACTTTTCGGGTTATGATACTGATAAAACATAAAAAAAAACAAACGGATAAATAGATCTTCACAAAATGTAGTCATTTGCTCTTGTTGATATTCCTAAAGCTATTTTCGGTAAATTTAATGGAGATCCATTTACAACTTTTGAGTTATCTTGCCAATAAAATGAGGAAGATATACAAACTTTTGAACAGATAGCTGCCAACAAATTACTCATCTATTCTGCGTAGCATACCTAACAATCCTTGCAAATTTCATGACGATCCATTGATAGCTTTTTAAGTAAACTTTGTGACTAGCAGACGTTGGCAAAAATATAACGTCCTTAATTGACGGACGCTATTATAGCACTTGAAATATATTTGTACCTCCACCAATGCTGTTGTGTCTGTTTGTCTCCCTGTCGTTCTGTCTGTCACCAACATAACTGAAAACGTTATGTATGGATCTTTTTGAAATGTACAGGGAGTGTTGGGCACGTAAAGAGGAATAGAAGAATAACTTGTGGGTAGTACTGGTTCACTTGCATTTTTTCTTGTTATTGTTTTTCTGTCTTCTTTTTTCCTAGCCAGGAAAAAAGAAGACAGCGTGCAGTGCCCCAAAAAGATAACTTATAAATACATTTATGTGAAACTTGTAAAAGCTGTCGAAAATGTTTCGAGAGCCAATTTTTGTGATGATCTATTTCTCAGTGCGTCTCTCTGTCTTTTTGTTTATTTTAATCAGCAACATAAGTTATGAACAGATCGTATTGAAATTTGTGGTTGACGTTAGAGATCTGACGAGGAACAAATTACCTCATTTTGGTGATAGTCTGATATTCTGTTTGTTTGTTTGTTTCTCTCTGTTTGTTGAAGCACTACTCGGAAAGTTATGAACAGGTATTTATGAAATTAATGATATATTTTGACAATGCACCAACGAACATATGATAAAGTTTTTGTGACAATCAAAATGAAATTTTGGATTCAACTGAAATTTGAAATTTTACGTTAGAATCGCATTGCTTGGCAGAGGTCCTCACTCTCGCAGTTCTTCCCAGATATTTCTAATTGCTACAACTCATAATAAACTCAACATCATTTTTCTTTTACTTTAGGAACGCTTAAATAAATATACAAATATCTAATATATAACATGTTTTTGGTTGTTAAATCCCAATTTGATGAGTATACATTGTACCTTGAAGGTCTTTGGACGAAGTCCAGGTGAAGTTCAAGTCACCTCACGTGTGAGTAGTAACGATGCTAGGTTTTTCTTCTGGGTTGCAGCTAGCGACCAAGGGGAGGCCAGCAGCGAATCATCTCCACAGTGCACATAACCGCTGGTCTATCTGGGATTCTGTTAAATGAAAATCGAGCGAATTTAGGAATTCTATAAGTTAAAAGTCAGCGGTGCTTCGAATATGCCACAGCATTCGTCTGACAGATTTTGCTTCCCGTACAGTAAAACTCCCTATTAGAATAGTTTGTTTGTACGGGTTGGTCACCACCTCTGCTGGGCACGCCTACATCACTAGTCGTTTCTGAGTGTCTGGCGACGATCCGTTCCTTCACATTCACGATGATACCGTGCCATGAGTTTACCAGCCCATGAACTTCCCTTTCGATGAATTTACCCTTGGTAAATTTACTGCAATGAATTTATTATAAACCCGCCTACTATGATACATTGATCGTAACGAGTGAATTGGATAGCTCATAGCTTGCACAAAGACACATACACTTACGACGGAAATAATAGCTTTATCGCAGAATTGACCTCATCTTGATCACGAAATAAATAAGTTTTTAAAGAAGATAAATGTACTGCCTACAAATAGAAACCAAACAACAAAAATAACTCACATCTTTTCTAGAAACGAAATGAACTTCGGCTATAAAACAGATGAGAGAATATTAAGGAGCATATTTCAAAAGAAAGTCAAGAGCACTAAGACGGACGAAAATTTTAAAGTAAACATCTACTATAAATCAAGAAAAATAAAAAAACCTGCTAATAAAAAACATCATCGCGCAATCGAAAGATCCATCTAATGTGGTATACGAAGTAACTTGCCCTAAGAATACACACTTCCTTGCCCGTACGACATTGGATCAATGAGATGTTCGCTAGCTCAAGAACTACAGGCCATGTACAAAACAGTTCATTTAAAGACTATCTTGTTTACCGGCACAGCATCGCAGCCGAGAGACGTCATTTCGTGGCAGGAGCTTCAATAATTAAGAAACTTCCGGACAAACTTTGACTTTTCATCTATGAAGCTTTAACAATAAAAATTCTCCGACCATCAATCAATCAATAGTAAGAAAATATGTCCGGTAACTTGAAATTATTCAACTACGTGCCTGCAAATGAACAACCTCCTCTCAATACAGGAATATTAGAACATCGACCTACTCAACAACCTCCAGCAGTTCAAGTGAACACTTCTACTCACGTCAATATAACCTCAGAAGAAGACTGTAATTTATTACTATTATAGAGGGCCCGCGCTGTCAAAAATGACAGCGAAGAACTTGTGATGACCTTCTTCATAGATCATACAACCGGATGAGCACTGACGACTTCACAACTGCTGAGCATCGAAACTTTTTTTTTCCCTCTGACATGGAGAAAATTCATTTCTTTTTGTAGGCCGCTCGGCAACGCTCAGAGTCAAAATTTCGATTTTCGATTTGGTGTCACAGATAAAGTGGGCTATCTTAAAGGTAGGTCCAATGGCTTTGCTTAGCGAAAGTTGTTTCGTCGACCGTTGATTTAAAGTTGGATGAATAACCAATGCAAGAAAATTATCTGTAGGAAGGAAATATGGATCAAGATGTATGAAAGTGCTAATGGAAGCTTCAGATATCTTCAGTGCTTCGATTTCAACTTCGGCCATGCAAGAAGTGCATTCAGACATAAGGTTGCCCTCTGCACATTTTGCCATAGATTCGATATATTGAGAAGGCAGTACTTGTACAAACCAGACTAAGCCATCGTTTGCTTCATTGTTTGAATTTCAACTGTCACTGATTAAGATGAGTTTGCCATCATCTACAACCTGGCCTATTTCCTACCAATCAGTTCTCAATGAAGTTTGTCAGCATGCATGGCCATTGCCAGTCTCCAACTGGGGCTAATTTCCGCCTGTTTTGTTAAAGCGTGACAGAAAATGGATATATAAACATACAAACAGATAAATACGCATTGGTCTTTATTATATCGTAGATTATTTCAACAATGCTTCCTCCATTCACAATATACTTTGATATGTTCAATTCTCCATACCTGTTGAAAATTTTCAATCGCGAATTTTTTTCTGAAGACGACTTTTTAGTCAAAACGCGTCAGTATTTATTTAGTATAGAAACTAAGTTATGCATGTTGGCTTCAACTAACGTTGAATCGACGTCTACCAAAAATTCAAGAAAATAATGCCTTTTCCTCAGAAAAAAAATGAATGCAAAATTATCTATCGGTTTTAATAAAACATGTCTAAATAAATTTCGACTATTTCGCTATAAAATTTAGTGAAAATTTCATAGAAAGTTAACTTATGATGCTTATAGTGTCTGTGAATTTTCAAACGACTAATCGTGCTGGTTCTAGAAAAATTAGTTTTTTTTTAATTTTACTAATTTCACTGAGCGGCGGTAGCTAGTAGCTTTTTGGCTAAAAAAATTATATATACAGATTTATATCACCAATGGAGCAAACTTGAAAAAAAACACACATGAGAGAAACACGTATTAAAAAAATCATTTATCAAAAGTTTACTATAACTAAGGAATGTCTTATTTGCCAACATGACACCCATGACGTTTAATGATTTCAATAATCCTTGAATCCATGCCGCCATTTAGATTCTTAATTTCAGAAGGTGGAACTGCTCTTGTTGTTGCAGCAACAGCAATCCACAAGGCAAATTTTGAGTTGTTCTGCCTTCCATCTGTGTAAATTTCCCTTTTCAGAAGATCCCAGAAGTTTTCAATTGGGTTTAGATCAGGTGAGCACGGTGGCTAAACCATCAGTTTCTCGAATCTCCATGGAACTCCAAAGAGTCCAGAAACGCTGTGGTAGTACTGGCAGAGCGAGAAGGCACATTATTATGCATGAAAATCAAGTTTCGAAGTAACGAAAGGGGTATGGCCTCCAGCCATGGGACCAAGGCGTTCTTTAGCATATCACAATATGATGCAGATGTAATTTTCACGCTATCAGGTTCTCTAACCGGAACTACAAGTCGATCCCCTATGATACCAGCCCATATCATACACAATACGACCTCCTTGTTGTTGACATTTTACGCGTTGATGACACTCATCTCCAGATAGCACCCAACCCTTACTCCAACCATCAGGTCCATTGAAGGTTGCTCTGGTTTCGTCGGTGAAAAGCACATGATTCATGTTGATATTCACATTTATGGTTCTCTGCAAATGTCATCCTCAAACTTTTGAATCTTGAGGTCAGAGGAGGCAGTTTCAGAGGGGATTTAACAGAAGCAATGGAGCCAAGGACGTCATATATATAGTTTTAGGAACTTTAGGAAGCCCAGCAGCCTTAAAAAAATTATTTTCTTGTTAACCCGGGTCTTTTATGTAGCTGACGAACCACATTTTTCATGTCTCTCAGTAACTGTCCGTGAATGACCAGCATCTGATCGTTTTTTTTTTCAGTGGTGAAGGGTCCTTCAAGAATTTTGTAACAGTGTTGATATGGCGTCCTATATTTCGGACAATAATATCAAAAGAGATGCCTCTGGAAGTTTCTTTGATGATAATTTCTTTCTCCTCACTAGTTAGAGTTTTTCCACGTACCATTTTAGCAGAATATACAAGAAGCTATTATTGTCGTTCACCTCAAAAAGAGAAAAAAATGCAAATAGTTGTCAATCAGGAAACACAGCAATATGTAAACAAACTCAAAAGTGTTGCCATAAGATGTCACAATTTCCCTGCAAGTTTCGTGAAACATTTGATTGCGCAAAAATGAGATATGGTCAATTTTGTGCTAAAGCTATTATTTCCGTCCTAAGTGTAGTGCTACCTAACAATGAAGTGATCAGCTGCAGTTTGTGTTACAACTATGCTTTATATATACAGTTTGGTTTGTTGAAGTTTGTTTTTGAGAGGCCACTGCTTGACGGGCGAGGTGTCTCACTCCCGGCCTTGAAATCGCTATATTTCCCATAGCCGTGCTGTTTCGCCTTCAAGAATGTAATGATCGCCTTGTTTCCGATCGAAGACCCGTTTCTCCTTCACCAGTGGGGCTTTGTTTTTCTTTCAACAGCAGAATATTCGATTCCTAACGATAAATTATTGTTTTACATTCATGGAAGGAACTGTGTGACTTTCTGGGAAAGAATTGTTTACCTTTCATCGGAAAAATTATTTTTACTTCCACCGAGAAAACTGTCATACTCTCATGAACATAACATTTTTTACCTTCACCGATGGACTTGTTTTACTTCAGATGAACATAAGTCATTGACGTGTCTACTGAGCATTGTTACTCCGAAGAAATAGTGCTGTTATAATACAATATTTAAGGTAGATATTGTACTGTATGCTGGCTAACTTAATTTACGCGCATTGCGTCATCAGCTGAGTACCACCACTCGTGCCAAAGCACTAGCCGCTGGTCGCCAATTTACTACAGAGGACTATAAGGGGCGGAGATTTAAATAATGACTTACGTTATAGAGCAAAGCAACATACTGTACATAAGCTACCCTATATGATCACTGAGTTCACTAGCTGTGCATGTGTCTGTTATGAGACCTGAGAAAGCTTTATAGAACAGTTATGATACTTAGATTTTTAATAATAGTCATTCTCAAATTTAGATTGATCAAAATATAAAGTCCAAAAGCGCTGCTCTCATTTACTTACGGCTTTTTCATGACGACTGATGAAGGTTGAAAATTCTCAGTCAAGTGTGGTAAATTGGTTTCTGATTAATGACATAACTCATTTTGTCAAACTAGGATTATGTTCAATATTATTGACATTTTTTAATCAACTTCTTTACAATACTATAAGGGAGGTCAAGGAATGAAGGCTCGCAGAATATATCTCACGAGCGATATTGTACTAAATGTCCATGTCTCTTAATTTCCCCAAGAATTTTGACCTTTCCGCGAAACATGCCGTCTTAACGGACGTCAGGTAGTTCACGGTCGTTTCTATTTCTTTAGATACTCCAAGTCCTCACTGTGAATTCATGGATGGCTCTTACGGCTGTTCGAACGGTTTACGCATGCAACTTTTTAAATGGTCTAAGCGAAATTTTGAACTCTGTTTACAGCTTTGTTTTAACGGTTTATCCAACTAGTTGAAGGAACTCTAGAACTTAAAAGACGTCCCCTCCACCTTTGTAGCAGCCCACTGAACTTGTCAACGGCCCACATCAAACTGCGATAGTTCCCGCTCCGTTTTGGTGGATGGTCCTCCAGTGCATGAACAGTTCTCAAGGAGCATATATATATATATGGTCTGAGTCCTCCCGTTCGGCCACCCGAGGCAATCCACAAAATATAGTCTTGCGTAAACCAACAGTAGAGAAACGCTACTTTACTAGGAAATAATCTCTTACTGGACTGGCAGGCTAAAGTCATTGCGAAATTTCTCGTTGGAAGAATGCGTAACAGACTACACTCTAGATTCTTTACAAATTAATTTATTCATAATGACAGACTATTCTCGGTTTGAAATGTAATATATGCTCCATTTTTACAGTGAAATCCTTTAAAATATCATGTAATGTTTTAAAAAAATATCTTGTCAACAGAATATATAATAACGCAAGTTTTCCTACGTGCAGGAGGTGCAGAACTGCGACTTTGGTGTCGAGGTGAGTGATGCTGCTGTGGAACGCGACTGGAAAGACTGATTTTAAACACAATATTTGAAAAATAATACAAATCTGTCAAGCAATATTCTTTTAATGTTTAAGGGAGTGGTACTGTTGGGAACTTTGGGACAGTCATCTTTGAGGTACTAGATGCATAGCCTCGAGGAGAAAGTTTTAATCCCAACTTCAGAAAATACTAAAAAATTGTCCCGTCGGTAGTACGTCCTGTGTTTCTGCTGCATATGGAAGAAAACACGGGAAAGATAACAGTATGACCTTGTAAACGTAAAACCCAGGACACACATGTGGCATGCTGTTTTTTTTTTTATCGTAGATGTGGATCATATTTGACATATTTTCGCTGTTATCACAGTTTCCAGCACGCAATCCCTAGACAATGAGACAGGGTATAATTTATGTGATGGCAACCATGCTCTAATTGGTATTCATATAATTTCACTGCAGTATGCCAGTAATATCAGAGTCGTCGCGCTTGTGTTGTATGGTGGTACTTAATTATAACTGAATGTGACATGCCTATCTCCGGTTTTCATTGTCTGAATTCTCTCTCCCTTGTCTAAGGCATTGCGCCGGTGTAATAGCGACACCTAGTTGACTATTAACTTTAATTTTTTTAATTAAGTTGTATTTTTGATCTACGTTATTTGTCGCATTTTGATTATATTTGTGAATAAATGTCGCTGAACTCAGACGTCTTCCGTTTTGCCTTAAAATTAATTGTGCGTGCTCAATTCTCGGATGACAGAGATATGACAAGAGTCAAAGCTTCTGTTCGAAGGAAAAACGGCTAGTGCCTTCAGCGGGAGTAAGAAACGCATCTGCTTAGTAGTAATATGTTAGCGTACACAGAAAATGACGGTAAGCTCTATTTCCTGGTATTTTTGTTCAAAGACTATCAGAGGGATCGAACTTACTGTTCCCCCCCTAGTATTCTAAGCTACGGGCTGTAATATCTCCTAGAACTCGGGGAACAACATTTGACAGGTGCTGTGATCGTCTTTACCAAAGGGCAATGTGAACAACATACACAGAGAACACCACTGCGACACCAATGCTGTAATTGATGAGTGGCATTGCTGTTTTCAATCTTATAGGCAAACGCTCCAGCTTTCTAACTCACAAAAAAGAAAACTAGAACACTCTGAGAGCGCATACCTCTGCCAAGTAAGGCAACGGCAGCAACAAATTCAAATTGGCTCTGAAGCCATGATTACCTCCGCCAAGGAGGTTATGTTTTCGTCGTGTTTGTCTGTCTGTCTGTCTGTCTGTCTGTTTGTCTATTTGTCTGTTTGTCTGTCACCAGGATAACTCAAAAAGTTATGAACCGATTTGAATGAAATTTACAGGGATTGTTAGGTATGTTGGGAGGAACAGATGATTAACTT
>LQNS02278076.1:18328133-18342542 GCA_001587735.2 Parhyale hawaiensis | reverse complement strand
AACAGCAAGTTGGGAAAGAAGAACAGATGGAAGAAAGACTAGTATGAGTTACAGGTGAGAAGGAAGCAAAATGGGTACGAAAGGCAGACAAGACGATCGTGATGATGACCCAACGGGTCACGGGTCGTCTAGTATTATTTAAAATCAAGCTTAAAGACATAATTTGACATTGGATCGACGAGCCTGTTTGGGAGTTCGTTGTACGCTCTAATACTCTGGAATATTGTTAAACGCGTTTCGATAGCGAAGCGAATATTGGGTAAGTTAAGCCTATTATTTCGTGTATTGTAGCGATTGACTGATGAAAGTGGGGCAAAATGAGTTAAAAATAATTCAGATTTCTCTATCATGGTCTCACGCAAAAGCTGAAAAATTTAAAACCTATATATCTCTGAATTTTAACAAGTTTAACTCACGGTTCATCGTATTGGTAGAAGTTAATGGTATGTTATTGTGATCTCTTTTGACGCTCAAGATTATCATCAGAGTTTCATTCAACGTCGTCGAGATACATTTAATAGCTTCATCACTTGCACCTCCCAGATTACAATACCGTATATGACTTAAGCATAGAATAAATTGTGGTATAGTGCTATCAGGGCTCGTTTCGGCAGAAGTTTTGCAACAAAGTATATTGCTCTTTTTGCTTTATTTAGCTTGTTACGCAGATTCGTTACATGAGAAGGGAATTTGAGGTCACTGTCGATTGTCACGCCTAAGTATTTGAATGACTGTACCTATTCTAATGCGATTTCGTTGAAAAAGACTACTGGTGGATCCCTGTTCCTATACGGGCTAAAAAGCATCAATTTGGTTCTTCTTACATTTGGTATCAGCCGATTAGCATTGAGCCACGATATAAAATCATGAATCAGCGATTCAATTTTCAAAATTGCACCTTCCAACGAACGGTCATTTACATAAAAAACTGCGTCGTCCGCAAATAAAATTGGTATTTGTACCAGGGATACGAGCAATGTCATTGATAAAAATATTGAACAAAAGGGTCCCAACACTGACCCCTGTGGCACCCCAACATCAATATTACTTATTCTAGAATTTGGGTCATCTATAACAACCAACTGTCGACGATGCTTGAGGTAACTTCTGGAAAGATTATTAGCCGAGCCCCTTATTCCGTAATGATCAAGTTTCATTAGTAAAATTTTCTGATGAACGGTGTCAAATGCTTTTTGAAAGTCTAAAAACAAACACGCGGTATAAGTTTTCTCAACAAAAGTGGGTAAAACATTTGATATCAAATTAAAAACTGCCAGAGTTGTGTTCTTTCTTGGTCTGAATCCAAACTGTACATTAAAGGGTTCAAATTAAAATATCAAAATAACTACAAACGTCGACTAACAAATAAAATTTTACATTTCAGGAATTTTTTCTCATCATCAAAAATTGCAACTAAAAACAATGAACGATGCCTAAAAGAATTTTTATTTTATATGAGCTAAGTTTTGATCTATGTTGACGGGGTGGGACCTCAAAGGCAAATGTCCACAGTGCGTTATTGGGGGTCCCTATATAAGAGTTGGACGGTAAGGGAAACGGAGGAAAACGGGCAAGTGCCCGCATTGACCAACATTTAAGTGTATCCAGCCGAACCGGTCTACCACTAGCAAAACCTTCACATTCAGCTCCCCGCCTGCACGCTGAGCAAAACGACCATCGCTAAGCAAAAATGACTTCTCAATCATTGACTCTTCTAATCCATTCGAACTCACAACATTAGAATCCCTTTATATCCATAGAACAAGACCTAGCCTCAACATTATGACCTCAGCTGTACCACTTCACACTATCCACGGCTAACTAGCTTCACATCTGCCGACTATACAGGAGCTGAAACCCGGCTCCTTTTCACAGCTCTGTTCATTCGCTTTTAAGATTATAGTTCATGACCGACAATTTTCCTCCGACTGCACATGTTCTTTTCTCTCCGTTCTAGAATCACTATATATTCATAAATCAAAACCTAGACTCAATGTAATGACTGCGACAGTACCACTCGTCAAAACCAATGACCGACACTTTTTCCTCCGACTGCACCTGCCCGTTTTCCTCCGTTTCCCTTACCGTCCGACGCTTATATAGGAACCCCCATAGCGCACTATGGACATTTGCCTTTGAGGTCAAAACTTAGCTCCTTAAAATAAAACTTTTTTTAAGCATCCATTATAGTTTTTAGTTGCAATTTCTGATGATGGGAAAAAATCCCTGAAACGTTAAATTTTATTTGTTAGTCGACGTTTGTAGTTATTTTGATATTTTAGTCTGAGCCCTTTATTAATTATCGCCCGTTGACTCACAGTTTAATTTTGTTTTGTTCTGGAGTGTAGTCGACGATTTTTAAAGCATTTGTGTATACTCCTAGTTCGAAACACCTAGCAAAAATACCACAGAAAAATCTCACATCAATAGTAAAATCAATAATAAATGCTCAGGTTGAATCTCATTTCGAATGTAGCACTTAGTTTTCACTGCTTGAACTATGTTTAAAATTTCATCCCTCGTCACAGGCGTAAAATGATACTCGGTAACAATTCTATTTCTAAGATCATAATATTGAATTAAATTACGGGGTAATGATTGAACAAGATTTGTAGCTACAGTAGTTAAGCAATCATTAAAATGATTTGCAAGTTCATCACCACTTATGAATCTACCATCGATTTGCATCTCACGTATCATGTGGCGAGTGTTCCGAGATAGTAAGTCGGTAACGACCTTCCAAGACTTTCTGGGATTTTCAGTAGAGTTGCTTTTCGAAGGTAATACGCTCGCTTCGAAGCTCTGATCAATTAATTTGAGACATTGCGGAATACTGTATAGGACCGTTTGTAAATTACGTTTCTGCGGTGCAATCTAAAAGCCTTTTGTTCTTTCCTTATGAGGACTTTATATCTCGGGTCATCCATCTTGCACTTTTGCTTCGAGATATCGCACGTTCCAGAGGAAAAGCCTTATGGTAAGCTTGGTAAAGCCTTCTCTTGAATAAGTCAAATTCGTGAGATGGATCCCCATTACATTCTACATGCCCTATATGTTGTGATATGGAATTACCAAAGAAATTAAGACTATTAGCGTCATTAAAATCTCGATAAGAATGATATTCCTCGCTGCTTTGATCGATCGAAAAATTGCACAAACTGGCACGTAATCAGTCAGTTCTATGTCCACTACACCACTCTGCTTGATGGCGCTCATGATTGTTATGGACCATATTTGGTCCAGGAGAGCATATTTAGGGTGCACGTTATCGGGAGAAATTCTAGTTGGCAAAGTTATAAGCGGAAAGTAGCTGTATCAAGGTAAATTGTAGTAAATTCTCGTATTTGCGTTAGCTCCGGGGGAGGGGGGGTTAAACAAATTTATATTAAATGTGCCGGACAAGATGGACGGGGTATCATTTGAGACACTTGGATGCATTGCGAGAGAAAATCGTTAAAAACAGCAATAGGCGACATGGGTGGTCTATAACAACAATATAATATACACGAGGTCCGCTTTTTCCTTAGATTCAGGGTAAATACTTCTTCAGTTGCGTCAGTATACGACAGCTCGCTAAATTTGTCAACGACCTAAGCGTTTCTAACGAACACAGATATACCGCCCCCATGGTTGTTACGGTATTGGTCATATTTTTGGTAGCCACTCAAGATAAAAGCTGCATCTATATTACTAGTGAGTCAGGTCTCAGTAACGGCAATGGTAACAAAAACAACATGGGTTATGGAAAGAAATGCTTGCAATAAATAACAGTTCCTACGCATCCATCTATTATTAGGGCAAATAAGAGACATAGGGTTGTTTGGTAAAGGGAAAGACATGAAGTCATCAATGGAGGCACTGTAACAATCAAAAAACGGTACATCGGCAAGATCGTCATCATGAGTAGTGAATCTAGGCTGTGGCATTAAAAATTATCGAACAAGAGGCAAATAATTAGGCTGAAGTAATTGATGAATGGAATCTAGAAAGGTCATCATCTGAATTTATTGGAATCGCTCGCATATCATTATGCTTCTTCACGTACATAGTTCAATTGAATGTATAAACTGACTTTATGGTTGCATTCCTAAGTTTTAATTGCCTGAGCTTATAATGTAACTTTGCTCTGAGTTTAGTAAAGTACTCACTTGCATACAGATCAGCAGGTTTTTCACCCTTGATGCACTGCAGAACTTTATTTCTGGTAGCCTTTGAAGAAAAAACAACTCTCACGTGAGGCCCTTCTTTGTCGATGACAGCAACCTCAAGCGCATCGGCATCAGCATTATCAGTTTCGACTTCATTAAGGCGTTGGATTAGAAGTTCCTTGGGTTGCCCTTTCACTCGTGGTTCCTTACTTCTAGCGGATTTTACCATATCCCCAAAAAGTTTCCCTTGTAACTTGATTGTTGAATTCAAGGCCTCTTGCTCCAGTGAGTTTAATCGTTCGTTAATAGACACAGTCACTGGATCTTGGAGGTAGCAGACACTTGGTGCACCTTACTTGTGCTTGGGGTACTATAGGAGGTGGACGGGGCAATGGTTCATCCGATGAACCATAGTTCATTCATCATAGTTCATCGGGCACAATATTGTTTCCAGCCACAACATCAGCAAGAGTTTTTTCCCGATTGAGAAGGGCCCCCATATCTGACCGAAGTGCAATATTTATATCTATGTATACATCTCAAATTAATACATATATATCAGTAGGCGTGCTAAATTTCAGATAATTTTCAAACTTTATTAATTAAAATTATTCATGAATAAAGTTATCCGAGTTACAGTTAACATATCATTCAAGCAAACTGCCCACGAACATTATAAAACTTACCTGGCATCATATGACATTAAAAATTGTGTCTCGCACCATATAAGCAAATTGTATACATATATAATAAAGGCATAAATTATACTGTTGTATAGAAAATTGTTAATGCGTAGGACGTAACTTGAAACTCCATGGGTTTGATTGGAACTCAGTGCAGAATGTGGTCTGGCCAAGCGCTTGTACTGTCTCTAAACACACACATGGCGGGTTTCACGAAGTTTCTGCGGGCCAGGGCATATCAATGTTCATAGTACTGTAGCTTATAATGCATAAATTTATCGTGCATCATCGTATTCAAGGATGAGACATTCAAGTAGAGCGATAGTATACGTGAAATAGTTTTGTTTAAGCTGTACGTAAGTAGCAAATATAAGCATTTAAACGCTGTAGAATAATGGCTTTGTGTCAGGCTATCTAAGCGTAGCTTGTATCTAGAATGTTCAAGGGTGTAGCTTATGCTGGAATACCTGTAACATGTACAGCGGGCTCTGTTAATTACGCTTAAGCTTGTAATTCAATTCATAATTTGAGTAGCGCACTAGCTTAGTAAAAATTTAAGGCACAGATTTCTACATATTAGGTTAAGAATACCAGTGTTTCTAGTTTAGGAGATAAAAATAATTCTGCAGCATATCTGTAATAGATAGTTGGCGACTGAGCAGCCAGTTAGCACGTGACAAATGAGCGCGGGAAGTTCTGATCGAAGACCATTGACTCGGCTCCGTCTTGGGTGTAGGAGGCTCCACAAAAGTTTGAGAACTTTCCATGAGACCTCACATAAATAGTTTGCGCGAAAATATTCGTGAGCTTTGAGTTCGGGCACCCGTGCACTAAGGGTGCCCGCCAATGCTCACATCGTTTCAGCGCTAACTAAGCTTCCTAGGTCGTCAGCAAAAAAAAAAAAACTTTCTTCTGTCACGATGTCAATGTGCTGTGCGCAGGTAGAGCTGCACGAGAAACCAGTGCCCACCGCGCAGCACGAATAATTCAGTGATTAGATGTTAACAACAAATTTTGTTCCCGCGTGTGCTGCTACCGATTGCGACAAACGTTAGTGACGTGTACATACTGCAGTGACGTGTACATACTGTAGTGACGTGTACATACTCTAGTTGTAAGATGGCTCGACAGTCCCTGACGCACCGATCTCTTCGCGTCTTTGTCCCTTATATACGCGTGCTCCATCGGCTTCTTTCCCAATAGATGAGTGTACCATGTCATCGTCTTCATTTCCAATAGAAGAGTGCTCCATCGTTTTCGTCCTTATAGATGTGTGCTACATCGTTTCATTCCCAATGTCTGTGAGTTGCATTGTCTTCATTCCCAATAAATGCGTGTACCATGTCATCGTCTTCATTCCCAAAAGAATCGTGCTCCATTGTCTTCGTCCTCAATAGTCATTAGTTCCACAGTCTTCTTCGTCCCCTAAGTGCGAGTTTCGATACTCCAGAAGCTGAGCCCTCGTCCTAGGCGACGCGTACCACGTGTGCGACGCGTTCGTGAGCCCATTGCCCTAACGAACACAAGTGACAGTGTCTGGCTAGTTCCCCGTTTTGTCTAGCAAAAAAAAAGTAATAGGAAAAATTGTACATGAGTGTTCCTAGGATATATTTGCAAATAATAAGATTTTTTCCAGGTAACTAAGTGATTTTATTCATGACCATCATGTCTGGTCGCGTAGCCGAGGATCTATTCGTAGATAAGATGATTTTCTGCATAACCAATGTTTGAATTCATGTCCACTACTTCTACACATGTTGCCATCTTATGCAACCGTTAAAGTGGAGCGAGATTAGATTAGTCATCAAATGTTGACAGGCTCTAGTTCTCGATCATAGTCACGCAATATGATCGAGAATTGGACGTGCCACAGCTTAAATTTTCAAGTTTTTATACCATCTAAATATGCTTTGAAAAAGTTGCCGAACCGTTGGGCACGGGCTTAATGCGTGTATTGTATACGTGTCATTATGTCCAGGTCGGAGGTGCATCATTCGTTTTGCATCATTACATGTCCAATTTTTTGCTTTCGAACAAGTGCGCCTCCAAATAGTTTTGGTGTCAAATTTTCGGTCTAGCTGCGTGTCCCATGGCGCTCCAAATTTTAAATGTGTTCATTTACAATATAGATGTGTTATTTTATACCATGTGTTTTCTTCACCCTCGCCTTTTCTCCATTCCAACATATATTTAGGTCTGTAGATAGATTGGAGGCGTGGCTCACCTTCATATTTTTTGGACGCTGTTGTGTTTGTCAATGTCGTTTCATGTAATTGTTGATGAACTCTCACGTCGAACAATTCACATATAACTTCAAAATAATGTCACTACTAATTAATTGTAGATATGCCAATTTCAATTAATGTCATAATAATATGTACATACATATACTTACATATATGTTAGATACATATCCATAACGCGTCGTAACACCTACAGAGGCACTTTTCAGCTATCGGATAAAGGGTAAATGCTATTAAAAGGCACAAATAATTATATTTGGCGTTGATACAAAAAAATAATAGTTTCAGATCCAATTTAAATTTTTTGTTACAGTTTCCTAGTTTTTCGCAGGTATGCGCTAGTTGTTTCGGGTAACCATGGATGTGAAAACGATTTCCCGTACAATCGCGATCCATATTACAACTCTTGTGATACATGAGTTTTCGCTAGTTTGGTCATTAAGAAGAGGCGAAGAGGCTCGAATTGCATCCCTAATTCCTATATATAGATATTTCATCTGATAAATTTGGATAACTGATGATACTGTTATTTTAATTTAACAAAAATTATCTCCAGGTAAAGAATCGAAATAAGCCGGCGAAAGGTACACAAGACTTTGAATACCTTGCGCTGGCATTCTTTGCCGGGAAACGGGGTTGTCTTACTCTCCCTCTGAGGCGGCCATTTAATCCAAAACGCTGCAAGAAATGATTTCGAGCTGCAGTCATCTCATACAGAGACAGTGTTGCTTCTCTCCTGATACCTGCTAACTGAGGTTATTCAATAGCCTTACCTTAAATTGCCTCCAGATGAGTATGAATCGTCAAGCGGTGTAATTGAACTGGATGACCCAGACAACTGCATCCTGGAGGTCAAAGGAGATGATGTGGAAGCTGCAGTGGAGACTTGCACGAAGATTCAAGGACGGATTCCTACACATTCAGACGTAACGTTCATGGACCCCGATTTTGAATCCATAGTGCTTGCAGGTGAGTGTGTGTCTGTGTATTTTGTATTTTAATTTTGCAATCGTTTGAACGAATTCTCCAGCTAGTGCATTGATTTTACACCCACCAGTGGATTCGTTACGTATCTCTCAGAATTAATGTGGTATGAAATCTTAAAGTCACTGTTAGCTAGAGACCGCAGCATATATATGATGGGGAGAAACAACAAGTGGGCATTGATATTGAGCATAACGGTGTTTATAATCAATTTTGGTGATTAAATAATTTAATTTATTAACTAGAGCGTTTCGTGGCGAAACACCATCACCCGCGGTGAGGGCAAACTCAACAAAGTCATTTATGATGGCCAGCTAATTCTCGTTTCTCATATGGATGTTTAGGCCAACAAGGTTAGCGGATCACGCTCCTAGTATTAGATCCTTAATAAAAACATAGGACAAATAGGACGCCTCGTGGCGTAAGACGATCTACCACGCTGGAGGCAACTTCAACGCCATGATTTTTGAAGGCCAGCTGTCCTAGTTTACTGGCATGGGTCATATCCAGGTCAACCCAGCAAACTCCTTACAATAAATTGTAGAAATTGCTCAACTAATTTGACCACTTTTTGGCTAGACAGACACACTTATTGGGTTGACAGACATATATATAATTATATATTTACAAATATATATATATATATATATGCTTAAATTTAAACGAAAACATTATCACCTCTCTCACTTCGTTCGTGAGTGATAATTATTTTGATATTATTGAAAATGGAAATTTAGGAGCGCCCTGCATGTGCGCAAGCGACTGCAGTGATATGTTGTGAGGTCGCAAAGTAGTAACGGCTAACGTCACTAGTTAGCGGGCAGAAGACGGGCAAATAGACCCATCCTCTGAGCGCCGTTGGGACTAACACTCCGGCCTTCTTTGAGCTGTTGCCATGATGTCAGTGTCAAATATTTATCTGAAAAAGAAAAGAAAAAAATCAGCGAAAGAGACGATCTTGTAAGCATGATTTACTGCTTCAGATCCTCGGAGCTTGGAGACGTTAAGTTACTTATGGTGGAAATGTAAAAATTATAGATTAATGTGGCCTCCAAAGCTTTGGCCGTTAAGGGTTTGTTACTCCTGGAGGAGGTGTTCGTAGCTGTGGAGAATCTTCTTCCAATGTTGTGTAATAAGACAATTTTTGAACGCGTTGACGGTCTTTTTGAATTTATCCGTTAAGAGCTTACAACTCCTGGAGGTGGAGTTCTTAGCTGTGGAGGATGTCTATCCCTATGTATGTCATGCCGATTTTTAAACGCGTTGACGGACTCCGCTCTAACAACGTCGGAGGGGAGTGTATTCCAAATGCTTACTATGAAATACGGAAAGAACTGCTAACTTAGGGTCGTTCTTCGAGCTTTATGCATGAGTTTTTGACCGTTGTTTCGCAAGCGATCATTGAGGTCTCTTTCAAAGAGTCCCGCTGTAGGTACGTCGTTGAAGCCATTCAAATACTTGAACGTTTCTATTAGTTGCCCCCTGAGTCGCCTTTGCTCAAGAGAGATCAGACCCAGTTCTTTTAGGCGACATTCGTATGGCTTATTTCGCAACTAAGGTATCAATTTCGTTGCTCTGCGTTGAGCTCTTTCCAAGTTATCAATATCTTTACACAGATGAGGCAACCAGAATTCGACAGCAAATTCTAAGTTTGGCCGCACTAATGGCATGTACAAGGGAATGATGATGTCATTGGACTTGTATTCAAAATTTCTGTTTATGAATCCCAGTACTCTGCTTGCTATTTTCACAGTCTTGTCAACTTGTTGACTTTGTTGTAGTTTGTTTGTATTAGTGATTTCCAAGTCACGTTGTTGAGTGACAGCAGCCAATACCGCCCCGTTGATTTTCTATGAGGTTGAAGGGTTCACAAGCCCTATGAGCATTACTGAGCATTAAAGCTCATCTGCCAAGTTGTGCTCCATTCCACGAGGTGGTCTAGGTCTTGTTGGAGCTCTGCTCTTTTCGTGGCACGATGACATAGTTTAGTATCATTCACAAATTTACTGATTTTACTACGGATGTTAAGATCGAGATCGTTGATGTAAATTGAAAACAGAAGTGGGCCAAGCACGCTAGCTTGTGGAACCCCTGATGATACCTGCGTCTAGTCGCTGCTGCCGACCCGTAAGCCATGCCCCGATTCATCGTAAGTAGTCTCCCTGGATACCCTGAGCTTCCAATTTTTTAATTAGCCGTTGATGGGGGACTTTATCGAAAGCCTTTTGGTAGTCTAGATACACAAAGTCTACACCATTTTCTTCATCTTTATTATCTGTAACTTTTGAGAAAAAGTCCAATAGGTTTGTTAAGAAGCATCTTCCATTTTGGAAACAATGCTGGGAGTCAGATATGAGCTGATGCATCCTCAGGTGGTGAGTGATGCGCTTTTTTAAGATGCGATCGATGGCTTTGCTGAGCAGCATGTGAAAATTGCTCGTGTGTTAGAAGTTTATATTGAGTCTCTGTGTATTTAATGCACATGTTTCAGGGAGTAAATGCCACCAAGCATTACGCGCAATGCCTATCCAATAAGTGAATTGAATCACTCATGCATTAAATGGATTGGTTTGATATAAGCTACATATGTTAGACTAGGCCAGGTTCTATTAGTTCAATGGAGAGTACTGTTAGAGATGCGTGCTTAACTATAAAATATTTACCATGTTTAATTTCTTATGTGTTACATAGGTTATGTTCTTAGTTCTATATTCTCTAACTTGACATAACTCAGCCTAGCCGTACCTAATCTAACGTAGGCAAAACCAATCCTTGCTGAACCCTATAAAATTACCCTGGCACACCCTACCCTATCTAACCTAAACATATCTGACTTAAATCAACCCTTTTCTGAAACGGCTGATTCATCTCATTTATTGCTGAAGCAGTACGCTGGGTTCGGCTTGTTCGTTGTAACATACGCACACGCATTGTATGTAGACACTGGTCAGTTGATACAGGAAATTGGTGGCACACTACGCTTATGACGAATTAGGTTAAAAAATGTTAAGGCACTGTACGTTCAAATCAATCACAAAAAGCGTTCTATATGTTCTCATGCCCTTGAAGATGTACTTACATTGTACTCACACTATTCAGATGTACTATAAAGAGATGATTGGTTTCGATGTATGATTAGCGCCCAGCAACTTAACTTAAAGCGCGTTTGATTAGGACATAAACTCAATGTGCTTAGCTTAAATCAAGCGGGACTAAGGGCTTGTTCGATTTGGGACCTAAAAGTCGAGCTAAGCCAAGCCCACTTGACTTAACTTGTACGGGACTGTTGACAGGTACTTTATCTTCGTCGCTTTGAATCGTGTTGTAGGTGTTAGAAGCGACCAGCTCAAGTTGAACCGACTGAAATCTCAATTATACAAAATAATATCGAGTTTTTAGAAGCCTCACAGATGATAAATTTTGACTCAACAAATGAAACTTGAATAAACGGGACGAATTCGGGACACCTGTCAGCAGTTTCAGAGAAGTTAAGTCAAGTAGGTTTGGCTTAGATCGACTTTCAGGTCCCAATGGACCACGCCCTAACATACTTTTATTGATGTCCATTGATTGTCAATGGACATCAATAAAGGTATGTTATGTACTTGAACTTAGTTTTAGAATTGAACTGCGTGTGAAAAGTGCATGCGTATATTATACACTGGTCTGTGTGTAAATGATTCGTACGTGCATAGTGTCTCTATCCACTGTTCAGTTAAGACTGTAGATTGGCAGCAAATTACCGCTCGCGGAAAAACTAGGTCAGAGAAAAAGTGCTGCTTTTTGCGGCCCTCAATAATGGACTTACTTTACACCTACACTATTACGAAGTAAAGAATTTGAAGGTCGCGCTACGACTCACTACCACATATTCAAAATGACAGAACTACTGGGCAATCCAGCGTAGATTATGAATAATGTCTGGTCGCTTTTAATACCTACAACATTGGCTTAGCTCGACTTTTAGGTCCCAAATCGAACACGCTCTTAGTCCCGCTTGGATTAAGCTAAGCACATTGAATTTGTCCTAATCAAACGCGCTTTAACCCTATCTGCTCCGAGGCGAGAGAAAAATTGTATCGCCCTACCGTTTTTGGTTCACTGTTCTACTCTCAGTGATTATCAGTGCCTATACTTCAGTAATTTTTCCTAATTTCTCATGAATATCAATAAAATTTTAAAATACCCGCTGATTTTTGCTGAAAATCCTGACCAATATAGATTTTTCAGAAAATTAGTGGATAAAATTTCCGTGAATGTGTGCGCTTCTGGGCCTACGTCAGGCAGCACCACAGCGGCAGCTATGCATTATTGGGCACCTACTAGCAAGCAAGGACCAAGGTACTGTGCACACACGCTCCTCACTGTTTAAATGGTATCATTCGTAGATATCTATACCAAAAAAGAACTTGGAAATTATTACTAAAACACAGCAACGAGGCTAGAAATGAAAAATAGAAGCAATAATACGTTTAGCTCGTTGAAGTTAACTATCATGATCTGAATTTACAAAATGCAGTTGGTAGTAGGAGCAGGAGCATTGACAGCAGCACTGTCACTGCTATAGAAAGAAGTAACTCGAAGTCATAGATACATTATACTTTATTGTTCTCAATATAAAGTGTTCACACAATTTTCTGGCGCTTAGAAGTAGGTTTACATATGAAAACATGCCCATCTAAAAGTAATAATACTTGTGGGGCAAACAGCAAACTAAAAATCATTTCCAACTGGCAATGCAACGAAAACCTTCCTTAAAATTGGCCTAAAGCTAGCTAAACCTATTAGATGAAAATCTTAGACTCTACAGATCAAACTTTTTAAACCGTATACATAAGATACAAATCGAAATTTCTAAACCTAAAACTGATCGTACTTCTTGACATGGAGTACAGTATCAATATCATCTAAAGAGCTCATAATAGAAGTCAGTTAGTGAGAAGTTCTAAAAAAACTAACCCTATATAGTAATCGTACAGAATAAGAAATTTATTAAAAACACAACACTGAATGAAAACTAAAAACAGAATATCTCCCTCAATTACAATGATTCAAATTCAGGTACGGTATAATTATCACAATATTTTCTAAGGGCGTAATCTTTGAACATCTTAAAAGTCGGTCGTGACTTAGGATATAGTAAAGCCTCTGGCATTGAGTTGAAGCAACGTATGCTTTGAAATCTTGTAATTTTTTTTTGTACTTCAAGTTTAGTGTTCGAATAGTTTAGCCTCTGATTACGCGTGTTATGGTGGTGATGAGGCACCAATTCACCGTAATTATTATTATTAAAACTTCACGCTTGAGCTCCCATGGACAGGTAATACAACCCAAATAAAGCATCTTGCAACACCGGGAAGCCCAAAACGCTGCTAAAGGAAATCCAGCAAAAAACCATTAACAGCTGTGTTACGGGGTGGATATGTAAATAAGGGCGTGGTCATAAATATATATATACTTAATATTGATCAAAATGAATGAATGAATAAAGAACATTCCTACTGAAAATGATTGTTTAATTACGAACGATCCAGATGATCATTCACTGAAAATAGCACATGACAGGATTGTGATTATGTAACACTATAGAAAGGAAACATAACAAGATAGAAAATGTCCCCAAGGGCCGAGCCACTCCCCACCCTACCTAGAATAATATGCTCGGCGATTGGATCTTTCAGCCTGCGAGAAGGTTCAAAGAAAACACATATTTTAGATCTTTCAATATAATGGGAAAAGACATGGAAATTTTGTACAAATGACGAGTTTTCAAACAAACACAAAATGAAGTGAAATAACGGTAGCAAACAACTTTGCTAGTTATTGATTCGATTCATCAGATTTGATCTGCGCCAATGCAATGCAAAGGAAAGTTGCATTTGCGCAGAACGTTACACCGAAACTTGTGAGACAGATTTATCAAAGCCAAATTATTAATCCAGGTGGTAAAAACGGTATGTTCCGCCGCCGAAGATATAATAAAATATGTGTAAACACACATGTTATTAAATCGAATTGCGGGTTAGGACCACCGGAGAAAAGACCACACTGGCTATACACCAACTCTCACATTTTTACTAAATTTCTTTTATGTTTTGAAACACCAAACCCGCAAAAATAAAACACAGCATTGGTATCTAATGACATTGGCATGTTCAGGCACAAATCCTACTCTAATCTTTAATATCTATAACATTAAATCTAACTTTTTACACGTTTCTATTTTTTTTAGAAGCTATACTAATCACCCATGTTAAACTGCATTTATTTACATTTTCTTACACATAAGGAAATTCACCGCAAGAGAAACCTTTTTCTGTCGGTACCCTCTGCCCAAGTTTTTCCAAATGC
>LQNS02278076.1:18303674-18326270 GCA_001587735.2 Parhyale hawaiensis | reverse complement strand
TACCTAACCCAACTTAACCAGCGATACAGCGGGCAGCGCGGCGCACCAACGTGAACGCCGCTCACGCGCACACGATCTGCGCAGAAAAAATGTCCAGGGTTCAGACTCCTGCGACCAGGGCACGAAGCACCGACAGAACTCATTAGTTCGACATCTGACAGCGTCCAATGTGAAAGAGTGCGCTCCGCACGCAGCACGAGTCTCTCTCCCAAAAACCTTGAGGTGCATCGTCAAGGATATGAAAACATATAGAACGCTTTTTGTGATTGATTTGAACGTACAGTGCCTTCACATTTTTTAACCTAATACGTCGTAAGCGTAATGTGCCACAAATTTCCTGTATCAACTGACCAGTGTCTATATACCTACGATGTGTGTGTGTATGTTACAACGAACAAGCCAAACCCAGCGTACTGCTTCGGCAATAAGCGAGATAAATCAGCCGTTTAAGAAAAGGGTTAATTTAAGACAGATATATTTATGATACATAGGGTAGGTTATGCCATGGTAATTAAAGTCCAGCAAAAATTGTGTTAGCCTAGGTTAGATTAGGTACGGCTAGGCTGAGTTATGTCAAGTTAGAGAATACAGAATTGAGAACCTAACCTATGTAATGCATTAGAAAGTAAACGTGGTAAACTTTTATAATTATGCCCGTATCTCTTTAACATTACTCTCTATTGAACAAATAGAACCTGGCCAATCTAATATAGCGTAAAACAAACCTACCTATTTAATGTATGGTATGAATAATCCAATTCACTTATTGGCCAGGCATTGCGCGCAATGTTTGGTGATATTTACTCCCTGTAAAGTGTACATAAAATATACAGGCTTAATATAAACTCCTAACACAGGAGCAATTTTCACATGCTGCTCACATCTAAACGAAGTTCAAGTCCATCACACACCTTAATTGGTGCCTATTAATTATGAAAATAAACTTCACGGCACGTAATTTGTGAATTTACATAATTTCTTAAGGTATATTGTACATCTGGGTGCAACACCATCATAAACCATCACCTTTCGCCCTCCGGCTGTGGCCTGTGACCTGCCACGCCATTTTCTGCCTTCAGACTGTACTTGCTGAGAGGTTCAGGAAAAAATTCGTATCCCGGTAGGGATATTTACCTAATTTCACAACTGAAGTACTTATTGTATCATGCGTTTTACCCAGACAACTCATAAAATACAAAATAAAAGATCTTGGCAATGAAGAACTGACTGGAACTTTTTACACTGAAAAACTTTCCAAATACGACAGTGATATATATGAAATAGAAAAAGTGTTGATAAATCAAAAGGGAAACTTTCTTGTGAAATGGCGAGGATATGAAGAATCTACATGGATAAAAAGTCCGTAACTTACATAGATGTTGGAGTTTTACTTATATAAAACGACAATGGTTTATGGGATGAATCAATAAAACAATGAAAAAGGAAAGGTGGATATATTTTACTTGTAAAAAGTAGATCGAGATTCGTCCTGAATTAGCTGAAATGAGTAAAAACAGTTTCTGGAAAGAGTTTGAATTTAGTGTAGGCGATAGAGTGAGAGCCCTTAAAAAATACTGGGGACCCCTAAAAGACCTTTGCTCGTCCGACGCATCGCTAAATTGGTGACGGGGGAAAGTGCAAAGTGGCTGACATTTGTATCTGTTGTTGACTTGCTGTAAGGGTAAAGTCACCTTTGACTGAACCCTCCAGTGGGAAACCCACTTGCACTGGTTCGTGCTGCAGATATAAGCCAATTAACTGGCTCCAGAGGTGCAAGCACAGCTGCAGAGACCACGGGTCGCTAAAAACTACGATGCCCAGACGGAAGGCTTAACGACCCGAGCCCCTACCCCTCATTCCTGGTCAGGTAGGTGTCGCCACCCTACTCCGCATACCAAGCAATTGCCGACTTAGCACTCCGTATGCCAAAAAGATCACTCTACAGGCTCGTCGCTCGATGCTGGCACTTCTAGCACAGAAGTCAGGCACGCATTACATGCTGTTGTCGTGGGCATAAAGTAAAGGTATTGGGGTATAAGGTAAAGGTTGATAAAACCTCTGAAATTTGTTTCAATTTCCACTATGTCATTAGTCAGAAACTTAAGTGTTACCAACCTTGAAAACTAAGAAGTTTTGAAATTTTCGGCTTTGGTGAAAAATGACTATTTTGCTTGTCCTTGCTCGCGATCTATGTTGGTTCCTTTCGTGTTTCTCACACTCAGCATAGCAATAAAAAATGTGAAATTTTGCTATTAAAGGAATGCTTCCTGCGCAGGAATTGACCTGTACCTTCACGAAGATGGCGTGTGGCGGTGGGGAGATGGAACGGTGATGTCAACAAATGATACACTTTGGGACGGTAAAGAGGTGCCAACATCTGGAGATCAATGCGCCGAGTTCAGATATTACGCAAGCGTGGACGGTCTATTGGCTGGTAAATTGCGCACAGTTGATTGCGAAGAAGAAGATGACATAATCTGCATATATTAGCGCCGTGTTACTGTACCAGAGGGGCTTCAAGTTTTGGATAGGGGTGGGCTTGGAACTACTTGTACAACATAAGACAAACTAGGTGGTCTTTTGAAAATCATTGGGGCATAACTTGATTGTAATTATTAAAGGTAGAAGCTGAAGCGAAGCTGAATTATAGCTCGTTGGATCTCTCCAATGTACGCAAATTACAGTATTGATACTAACAAACTTTCTAAAAAAATTTTTAAAGAAAAGTCATAGCAACTTTATGAGCTCAAGCTTCCAACAGATGAGGGAGGTACTTCAAAGCTTCCGCATAGCACTAGATCTGTAATGCGACAAAAACCTTTTGCTTCTCAGGTACTACAAAATAAATTCTGCTTCGCTACTAACAGAAGATGGGGAAAATATTATCAGTCATATTGGTCATAGCTGCGTCGGGTAGTTACGGCACACACTCAAAACAATCACGGTGACACGGAGATGCCTGAGGTGCAGACAGAGTTAAGTTAGGTCCGCTCAACAATTCATTTATTTTAATAATTTTTCCTTTAGTAAAAATCGCCGGCTTCTTTCACTCCAGCAGTACTGAGCCAAGTTTCACTACAAACTGCGCTTTAATAAAGGGAAGACAGTTAAACTTATTATCTTAAAGAATTGGAGTTGACTATGAAACCTTAGTTGCATCGTGCGGCAAGGCCGTATATACAGCATCATGTTCTTAGGAAAACGATGCTGCCATATCATGCGTTCCAGTTGCAAAGTGCAGCTCCAAACTCAGGAAAAATTTTAATAGTGAATTTTTGAAGGAAATTTCTTGGTACAACTGCCATAGCATGACTGCAGCTGAGTAGATCTTAACCTATATATGAGTGAACTGGAATACCTGTTGTAGTGAGAGCACACGTAATTAAGTATAAGCCATTGGGGGATACACTAATCACGTTGTTTCGACGTTCAGTTTGGTGCTTTTGAGTTTATTGCGATGTTTCGGAGTTCATAGTGGCTTTCAGAGTCTAGTGTAGAGTTTTGCAGTTGAGGTGTTTTTTTTAGAATTCAGTGTGGTGTTTTAGAAGTCAGTGTGGTGTTTCAGAGTTTACTGTTGTGTTCCAAAGTTCAGTGTGGTGTTTCAGAGTTCACGTGGTGTCTTAGAATTCAATGTGGGGTTTCGGAGTTCAGCGTGGTGTTTCAGAGTTTAGTGAGGTGTTTCAGAGATCAGGTGGCGTTTTAGAATTCAGTGTGGTGTTTCAGAGCTTACTACAGTGTTTTAGTGTTTTCAGTGTGGTGTTTCAGAGCTTACTATGGTGTTTTAGTGTTTTCAGTGTGGAGTTTCAGAGTTCAGTGCGGTGTTTCAGAGTTCAGTGTGGGGTTTCAGAGTTCAGTGTGGGGTTTCAGAGTTCAACGTGGTGTTTCAGAGTTAACTGTTATGTTCCAAAGTTCAGTGTGGTGTTTCAGAGTTCATGTGGTGTCTTAGAATTCAATGTGGGGTTTCGGAGTTTACTGTTGGATTTCAGAGTTTAGTGAGGTGTTTCAGAGATCAGGTGGCGTTTTAGAATTCACTGTAGTGTTTCAGAGTTCAGTGTGGCGTTTCAGAGTTCAGTGTGGTGTTTCAGAGTTCAGTGTGGCGTTCCAGAGTTCAGTGTGGGGTTTCAGAGTTCAGTGTGAGGTTTCAGAGTTCAGTGTGGTGTTTCACTGTGCACTGGGGAGTTTTGGAGTTCAATGTGGGGTTTTGGAGTTCAGTGTGCTGTATCAGGACTGTAGTTTATCGAGGATGTGGAGTATCGGAGTGTTTGTGCATTTGTGCATGTATATGTACCTATGGAAGTGAGGGTGTGTCGGAGTGGCGGTGATTCGGAGTGCTAGTGTATCGGAGTGGTAGGGTACTGAAGTGGTTGAATATCGAAGTGGTGGTGTATCGGAGTGGTGATGTATCTATCTGGTGTGGTATCAGACTGGTTGTTTATCGAAGTTGTGTATGGGAGTCGAGGTACAGTTCTTATCTTGTCTGTAAGTTACATGCAGTTTACTGCGTTCGCCATTTTAATCTGGTGCACATGTCATAACATCTCTTTCATTAAATTCGCACCTCTAGCGTGTTTGTAAGTCTTTTCATTACTGATGCTGTTCTCAATTCTAAACCAATTTAGACTAAATCATTACAGAGTTGTCCTATTGTCAAGTATCAGTTATTCATCTAGTTGGCGCCCTGACGTAAACTATTCCTTATGGCATTAGCTAGAAGAGTTAAAATAATATTCTACTAACTTGGTCATTCTGTATAGACTTTTAAAGACAAGTGTCTAAATACATACCGAGCAGTTTTATGCCCAATTTTACAGGTTTAGATTGCTGCAGTGTTTGTGCGTATTAGCCTTTTGGTCTCCATATTGCCATGTTTCCGTCTTAGCGTTGCATACGCCTTATAGTACTTATTTTTCCGTAGTTTTTTCGTGCATTCCGTTTAACCCTGTGTGACCGACTATTTTTTGTTTTCATTAAAAGTTTGAGAAATAAAGTGCTGTATATTAATCCTTCGAACGATACTTATCGTTTTTACTCCAACTTTATTTTGTTCTCGTCGCATTTCTCCCATATCATTTCGCCTGGTATTTCCAGAAGTCCTGCGGATGAAGTGCATTTTTTAGTGAAACTGTTAAAGTGTAAGTTGCAGTTCTAGGGTTTCCCGCTACATCAGTTCCAAAAAGAGTGAGCCATATATGTAACTCAAAAATGTAACTCTTGAAGTCATTAACTCATATTTAAGTTGTGTTATTCTTGAGAAGTTGAATTTCTTGTGCGGCATCTATATTATAATTCTGCTTGAGGCTCCATCCGTTCTTGCATCCAACCGTCCGTCCAGTGCCTGCAGTTACGCTTTTCCCTTTTTGATAGCGACAGCTTCAACTTGCAAGAAGCTCTGACATACGCTGGAAAAAAAATCAACCGCATCTGTCTTCTTCAGAGCTTCTTAAAAAAATTTCAGTCCCCTTCAAAGCAAAGACGTGAAGACTATTTCAATCGTATCTTGTCAACCGCTTTTCCTTTCTTTCACAACATTTTATGTTCGCTTTGCTTGTGACACTCGACGTTCTTAATAGGGCCGCCAGATACGTAGTTAGGATACGCTGCAGTGTTGGACATATCGGCTCTGCGGATGTGCGATGTCTACTCGGAGTAAGAATACTTTACTTCAAAGCGTGGTAAAGTCAATAAAAAGTCATTTACCTCCATGAATTAAAATTTGTATGCTTCGTTTCGACACACAAGCGTCATCATCAGGCTGGAACAAAAAGAGGAAATGGTCAATACACTTAAGACTACCAAACTTAACATTTATGATCTGGATCTAAAGGTTTTTGTACTTTTATCGGACTAGATAATGCTGTAATCTCATACTAATTGCTCAGGTTATTATCTAAACCCTAGAATCACTGAACGCGCGGACACAAATTAAGGCATCGAACTGACACAGAATAAGTAAGGGAAGCACCCATGCCAGCACACGAAGGAGGATGGGAATGAAGTGATTAAGGCCCATTGGGAGATCCTATTACAGTTACGGCGATATTGCCCGTTGCTGCGCTGTGGAGACTGCGACTAAATAATTTTAACGCTGCGAAGTCTATGGTATTACTGTTGAGTTTGGGCTTGTGTTTATGGATGAACAGTGCTTCAGCTATTTGAATATGCTCTCGGCGGGCTACATTATACAAAATTTTGGTGTTTGGATAAAGATCATCGCTACTAGGGCTGCAGTTACGGGTATTTCTAAAGTGAGCAAATATGGAACCCTGGTACTTGTGGCCATCCAGTCTACACTTTAAAGTTCTCCTCGTCAGTCCGATGTAGTGGTAACCGAGAGACATGCATTCTTCCTTGGAACATTCAAGTTGGTACACCACATCAGACTTACCGAGGTTAGAAGTTGCTGGTCGAGAAATGTTATTACGTACGATATAGTTGCTAGCTTTCTTATTTTTATTAAAGATACGTAAGTGAATTCTGTCATCAGGGGTTACAGGTTTAACATACGAATGCACTATCTCTCTCTCTCTCTCTTAATTCATGGAGGTAAATGACTTATTATTGACTGTATCACGCTTTGAAATAAAGAATTTCGGAGTAAGAATAGGGAGAGATGACATAAGTCCTCCGGAGTGGAATAAAAAATATATTCGTGGTGGCCTGCTCGTGGCGATTTTCTGCAGCGGCTTCTTGATGAGCTCCGTTCTCGAAGTCACTTTAGATATAAAAGACTCAATAGCCTGGCCCGCATCTGATCACCAGCAGTTTGGACGAGCACGAGCAGCTTGGCAGCATCTGCTTCCAAACAATTATCTTTCAGGAATCAGAAGGGGATGAACATTTTATATGGAGCACCCTAACCTAGATACCAAGGTGCATTTACATCCAGTGCATTGAAAATCTGAAATTTTTCACGACTAGATAGTATCCAAGGAGCTTCTAATAGGAGGAGCTAGCCTAAGCACTCTCTGGGCGAGTAAACGCATGGCTTTGTCACGTGATCGAAGCTGGCGTTTGCAGTCCTTAAAGTGGCTGAAGTGGTAGTGGTCAGCACATATAATTAAGGAAGATACAGACAGGCAGTTCTTCAATGTTTTTGCAGAGACAATCGTGTCTGAAGATTTATATCCCAGTGCTCACCCTGTTACTTTCATCATCAGATAGTATTCAGGATACATGTTTCTTTTACATACTTCAATCTGCTCGGAATTTCGTCGAAGGTTAATGGCCATAAAAATTTGAGCTCAGGACTCCTTCCTATATAGGCTGCGTGAGGCAATGCCGCTCTCCGATTGGACAAGCCACTCAGCCAGTTTAAGGGAAAAGTTTACTCGCAGCGCTCCCGTAGGATAAATAGTGAGGGTGCGCGCCTCTCTATTAGAGCCTCCTTGATAGTATCTGCAGCTAATGCAAATGTGGAAGAACACGAGACTACTGCTTTAAAGCTAGAAGAAAGCTAAACATGAATCTACACCACCCATTCTAGCTAGTAAGCCAGTGTGCAAGCCAACCAGCGTGCCAGCCAGTTCGTACCATGAAATAGTCTGCATGCTGTGGCGCAATATATCGGTTATGTCGTCTTCCCCAATGCCTACTCCAAGGCTGCTTAAGGAAATACAATGACATCTTGAGAATAGATGGTTGGGCAGCTCTATGAGAAAAAATTAGCCGGCTTTTCCTGCTGCATTGCTATCGCATCAAAAATTGCAGGAAAATTATGGGCTACTGATCAATATCAACGGGTCCCGTAGTCTTAAAAAAAATCGGACATGCTGCCAAGGACTGTCGTACGCAAGGGGAGGGAAGGGCAGGGGACACGTGCCCCCCACCCCCTTAGGCAAGTATGGCTCAACAGATGGTGATGCCAGAAATGGCAGAAAAAGTGCCAGAATATAATTTTAGCAGTAATATCTCTACAGATGTAAAACATAGGTTACATATAGATTTTAAACACAAGTTTTACGCATATACTTCTGTTAGCGAGGGGTAATGCAGCACTAATAGAATTGTCTTGGCTACACGAATTTTTAAATGTAACATCTCACTTCACGCACTGAACACGTGCATATTAACCGGCAAAATTATTTCGAATCGACTCTTGCTCGGTTATCAGCCAAAGGTCTACAGAGTACAATCGCTTAGCTTCTTATTACCGTCTTCGGCAAAAAACCTAAGAATGTCCAGCTACCGTACACACACACGCTGCTTCAAAGAAACAATCTTCCAATGCGCGGAACAAAGTCAGTGGCTCACCATACTATACCGTAAGCAGAGACTGTAATAATAATAATTGTTGTAATAACTACTTGGTACAGCGTACATCATTCGCAAAGTGCTTTGAGCCTAAGGTTGCGGTATGCCACCCGGCGCTAGAGCGTAGACCCGGACATCGCTCAACTGATCCTAATTTGGGTCAGGAAATCCCTTTGATAATAATAATAAACTTTATTTAATACTCATGGAGACATTACAACACTGAAATGCTACAACGCTACATGGTACACAAGAGGATGTATCTTATTTCTAGGTTACAGACAAAGGACATGTCGCAGTGGTCTTATATTCTGGACATCATTACGTCCCCTTCCTTGGCCTCCGTCAGGCAACAGTATGCGCTGCCGTCGTACATACATATTAGATCGCTTGTAGCCAGGGCCATTGCGGATGACTTTTATTAATGAGTTGGAATTTTCAATCCTGTATTTCAGGCTCAAGGCGCATTTCCTGGTCTTGACTTATAGACAACAGTGTACTTTTCAGCAAATATTTTATTTGCACTATTAGACCTAAGCATTTTCATTAATATGCTGAAATGTTGTTATAAGCAACACGCAAGCGCTCAATGGATTTCTTATTAAAGTTACACCGAAGTGAGTTACAGTGCACGGGGTAACAATTGGTTCGGAACAGCTGGGATTCGACGTCTTCAGAGCAGTGACCGAGTTTCCTAATTAACGTGCTACCAACTACATGGAACTTTCGCGTTTCTTTCTCTATATTCTGGTCGTCACGAAAATCATCAGGGATTTTATGACCCAGTTAAGAGAAGCTGTTAATGTTTGTAAGCTCCACACCATTCAAAATAGAATGCTTATGACTAGGCAGGTTTCTGCTCCTGGGCCTAACATACATGCACACTGTTTTTACCGTATTATACTCAATACAAAGATTATTCGCTTAGCTCTCGCAGATTGCAAGCAATTTTTGCAAGCAATTTTTGTAATCCTGTAGCAAGGGGAGACAAAAGTACCATGTCGTCAACATTACTAAGGCATTAACTGCTTTATTGTTAATATGACAGCTTACTCCAGCAGCATTCAACTTTGTATGGATACAGTTAATGAAGATATTGAACAGAATGGGAGAGCGTTAGCCTCCTTGTCGTATACAATAATTATTATTAGTCATGCCAAACGCTGATGACATTTGCATACCCCATTTTACGTAGCATTTCTGAGTTTGAAACCAATACTTTAGTGCTTTTACAACGTAAGGAGGTACTTGTTTCTCCAGCATACACTTAAACAGAGAGTAGTGGTGCACCCTATCAAATGCTGCCTTAGCGTCTAGAAAATATAGATACATTGGAGAGCTATTGTCAGTGAAATAATTTATTACTTATTTTAGGGCAAAGAAAGTCATTTCTGTACCGCGTTGCGCTTTAAAGCCAAGTTGATTAACTGAAGTATCCATTTACGCTGACATTCGTCGCTCAAGCACCAGTTCTACTAACTTTGAGAGTGACGTAGCGACAGCTATGGGGCGGTAGTTACTCCTGTCTGATGCACACTTTGTCTTACTTTTTTTTTTTTTTTTGAATTGGGGACATTATGACCTGCATCAGAGTGTCTGAGAGGAAGCATAGAGTTAGGCAGACAGTAAGAAAGGTAGCAAGTAGGGTTACAAGCTTCGGAGGGCCGTATTTGTATAAGCTTCAGCGGGAACCTTGTCCGCACCTATAGCTTTATTATCCTTAAGTAGCTTTAATGCTTCACGGACTTCGTCTCCCGATACACTACATTGGTCATGAGGTGTGCTCATATTATCTAGAATACTATCAACGTAATCCTTATGATTATTGTCATCAAAACAGTTCATAATGCCTTCATAATGAGATTTCCAGAATTCAGCAATGTTACTTTCTCCTGTGATTCCATCTATCGATTGAGCAATAGTATGCACCTTAGGTTTCAAATTTTTTATTTCATTCCAAAAGTCAACGCCCCTATTCTGAGTAAGTTTGCTACTCAGTTTTTCTGCTCTGGGCTCGTCCTCAAGCCTACGCAGATGTTTGCAGGTAATTCGTAACATCCGTAGTAAAATCAGTTAATTTGTGGGTGATACTAAACTATGTCATCCTGCCACGGAAAGAGCCGAGCTCCAGCAAGACCTTGGCCACCTTATGGAATTCAGCACTTCAGCACAACGTGGAAGATGAGCTTTAATGTCGACAAAAGCTCAGTAAGGCAGATAGGGCTGGTGAACCCTTCAACCCCCTGAAAATGAACAGGACGGTATTGGCTGCTGTCACCCAACAACGTGACTTGAAAGTCACTATTACAAACAAACTACAACATAGTCAGCAAGTTGACAAGAGTGTGAAAATGGCAAGCTGAGTACTGGGATTCATCACTAGAATTTTAAATACAAGTCCAAGGAAATCATCGTTCCCTTGGAAAGGAATTAGTACGTGCGGTCACGCTTAGAATTTACTGTTCAATTCTGGTCGCCAAATCTGTGTAAAGATATCGATAACATATGGGAGTCCAACGAAGACAACGAAGTTGATAGCTCAGCTGCGAAAGAAGCCGTATGAATGTCGCCTGAAAGAAGTGGGTCTGATCTCTCTCGAGCAAAGACGACTCAGGGGGCAACTAATAGAAACATTCAAGTATTTGAATGGCTTCAACGACGTACCTGCAGCGGAACTCTTGAAAAGAGACCTCATCGATAGCTTGCGAAATAACAGTCAAAAATTGAAGCACAAAGCTGGAAGAATGACCTTGAGCAAGCAGTTCTTTCCTTATTACATATTCAGCATTTGGAATAGACTCCCTTCCGATATTGTTAGTGTGGAGTCAGTCAACGCGTTTAAAAATCGTCTTGACATACGGTACATTGGGAGAGACATCCTCCACAGCTAAGACCCGCTCATTCAAAAGTCGCAAACTCTTAACGGCCGGAGCTTTCGAGGCCACCTTAATCCATATTCTTTTCTTTTCCACTCCAACTGCACAGTTTGACATCTTTAAGCTCCGCATATCAGCGGCTATTGATCGTGCTTGCGTGCATTGATGATCGTCTCTGTAGCTGAGATTCTTTTCCCACCTCATGTTATTCTTCTCTTTTCCCCAGTTCTCTATATCCCAGTAACATATTGGCAAAAGTACATTGAGGGCCGAGGCGTAATTTCCGGTATCTCTTTGGGAATTGGCCTATTGCTTGATCTACTGCCGCCTATCCAATCTAATCTGATGAGGATGGTGACTCAAATTTTAGGTACGTACGTATGTAGGTAGGTACTAGCGTATTAATATACTAGCTGCACCCGTGAAACTTTGACGGTCTGGCTGGATCCCTGGAAACTCCACGGAAGTAAACAAACATCATTAATTTTTATGTTATATTAAACTGCCTATGACCCCTGGGATCCGCATCACCATCTTCTTTCCTTTCGCAAAAGTCAGGTGTTATTTAGCTGGCCAAAGACCACGCGTTTTTTATCCCCGTTCAATCCTGCCCGCACGCGTCCCTTTCACCAGCTTCTTTTCTTTGAAAGGTATATATAATCAGCACTCCGCCTGGGCGCGCTAGGGAAATACAGCATGTGCATATATGTGCCGTAGTTTAATTGTATTTCCCGTACAACCTCTAAATTTAACATTCACATTTATGCAGCCGAGCCCAGCTTCTTCTTCCGTATCATGAATACAACCGAATTATATCTTTGATCTCCGTCTATTTATTATTGAAGAGCGTGACACTAAAGGTAGGTAGGTACGTACTTAGGTACTAGCGTATCAATATATAGATAGACTAGCAGCATCCGTGGAAATTCCACGGTTAGTGAATGTTTTGACTTACCTTATTTAACCTGAGGTAGCGCTCATATCCTAACCCACCCCGTCTGAACTCACGTCCACCGCTTAATCCAGTCTATAGTGAAGCAGTCCGTCTACCTTACAGCTCGTCTAACCTTTCCCAGTATTTTGATTTGATTTCTGAATTAGAGCACTCTGAGAGTGCATACCTCCGAAATACACGGCAACGGATACGAAAAATTCAAATTGGCTCTGAAACCATGAATTTTTTTGTATGAACTCCAAATCTAATCATTTATGACTTTTGATTTTATTACTAACACTTTCTGCAATTTTCCTCAAGATTTGCTCCCAACTTTTGAGTTATGCTGCTAACAAACATTATGACAAACATAAGTCAAACATACAAACGAACCAACTGATCTGCACAAAAATTTAATCATTCATGTCTTTTAACATTACTAACAACTTCTGTAAATTTCATAAAGAACCATTCAGAAGTTTTTGAGTTATTGCACTAACAAGCACAAAATCAAAAACAACAATAAACAGACGAAGAAACAGATCACAAAAATTTGGTCATTTACTCTTCGTAAGAAGCTTAACAACTCATGTAAATTTCATGAAAATCCGTCCATAAGTTCTTTGGCTATGGCATTGACAAAAATGAGGACGGATCATTACCAAAAGGTAATCATCTGTTCCGTCTAACATGCTAAACAATCCTTGTTAATTTCATCCAAATCCGTCCATAACTTTTTGAGTTATCTTGATGATAGACGGAATACCAGACAGACAAACCCGACGAAAACATAACCTCTTTGGCGGAGGTAATCACGCATTTGTTCTGTCAGCAAAGAATTTGCACTTGTGTTTTGAGGGAGGCATAAAAATACGATGGAACATCTTGCAATGTTCTCTTATGAATTTGCACACCCCTTCTAAGCTCTGTTTTCCACAGTTTACCGATAATTTAGCCCTCCATAATGTCACCAAGATAAATCAAAAAGTTATGAACCTATTTAGACGAAATTTACAGGAATTGTTAGGTATGTTAGGAGGAACAGATGATTAACTTTTGGTGAAGATTTGTCTATCTATTTGTTGGCCTCATTTTTCTCAATGCCATAACTCAAAAAGTTATGGATGGATTTTTTATGAAATTAACAGGAGTTGTTAGGTACATAAGAAAGAGTAGATGACCAAATTTTGATAATGATCCGTTTGATCGTTCGTTTGTCACTGTTTTGATTTTAAGCTTGTTAGCACAATAACTCAAAAAATAATTATTGGATCTTTATGAAATTTAGAGAGGTTGTTAGTAATGTTGAAATACATAAATGATAAAATTTTGATGCAGATCGGATTGTTCGTTTGTATGTTTGACTCATGTTGTCTTAACGTTTGTTAGCAGTATAACTCAAAAAGTTATGAACGAATCTTCAAAAAAATTGCACAAGCTGTTATTACTATCAAAAGGCACAAATGGTTAGATTTTGGAGTTTATACAAAGAAAATTATGGTTTCAGAGCCAATTTAAATTTTTTATATTTTTTATATATAATTTTTATATGTTTATATATTTGTGTGTTTCGGGTCACGCTCCTATAGGAATAGATAGTCGAAAAATAGGCCAGGTTGCAAGTTTTGTAATTAGGTTGCGTTTTTATGGAATCGGTAACCAGGTTCCAGATGGCGAAAGTTGGCTATTTATTCCATTTCCTCAATGTAGTGTTTGCTTGAAACACTTCTTGGAATCGAAAAAGTAGAGCTATTACTGCTTCTCTTAGCGGGGCTTTGCAGTTTTATATTATAACTTTCTCCTTACGTCGAACAATATATTTGTTCTCAGTTGACCTCGCACAAATTCAGAAGGTAATCAACGAAGGACGGACGAGGCGGTGATTTTTCTCGGGCAGTAGACATTATTTCTTTCCGCTTGCTGCGTTAATTTTGACAGGTCTGATTCGACTTCGACACGAAATCTTCGATGTACTAAAAGCTGGTTCAGTATCGTGGATACGCGACGGGTATTTCGTCTATATTCATGATGCTCTATTGCTTTCTAATGCAAAATTTTTCTGCATGTAATTTATGACGGGAGACGATTGTGCTTCTTACATTAATTGAAAGAGAAAGCACTTATCTCTAATAGAAATTTGAGACGGCTGCTGTAGCGTATCCTTCAGGGGCTTATTAGTGACTTATATTGAAATGAAGACGGGTCGTCTCAAACTTTCGCGATCATTTTTGACAGCACGAGCACTCTCGTCCACTATATAATAAAATACAGTTGTTGGTCGCTTGCTTGCTCCCTCCCTTGCTCCAATGTTGGTCCGTCTCTCCGTCACGCAGTTAAGAGTTTAATAAGAGAAAATTCATGTACTGAAAAACAAGTTGAGATACCATATAATTTCAGCGCTTGGGGTACCGGTGACAAATATTGCTCTGGATCTCCGGCCTCTGGATCCCGGGCTTTGGATCTCCGCTTTCATTGCTGAATGATATCGTAGTAGATTAGATTAGATAGGCGGCAGTAGACGAACCAAAAGGCCCATTCCCAAAAAGACACCGGGACTTACACCCCGGTCGTCTATGAGCTATTGCCATGTAGTTGAATCTTCACCCTGAGCAGACGCCTTTTTATATTGAATTTACATCGCAGCCAAAGTTCGACGCTGGAGGTTCAACAATCAGTTGGTATCCACAATACGGTGAGCCCTGGGCATTTCCAGTGAATTCTTTTGACTGAACTATATTTTCTTAGTGCAACTTAACGGTTAATCATTTCCGAGATGATATTCAGTCCTTATGTTGCAGGGGGGGATATTTTGCTATCGCAAAACTCATGCTTGTACAGCTTGCGTTTCACTAATGGAAGACCAGGCCTGCAGGGATGAGTTCTGTAATACAGCAAAACCTATACTGGGAACCGGAGCAATAAAAAGCTCAATTACAAAATATTTGTCGTAATTTTTGACGGCTGGGCCCTCTAGTAGTAATAATAGTAATGTAATAATAATGTTAACTAGCGGGACCCGTAGGAATTCCACGGTTTATTGATGTACTCACGTTATAAAACGTAGCAAACCTAAGTTAGGCTATTATAATTCATTCAAATCTACCCCATAAAAAAAAAAAAAAAATACCCGTCACTTAATTCTGACGAAGTGCGCCTAACCTCAAGTCTGCTACACATGCGAACGTTCCTCCCCACCCTTACGATTACGGTGCCAGGGATGCAGCTTAGTCTTAGCTAATATCATTGTATTCAAAATCTACTTTAACTCCGAGCCGCAGCTATTCCGCTACAGCGAGGGCCCGTTGCTCAGTATCGAATCTCTCTTGTAATTTCTACTGAGTTTATAATTCTCACTGGTTACTACCCGCGAACGAAGTGAGAGAGGTGATAATGTTTTCGTTGAAGATTTAAGCATCTTTGTCTGTCCACCCAATAAGTGGTCAAAGGAGCTGAGCAATGTTACAACTTTTTGTAGGGAGTTTGGTGGGTTGACAAAGATGTGACTCACGACAAAAAAGTTCACCTAGCTTAGCTAGCAATTAAAAAGACGGCGTTGAATTTTCCTCCATCGTGGCAAATTTGTTGCGAGAGTTCTATTTTTGTCCTATGTTGTTCTTGAAGAGCGAATCTCTGAACTCTGAGAATAGGCCACTGCCCTAGCCTCGTTCATCACAAATGACTTCGTTGAATTTTGCCTCCTATCGCGGGTGATGGTGTTACGCCACCGAGGAGTTTTAGTTCCTATTTGGAATCGGTGTGTGTTCATAGAATAAGCAATTATCACGCGCTCAGAAACATCTGTTCCAAGAACGTGAAGCGGTGCAGTCTTCCGAGTCACGAGTATGACAAGTCGTAGCCCGTCTATCCTAATGGCTGTGACACACGCTAGCCAAATGCCGAGGAAACTCTCGCAAACGCGCAAAAATTTTTTACGCAAAAAAGCACCTCTCTATTCACACGTGTGAAGGGTCCGTTGGTCAATAAACTTCGAGCTCCATTCGTCTGAACGACCTTGTCATGGCTACGGACTAAACACCATGACAAAAATACATCTGACAACCAGAATAATATAATAATTGCTGCCCATTGCTTTCAAAAGTAACATTAAATCCAATTCTATGATAAAATATCTTGAGAATAATAAACCTGTTGCGACTCCGAAAGCGAACTGAACGCCCCACCCGCCGATTGTTGACAGAATTTCTCGTGTTCGTCAGTGTATCGAGCGCAGAAGTGCCGCATGCTCCATTACAGAATTTTGCGCAAAAGCGAGAGTGTGCAGGTTTTTAGACGTCGATTTTGTTCGCAAAACTCAGATACTCGTGCTTTTGGATAGCGTTTGGCATCGGTATAAGTCACCCTGCACAGCCTATCAACAGTAGACGCTAAGATATCACCGTTGGATCCTGCAGATGTTTGACCAGTTTGCCTCTGAATATCGTGATATAGACATAGAGACGACATATAAACAAAATATATTAGTCTCATTCTTCAAAGTTACTTCTCTCGTTACTCTTTTTCTATGTATATGTATAAGCGTTCACTAAGCTGTGCTTCTCATCGTATGGAGATAACAGTTCCATAGCGTGGTGACCCGTGGCTGCTCCTTAATGCATCAAGTTTCTGCTCTATTTTATGCGGTAGCTTCGCCACAATGTACACAAGGCTAAGCCCATTTTTTCGAAAACTGATTCTTGTGACCGTGAACCCCTCTTTTCAGTCAGTGTACTTGATTTTTTAAACATCATACTCTCACTTTAAAAATTCTTTAGAATGAAGCTGTCCAGAGCAGCTCGGTTTACGCCGTATCCAGACTAAGTATTTTCTCATATTTGGATCGTCATACAACACCTAGAAAGTTAATATTCTACTAGCTGGACCCGTGAAAAAAATTCACGGTTTACTTACTTTATTTTAAGTATTTGGAAAATTCCTGGTGCCAGTATGCTTGTTCCTGTATTTTAACGTAGTTAGTTGCACGTCTAATTTTATCGTGTTTATTGGTGCAAAGCGCTAGTTGCCCTCCCAGTAGGTAGTTGTCTTCCTAAGGGTAGTTGTTCTCCCAGTGGGTAGTTGTCCTTCTAAGGGGTCGTTAACCTCCTATGGATATAGTTGTCCTCCTATTTAGGTAACTGTCCTCTACAGGACCCGTGGATATTCTACAGTTGGTAAATGTTTTCACTTACCATAGTTTAACCTGAGGTTGTGCTTCTAACTCAACCCAACCCGTCTGAGCTGACGTCCGTCGCTTACTCCTGCCTTTCGTTACGCAGTCCGTCTAATTACATCTCGCTTAACCTTTCGTGGTACATATTTTTAATACACTTCTAAAATTAATCGCAAATTTATTCTGTCAGCAAAGAATTCGCACTAGTGTCTTGATAACGACAGAAGCATGACGGTACTCCTTGCATTGTTCCCCAATGTATTTGCACACCTTTTCCAAGTTCTGTTTCCCACAGTTTAGAGGTAATTTAGTGATAAGGGGATTGCCGCTAGACGAGCAACACCCGTCAGTCGGAGCTCACCTGAGTGAAACCCGGTCATTTCGCTCCGTCCCTGGTGTTAGAAGGTTGTGGTGCTGAGCTCAGGCTGCATACGTTCCCAGAGCGAGTAAGTCCTATTTTCATGTGTCACTCCTACTCGCGTAAGAATAGCGAAGTGTTATATTTGTATGAGTTGAGTATATCTCGAATATTAGTGTTTAAATTTAAGTGCTGAATTTGCTTAGATGCGTGGTCCGCTAAATTTTTAAAACTGTGGCTTTTGTTCAGTACGATAATTTAACCCTCTTTGGAACCACCAGTCCTATTCATCAAAGTTATACCTGTAGAACTTGCGTTACGTAAGCACGTATTATATTGCAAATTGTTGACGTCTCCTATGAAAGTGGACACATATTTAAACATCAAACTTTTCTGATCAATTATAAATGGGGTTTAAAACTTGCAAACGCTTGTTGGATTAATTACATCAACCAGAAGTTGTAGAGTTTATTTAAGTTCGGGTTACCGCGATTTGCCAGGCACTGCCATAGTCGTTTATATCTTGTGAGCACCTAGCTCGACCTGGTCTCTCTCTTGAGCCATGTCGAGCTGCAATTGGCGGCCCGATGTGTCATACTCACGGTCACCCTTCTGTGCAGACGTGTGTCCTCGTGTGCAGTTGTACCTGCCGGTGCGGCCGCCGCTTTCCACTCTACGTTGGCTTCAGGGATTAACCTGCACCGTCCGGGGCCTTCGTAATCTTAATTTCACCGCAAGACTAGGACAGTCCGCTCCTCTGGCAACTTGATTGGAACTCTCAAGGTTCCCGTCTCCTCGTCGATCACAGCCACGCACCTGCGGCATCTTAATCTATTTAGCTAAGTTACCATCTATTTCCTCTTGATCTTAATTTAATGTTTATACTGAGATACAGTGTTTCTCTACCCTCTCCAATTGTGACTGCTGGCCGAGCACGCACCGAAACCTTAAACTTTAAACCTTAACATTAGCCCCCTCTTATCTTACGCTTTTCATATTTTTTGTCGACTTATTCGATTGTTCTCACTCTTTCGGGACCCGTGGGTACTGATCAATAGCCTATAATTTTTTTGCTTTGTTAATGCCATAGCTAGGTAATAAAAGAAAGTAGATTCGGTCAATTTCTTTACTCGCAGCAGTGTAACCTTCTGTTCTTAAGTAGTCATTGTATTTTTTTCAGACATCGCACTGTTCTGGTGGAATTCCCACGGTGACGGCAAACAATGATACCCTGTTGCATCCGATTGATGATCCCCCCCGTATCATAGATAATTACGTTAGTTTCATAATGCTGCCTGATTCAGATTATTTTCAAGATTTTACCGACTTTCTTCCAAGCTATTTGACTGATGACAGCTGCTGAGCTTTAAAACTGTTCGCTCCAATTTTCTTTTATTATTGATGAGCGTAACACATGAACGAACGAAGGAACAACGCTATTAATATATCGATGAACTGGGAATACGTATGAATGGTACCTGTAAAACGAACGTCATATCTTTGCATCGGAACTGACTCAAACTTTCCACAAAAGCAAGCGAAAAGAAGACAGCTATTATTCAACTTTCTTCCTGCAAAAATCAGAGCTTCATGCTTATAGTGAAAATCGTAACGTGCAGACACAGGGACACACGGACGGACGGATGGAGCTTCAAGCAGAATTTTAAGATACATTTCAGATAATAATAATAATTATAATAGAGGAACTGTTATTGATGTCAAGAGGCACAAATCACAAAACTTTGGTGAACTTGAAAGGGAAAACACGACTGTTTCAGGACTCATTTATTTTTTATATCAACCTTATCTACCTTGGCGGAGTATGAACTCTAAAAGTGTTTCTTAGTTCATATGATTACTCTTTAATTCCAATATTGAGAAAAAATCTCTATGAATATCTTAGGAATGTATTTTACAATTTTTGTCCTCGATGTAGTGTTAAGCCGAGTTCACATTAGGAACTTTCGTTGCCGTCACAGCCCGTCGACCAACGAACGACGTCGCTACTCTGACGACTGACAGGGCTAAAGGAAGCGAAACCAGAATACTCTAGGCTGTATTTTTGATGTCGTCGACGCGAACTTCGAGTGAGCGTCATTTTACAAATCGCCCGATTCAATTGCTTTTGAAATAAAAATTGCTCATAATACAATGCTGTTTGCATACATAAACACTTCGTTTGTTTCGCCTCACAACAGCGCAGTGGAAATATTGCAAATAATTTACAATTTCACAGTAATACACGATATACGGCACAGCCATGACGCCATAGCTTATAACTTAGGTAAACATTTTATCGTGTACAAGTATGAATCTGTTACGTGCTAAAACGTAAAAAAATTATGGCATATTGAGACTGGTTGGCTAAACTAAATTTTTAAACGCAAAAGAAGTGCTTATATGTGTAAATTTTTGCTGTTTTATATCCAAATTTTATATTAAAACCACTTCGTTCCGGCGTTTTATAAAGCGAACTTAACCTCAAAGTTCTGTGTATTGTAAACGAAAGCTGCAAGACACCTAATGACATTTTACTGGTAAAAGAAAATTTATTAATGATTTAAAGCTGATTATTCTGTTTCTTTCATTTAGTTTCTGTACATACAGAGCATAGACAGTTTAGACCGAACCTTTTGTACTGACGTAATAAATTATTGCTCACTGCTGCTCTGCCGCCCGGCGACGACTGGAAGTTGTACCTAAACTGCTTTTTATGGAGCTTTCTATTGAACATGATTGAAAATGTAGCTAGTTGACACTAGTAGACTCGTCATTGCAACCAATTTGCGCTGCAAATCTATATTTATTTCGCAAATATACTGTGGAGAACGTTCTACACAGTAGCACCGAACCGTTCACACGCCCAGTCTAGTGTGAAGATCAACGAGCCTGTCAAAAACCTTTTCACTGAACGACTTATAGGCTTGAGCGGCGCAAACGTTGATAATGTGAACTCGGCTTTATGCAATGATAAATAAAGATTGTTTCCTCCAGCAGGGGAACTGCTTAGTCAGAGTGTAATGACAGTTTCTGAAAATTATCAGATGGTTCGGATAGTTGAGACCAAGTCAGAATGTTTAACCCTTTCACTACCGTTGGGAGAGTGTGTCCCACATCTTTTTAAATGATTCCATTAGGATTTACAATGCCATTATAAATAACGATTGTACAATAGATCCCAGAACTGATAAGCTAGCCTATGAACGTGGGATTTTTAAACACTTTTTTAAAATGTATCCAAGACTTATAAATAAGTAATATTTACCATCAGTTTTAAATTGATAAAAAAATGAATCGGCAGTGAAAAGTTTACTCTATTAACCCTACAAAGGGAGACCTGCGGTGTATTGCACTTCATCCTGCAGAAATTCGCATTTTATTACTTTCAAATGTCAGTTGAGTTGCTGGAAACTTGTGACTTGTCATAAAAGGGCATTTTTCATGTTTTGTGTAAAAAATTGAGTGAAAATACCATAGATTTTATGATTACTGGTCCCTATAAAGGGAGACCTGCGCAATAGTGCACCGCAGCCTGCATTTCTACGGCTGGCAGCCCTGTATGTGTCAACGTCTGTTTATTTTGTATATCTGCATGTCACTTCATCCCATGGTTATAATTACTGGATTTATCATAAATATGACCACCTAAGCTAATTAAATGAGGCTACATCAGTGCAGTCGCAGTCCATTGTATACTGTATCATTGTATGAATATTGTTTTGTAGACTCATGGAATACTGTACTGCATACGTAGACAGTACAGTCCCTGCAATACAGCAGGCACCCTGCAGTTCCCGCAACACATTCACGCTGCCTGCATTGGTGAGCAAACTGCCACGTTTGTCGTACAAAATGTATATGAATGCATGCTTTCTAGCGTTCTCTTATAAATGTTCATTTTATGGTGTTTTATTTTAATTTAACATTGAAATGATGATTTTAATTATATCTCAACTCGTGTATGAATATCTGAAGAGTATGCCTCATGATTTTTTAATCGAAATACCTAAAAAAATAATGAATTTTATTTGTAAATCATTAGGCTGTGGTACATTGCACCTCACCTCTCCCGTTAGAACTTCTCGCTAGGGGTCTCCCTTTATAGAGTTAAACGTCTGAGACGACATATATCGTTGCATTTTCACAGTGACATTCAATTCCATTTCCCCACGCGAAGCGACCATTAACCGCGCATCGCCATACGTCGCATCGATTGCTTGTTTGCTATGACACTGTCAGTGGCAATACCTCGCTGCCGCAATTGGCAGGGTAAAAATTAGCCTGCCGAGGTAAAATTTTGGTAAGTTCTGGCCAGAGACAGAGAGTGGAAGGCTAAGCCAAAGCCACATGATCTGAAGCTTTACCAAAGCAGAAACATGTGTTGCGAGACCAGAGTTCCGCAGGTGTTTATCCCACGCAACAGGTCCACCAGCACATCTGCGTCCCAAATCAAGTGCTGCAATATAAACGATCTGAAGTATCCCCCCCCCCTCCTCACGAAGGAGAGCTGCAGCACTGCAGCTGATGTGTATCCCAACCAATGTTACGATACTTCGAATAATAACGAAATAGCTAAGTTGATTATGAGACAATTGCTTTGTTTTCATTTACCTTGAACCAAATTTTGCAAATATAATAGTCGTCTTTAAAATAATTATTCTGAACTTTCCTGAGAGTTTTCAATGGGCGGTGTTCGAAACTTATTACTTTGCTCTAGCAACAGTAGACACTCTACGTATTTATGAATAGTAACACAGGCGAACACTGTTCAGCAGAGAGTGAACTCTGTCAGGCAGGAGCTCGTTTTACGCTCTGCGCTGAAGACATTTACTGCTGCGTGCTGGTGGACCCCTGAGCTGCGTGCTGTTGGACCCCTGAGCTGCGTGCTGTTGGATCCCTGAGCTGCGTGCTTTTGGACCCCTGAGCTGCGTGCTGTTGGACCCCTGAACTGCGTGCTGTTGGACCCCTGAGCTGCGTGCTGTTGGATCCCTGAACTGCGTGCTGTTGGATC
>LQNS02278076.1:18284519-18294579 GCA_001587735.2 Parhyale hawaiensis | reverse complement strand
CCTAAGGATGCCAGCACGATAAAGGATCAATGAAGAACAGAAGAAAATTAAGAAGCAAATAAGAGAAGAGGAGATTCCGCACCGGCCTAGAGGCATTACGCAAACGTATAGGTTATTGCATGAATTCTTCACGCACGGGTCCACTAGTAATGAATAATATACGTAGGCAAATACTACGTGTTAGACGTAACGAAAGCAATGTGCCTGTAATAGGATGCAGTGAAATGTACTCATAATTACAAATGTTGAAATTTCAGGATGTTTACAACTATTCCTTACTTAAGAGTTTTTTCGATTTGTGTTTTATGATCATCCTGAAGTATTTCTCAAGTATTTCAGTCCCCTTATTCCCCAACAAAATTACGAAATGAGACGTGCTGTTCTCAATCTCCCAGCTGTGCGTGCTGACGTTGAGAAACGCGCTACAGTATTTCCAATTGCAATGCTTCTGAATTAACTTCCTGAGTACTTATTCGATCCCATTTCTGATCATGTTTAAAAAAAGTTTTTAAAGAATACGTCAAACAATTGTTCTAGCTAATGCTTAGTATTGCCCAAAAAGTTTGCTCATTCAACTTTCAGTCGCTACGCAGATGCATTATTCTACAGTGTATAGTACTACTTTACCAAATACTTGTAATGTATCAAATGTGTCTGCGTGTAATAAACCTATCAAAGATTTATTTTAAAAGATTTCAGGCGCGTAAACATAATAAAAGAACCTGGCCTGTGGCTGAAAGATTACTGACACCCGCCGTATCATAGATACGCCAGCTTCCCAAAGTCAAGAAAGCTCGAATTTTCTCCTATCAATTAGTGATGAAGAGCGTGACACAAAAGGTAGGTAGGTACGCAGTTATAGGCACTAGCGTAATAATATAGAGACTAGCTGCACCCGTGAAAGCTTCACGATCTGGGGTGCCTTTTAGGTTGGACCCCTGGAAATTCAACAGTAATCAACAAATGTTATAAAGTCTTATGTTATACTAAGCTGTTCGTGACCCGTTGGGTTATTACACCATCTTCTTTCGTTTCGCAAAAGTCAAGTGATATTTAGCTGGTCATAAACCACCCATTATTTGTCCCCGTTCACTCTTGCTCGTATACGTGTCACCATCACCAGCTTCTTAGCTTTGTTGCTGTCATTGCAATATTGCACAGCGTGCCAGTCAAAAAAGTTTGCGCCTGCAGTAGCTTGTAATGGTGCCACAAATGCCCATGGACGCAGTTAGTCTTTCATTTTACTTGACAGTACCTTTGCTATGCTACATCTGCTTCATAACAGTACCGAGACTCGATGTATGATATCTTACGACCAGCTCCCTTGCTGGTAATAAATCCTATCAGCTTCCCTGTCTAACTAGACCCGTGCAATTCCCACGGCAACAAAGCACGATGCAGGTTCATGCTCATTTATAGCCTCCTTAAAAGCTCAGGCGCTCAAACATAACTAAAAATACCTTGCCCAGTGGCCCGCAAATTAATAACACCCACCGTATCATAGATACATCTGCTTCCCAAAGTCCTCAAATATCATTTTTTTTCTATCTATCAATGATGAAGAGCGTGACACAAAAGGTAGTTTGGTACGTACATGCAAGCCTATTAATATGTGGACTAGCTGCACCCATGGAAATTCAACGGTTAGTGGATGTTTTCACTTACCTTATTTAACCTGGGATAGCCTTCATATCTTAGCCCACCCCGTCTGAACTATCGTCCGCCGCTTAATCCAGCCTATTTATCGTTAAGCTGTCCGTCTACCTTACATATCGTCTAACCTTTCCTAGTAATTCAATTTTACCACTTACTCACGCATTAGTTCTGTCAGTAATGACTTCACACTTGTGTCTTGATAAAGACAACAAAACTCGATGGTACATCTTGCTATGTTCTCTTATGCATTTGCTCTGTTTCCGCTGTGTACACAGCATTTACCCCGCCATAATGTTGCATATCTCAATTTTTTTTGCAAGCGTTTTCCATTTTTATCACTAATTCGGAACCCGTGGATACTGATCAGCAGCCCATCACTTCCCTGCTTTATTTAATGAGATAGTGTGTATAATGAAAGAAAGCAGGCTCGATAAATTTCGTCACTCACAACAGAGTACTCTTCAGTTCTCGAGCTTTCATTCCATATGCTCAGACATCGCACTGTAGTGGCGGACGTTTTCTCAGCAGCGCATTCGCTTCAAAAACCACTTCAGAGTAGAGATACCTAAACACTACCGCTTTGTTTTCCCGCAGGAGCGTATCAAGGCTTAGCATGAGGCTCTATAAGCAATATCATCCCTTACCAGCAAAGCGACTATAATGTTGTAAACAAATTTAAAGCTGTAGATATGATACGGTCGAAATGATACACATTTGAAGTCAAATGTCTAATAATCGTCTATCTATTTGTGAAGAGCGTGACACAAAAGGTACGTAGGTAGGTACGTACTAGCGTATTAATATACTGTATAGATAGATGCTTGAATCAGAATCAGCTCCTTAGAGGAGCACATATATTGCATTTATATTTATATTATAGAATACATAACGAAACATAGAAAAGAGTAATCTTTTGATGGCGTCCGAGATAAGAAGAGGCTATGTCGTAAAAGAGCTTGCACAATAAAATCTACACATCTGGTACAACGTTACACACACAGTAGATCCCTGGTGAACATGAAGGGTAGATCATCGAACAGAAACGAAGATGCACACAGTCAGGCGCACTGATCAGCAGTGTTGGGATCACTCGCGCGGTAGTCATATTACTTGGGAGATCAGGACTGCTGACGCTGTACTACAATTCCATTCGCCCTCCTCCGTTGATCTCTTTGGAGTGAATAAAGATTTCTTGGCGGTACTTGACTTTCAATCATTTTAAGACTATTGTTAGCGCGTGGCTTGCATGAGGGAACTTTTGCTCTCGCACATTATTTCTATTTTTTAACATTTCACGCTAGGGTCACCACGGACAGGTAGTACAACTCAAATGAAGCATTTTTCATCATCGGGAAGCCGGAAGCACTGCCAACAGCTGACTTTAACGCCTGTAGGCCGACTCGATCAAAAGCTGATGCGGCAATGAATTTCAAACTGAAAGAGACCAGGGCAAGAAACAGCGACTGAACGGACGAATTCCACATCTAACATTCTCCAAAGTGAAAGTGTGCTCATCAACCACAGCACATGTAATCCTCCTTAAGAACTTGAGGGCAGGGACAGAAGAATACAACCAATGTCTCTCATTGCAGTAAACCTTATGAAACATGCAGAGTTCGGCCATCCATCTTTTATGAAACAGATTCACCATTTCACTCTGCGCTCAGCCTGCTGGCTGAGCAAAAAAGTCTGTCCAGCAGAAGCAAGTGACTGTCCGCAGACAAAGCCCAGACCGGTGAGCAACACTCCAACACTGGCAGCAAAAGAGCGCAAAAGAATCTACGAACTACATCATTGTCATCAAACACGGAATTTAGGTACCTTACGCAGGAGCCCATTGTTACTGGAAGCACGTACGTGACACGAGTCGCCTAATCTGCAGCTCAAACGTAAGCTTATCGTCAAAGAAAACGCCCAGAATCTCCAAGGAGGTAGAACCCTGGAGCAAAGTATCATCTACCTTCAGAGGTGGATACTGCAGAAAAAGTGTCCGAGACAGACTGTCCATCTTAGATTGATTAGTACTGTCATTGAGGTTCACACTCCAGGCTGAGCACCATGCACTAACTCAAGATAGGTCCCCATTTACAGACTAAGCGATAACAATGTGCATGCTGCGAGTTGTTTTCACTGCTATGGAAGTGGAATCATCATCACCGTTCATCATCGTGCTCTCTAGCGAAGAGAGTATGTAATTACTCACTAGTATACGGAACAAACAGCAGCGGTTCAAGTACACTACCCTCAGGGGCGCCCGAAACCACCGCAACTCTTACACTCAAAAAGCCGTCAACAAACACACTCTGTGTTTGCTGAGAAACAAAATCACGAACGATTGACGAGCTTACCACCCGCGCCAAACGACTCTAACTTATACAGTAGACCCCTGGGGTTGACCATGTCAAACGCTTCACTAAATTCCAACTGTAAAAGACATGCATCAGAACGACGATCCAGCTTTGGCTGTAAAGGGTGTGACACTGACAACAATGCGTCACAACAACCCAAACCACTTCTATACGAAATTGACCAACAGGCAGCAGCCCGGTAACCAGCTTACAAGCCACCAACTTCTCGAACACCTTCAACAAAATGGGTGTCAGTGTAAAAGGTAATAGGACAGTAGTTGGCGACATTGTGCGACATTGGAACTTTGGGAATAGGAGTAATATTCCCGGTACGCCAAGAACGGTGACAATTTCCTAAACGTATTAGACGTCGGAAGATCACTTTAACGACCAGTTCACACTTCCCTCATCGTAACGCGCTCGCTCAAACTGATGGACGCGATGCGTTGATTTGATGGAAGCCACAGCAGCAAATGCGGGAGAGTGAAGGATGAAGCACGTCGGGTTTTTCAACGCGCCGCGTCAGTCAAGTTTAGTTAAACAGAACCTATAATGCTTAATTCATCATTAACAGCGTTTTCAAATTATGAACAAGTCAACAAAATATATATATTTTTGCAGCCACCGTGGGCGTCAAGGGGCTGAATCGAAGAATCAGCACCGAAGACTGAACATTGCAGCTAATTCCACCAACGATGCGGATGGGCAATACTTAGCAGAGATTCCTGGGAACGCTGCTTCTGACGACACTGCACCCTGTCATCAACGCACTTAGCCTCGGCTCTACTCTCTACATATGGATCTGCCACAACCTGCGGTCACGCGAAAACCGCCAAGCCTGAGATGCTGCTTGCTTAGCTTCGAAAGCTAACCGTCACTGATCATCAAACCACGATTTGTCCCGAAACCTCACATGAATAGTGTTCTTCGGGCAAAGCCTGCATAAATAGACACAGTCAAGTTGTCAAGTTCAGAGGCAGGGTCACCAGTGCCAAAGATTTGGAGCCAAGGAAACTCCCTTACTGCCGCTGTAATATCATTCCCAATACGCTGCTCTTAACGAACACCACTTTCCTGGTGTCTGCCACTGGAGCAGCTTGGTCGATATAAATAAACATATTTATATTCTAGAGCACCCTGAAAGTGTGTACCTCCGCCATGTAAGGTAATGCTAACAAAAACTTCGAAATTTCTTCTGACGCCATAATTGTATTTTTGTCGCAACCAAAATTATTTCGTTTGTGCCTTTTAATATTTCAAACGATTCCTGCAAACTTCATGAAGATACGTACATAGCTTTTTGAGGTAGGTTCTAACAAATATCAACACAAACATAGAGACAGAGACAAATAGACTGACGGACCAAAAAAAAATTGGGCAGTTACTTTTTGTAACATCCCCCACAATTGCTGCAAATTTTATGAAGAACCGTCAGTAATGTTTTGAGTTGTGTTACCAAGAAACAATAGGCAAACAAACGGGTGGCAAGATCTTTTCCAAAAGCTTATCATCTATTCCTTCCAACATACCTACCATTACCTTTAAATTTCATAAAGATCTTTCTGCCACTTTTTAAGTCATCTTCGAAACAGACAAATAGAACAATAAACAGACACACTCTCAGAAAAACATAACCTCATTGACGGAAGTAATAAACGTAAACTTATATGTATCAATATGCAAATAACTGCTGATATTTGTGCGTATTTGCACAGTGTACGCTTGCTTGTGTGGGTTCCTAGTTGAGCATAGCGACAACACTTATCGTTCCAGTAATATCTTGTACGCTGCATTTTATTTATTATTTTAATTTATAAGCGCGCAGAAGTGCAGTAGATAGTCCCTACGTGAAGTGCGTACTACGCACTTCACTTCCCAATAAATAATAAAAAATATATTTAAAGCTATGCGTAAGCATATTTGTACTCTAGAATTAAAAGAGTTCAATTTTAATCATTTTAACGAGTAATTCTTTGACGAGTACGAAACCAGTATCATGAAGTTCTCTGAATCGCCTCTAACTTACCCACATTGAAGGAGAGAAATCTGTTTCCAGCTAGCTCCTTGTTGCGTCAAAGAGCGAATAAAAATGCTTTTGTTTGAGCCCAGTTGTAGTTTATGCATCCCAAATATTCTACCGTCGAACGATGTTGATCAAAACGGCTAAGCTAAGCATGTATGCTGCTGCGTTGCGAGCTGCCTGCCTGAAGTGGCCGAAGTATTAAGTGCCTTCTCGTTCACTACCAGCAACTCCGTTCATAGCTGCTTGACTGCCGAGCCTTCCATGTTGACACTTAGCGAATAACACAAACAAAGTCTGAAAGCTGGCGAGCAGCATTAGCGCCAAGCTCGCCATTGCTACGCAATACACGGGCGCCCTCAGCAGCGGCCAAATCATCCACCCCATGCCCAAATGCTGAAATTCATTTTCGGTGGTGAATTCTTGAGCTTCTCACGGAACTGAGGGGCTAATGGAGATATATAGCCAGCTGTGGTTTTTACAAACATTAATGTATTTCCATCAGGCGCTACTTCAGAAATTACAGTAGTTAGCTCATGTTGATGTTTGGATACATTATACTCTGACCCTTTTATTTAGACAGTCTGCGTATGGTCAAATTCCTCTACAGTGTGGCCAATTCTATGGGGATTTCTGAGATTTCTCTATGCGCATGTAGTGGGCGGGTCTAAGACATGGGTCGAACAAAAGCTCTGAAATCCCCATAGAATTGGCAACGCTGTAGAGGTTGATCACTCCCAAACTGCCTTGATAAAATGTTCAGAGTATAGTCTGTAACCACATGAAGTTTACCTCAATTATTTATGCAACTTTCGTAGATGATATTTATTTCAGGTCAATACATAAACCTACATCTGAAGCAAATGGCGTATCTGTACGTAATTATATTCTTATTCACAGGTGCTCTCCAATGCAAAATAGAATTCGCTTCTATAAGAAACTGGCTCCTGTTGGTGCTTCTATGCAGCTATGCATGTTTCCCAGGGCTATTTTTAGTCTTATATCGCAAGTAAGCGGTTCATGTATTTGTTTTCATCCACTCATATTTTCAAAAGCAAACTTTGTTTCTTCAATGTTAATTTAAAGGCCCAAGGGCGTGCATTTATGAATGGTTGTATTTCAGTGCGAAATATTATGCTCTAATTCAACTAAATAGTTTATGAAGAAGCCTATTTGATGTTGTTTTCCAATGCAATTCTTTTTGTAACTCAAGCAAATAGCTCATGTGTTTTTAATCAAACAATAGTTTCTGACGGTGTGAAATGTAAGGATGTAAGATAGCCAAGGGGCTTGCTTATATGCACTAATGGTTTCCAAAGCAAAATTTAATCGTTTGAGACATGTAAATAAACAGTATCTCGTACCTAATTTTTTGTATTCGTAGTACTATAGCTAATCAAACGGTTCGCGTGTGTGTTGTTATGCTACAGATGTTTTTCAATAGAACAATTATTCTTGCAATATAAACAATATAACTACATTGGTCATATTGTCATGCGCTGATGCATTGCACTTATAAGGAATTTGCCGAAATCTTGACTTCTGGGAACTGTCCAGCACAGACACTGTTCCAGTCCTGAAAGTGGTTCGTAGCGATATCTCTCAACACTAGCTTGCTTTCATCCAAAGTATCCTTCAATACAAAAAAAAAAATTCTTGAAGATGTTGACACTTCCAGCTGTTCACGAATCCGTGTGGAGTGTCGACTTCAGGAATATTATAGGGTCTTGTTCATGTAAATGTTCCAAGCAATGGGTACACAATAATGAAGGGAATATAGTACATGTACATGTTCTTAAATCGATTGTATTATCAAAATACATGATTGTGGTTTGATATACAGGCTCCCTTGATAATTTGAAAGACTTTCTCTTGGCTTTTTTTCATGCGTTAATTGCACCTATGCGTCCGTAATATTCACCCCGAAACTGAATGTAGTAGCCCATGCTGATATATTTTTCTTTAATAATGACTTCAGCATATACATAAATTATTACAGTGGAGCCCTTTAAGCATTTGCTTATCTGACTGTAGGGTTTACTACTGCAATTAGAGGGTTAAGAATACGAGAAGAACAGTAACGCTAGAATTGTACGTACGGGCGTAACTGCAATAGTCATATTAGCCTTCTATTATATGCGAATGGTCCACTAGGGATATTTTCTACAATAATTTGCTTCCGTTCGGAAACGGCCTGGCAGTTTCAACATTTCCAGTTGGCCTGATTTCTATTTCAGGCAACATTTGTTGCTGCGCGCAGGCCATTTCATCGCCAGATGGAATTGTTGCTCAGTGCGAGGGTCTAATATTCGGAGGGGAGGGATAATTTGAAAACTGCAGTAACTCGATAAATATCACTGAAGTAGTACAAAGTTTCTTTTGTTGCAGTAGCTTAGTGAAGTAAAGGAATAAACCTTGAATTATTGAGAACTTTGTAAGGGTCGAGGCAAAAATTCTACTTCTGAAACATAAACAGGAAAGAAGATACACATGAAACAGTCATTTCAAAGATATTTTTGATTATACATGTTGATAAGTTATTATTTTTTTAAAGATAGAAATAATAAAAAGAAGAGCGAAAAATGGGAATTTCGAGTCCGTTTGTGAAACATTGGGCGAACTTTCAATCATGAAGCTGCATGGCCCTCTCGTTAATGATAAATATAAAAATTAAAATTTTGCAGAGACGGTACGAAAATGCTCAGGGTAGGCATATTATCGCAACATTTATCAGTATATTAGAAAAATAAAATAATGAAGGACTTTATTACATTAAATTTGAACTAGTATTAAACATAATTATGTTCGATCATATTCATATTTCATTATAGAAAAAATATATCTGCGAGCCTATTTCATTCAGCTTATTCTAGATTTACTGATCTAGCATTTTCCCTTAGAAATGAGGCAGGTCCTGTATGAGATGTTAAATAGAAATACTGAAGCAAAAAAAAAAAATATCTCGCCGACTAAACGTTGGCGTCTATTCTTATGGCCATTCAAAAAGTCCCTTAATGATTGTTTCCATTTGTTGAAATTAATCTCGTGCAAAATTGTTCTCGACCATCCGGGAATGTCTCCACAAATACAAATTAAGCTCATAATGATGCATGTCTCTTGGGAGCCGCCATTGCAATTCTAATGAAAAACTGCGATTGCTAATATCGTTCATCAGCAAGCCTGCTAATTTATTAATCGCGCAGTTGATCCTCTGTACTAAATTTTCAGTTTCTGCATGCATTGAGGCTACCATGTTGCACAATGCTTTAAAACATGCTCCTGTTATTTCTGTTTTCAAATTGATAACTCAAACTGTGCAGTAAATTATAGACGAATGTCAACATTGCTAATTTTCTACTTTTTTAAACACATCACTACCGATTAAACGAACTTCGTTGACGCTTGGAGAGCAATGTTTAGCCAACAGTTAGGTTTTATTGCATCTAATACTAGTAACTTATAGCTACTGTATGTTTCATCTTGTATCAGATATAATTATTCAAGTATATTCACCAGAAATGATAAGAGATATGTCTATTCCTTCGCCAGCCAGGAAGCGCCTATGATACAGTTGATTAATCATTGTTATTAAGAAACATGATCATTATGGACTTCGCAACACTGGCAATGCATTAATTTAATTATGCATATGGAACAAAGATCTGTTTTTTATGTTAATGTTATATCTCTAGTTTTACCCATCACTTTTGGAGTTACCCTCTGATCTCTACTTGGATGATTGTTGTCAAATTTTCATTATTGATTGGCATTTACTGGCCTTAGTATGAAACATGTTATTTTTAAAAAAAAAAATCAGCAATAATCTCTGTGAACTGTTAACTCAAACCAGATTACTCATGACTATAAATCAAAATTAAATATTCACTTCACGATCCCACCCTAAGGCTGGGGACACATTGGAGATACAAGCAACGCAACGCAATATTTGCAAGAGGCTTGTTGCATGCCGTCTACAGCTGTGTTTCAGGCTCGGCCACACTGGCCGGACGCAACAGCTACCTGCGTGTGTGCGTAT
>LQNS02278076.1:18265157-18277656 GCA_001587735.2 Parhyale hawaiensis | reverse complement strand
GTACTTTTCCTGGATTAGATTTACGATTTATTAGGTAACTAGAGTGCTCGCGCTGTCAATAATGACAGCGAAGAATTTGTGAAGGCCCATCTTGTGTTGCCTGTAGCATAATTGCAATGATATTAAGGCAGAGCCTTACATCTATGAAAGGGAGCTCCCTGTCTGGGTAGTACCGCGTGTTGACGGGACACGTACTTTATGATTTCTCAGGTTATTACCTATTTAGGGTAGACGGTTGAGCTCATTTCTGTACATGTAAGGGCTCTTATTAACTTACTTGTGTAGGATGCTGCGCAACTGCCAACTTGAATTAGGGAACCGCACAGATAAGCATGCAAGGCTGAACAAAACCAAGCTTTCTTTTGGTGATACGCAAAGATGCCATGTTTTTGAACGAAGTCAATATTGCTTATAATAAATGCGGAGCTCTGTATCCAAGATACTCGAGATTGCATGTCTCTCGGACTCTGAAAATTTTCCTTAAGAGATAACTTGCTCTGAAGAACCCAAGAAGAACCCAAAATCTGGAGAAAATACTTTGCTACCGAGAAATCAACGTGGTCTTTACGCGCGTGGTCTTGACAGCTCAAGAATATCTTACCAGTTACCTCGATAATTACCGAAATAAGAAAATATTAGTATCAGCCAAGGAGCTTGTATAGAGAAGGAGGGAGCCAGTACCCTAGCCCGTTGAAGCTCAAGAGTCTCTTATTGCTGTAAGCCAATTGTCGTATGCACCAATCGCAGATCAGTAAAGAGTCTCTTATGGCTGCAGCCAGTCGCGTAAGCACCAATCGCATATCAGTAACTCAGTTTGTCTGCTGCTCCCCCGTGAAACTCAGTGCTCCCCCATCTTTTCCTCCAATGAGCGTCCCACAGCTATAAGAGATCTGATTGACTCGCTGGCAAGTCTGTAACTGGGCCACAAGGCTCCCTCCTTCTCTATTGAAGCTCCTTGGTATCAGCTGAAGCTTGAATGAAGGAAATATGAGATGAGAGTACACAACACGACGGCAGATATTGTTTTAGCGAAGCTGTATGCACCTACATCGAGTGGACTACAACGTTGTCAAAAAAAGACCGGAATCAGATATACGGTTCGAGTGCCATCATCTGTAACCTGGAATATTTTCTACCTATCAGTTTTTTATGAAGCTTGGCAGGATGACCACAGTCTTCAAGCAGATGAATTCACTGATGAAACCAGGAAGGCCAGAGCTAATTTTTGCCTATCTATTTCGCTATGAGCGTGACACGAAACCTATCAATAAAAATTTAAGCATATAAACACACGACTGTCAATTTTATTATTAGATATTCAATATCTGAAAAAGTATCTTAATTTAGTCAATACAAGAAGTTTTCATCAATTCTTCACATAGAAAACACTGAGTTCAGACTCCGATAAATTACCGTTTCCTAATGTTATTAATGTTTTTATTACCATGTTAACAAATGCATATACCAGTAGGTATATGAGCTAACAAGTTTTATTTATATTCAAAAAACATTTTCAATATTATCAGTACTACATAATAATTCACGCCGTGTTTTCATTTATTTATTTATAACTATATTTATATCTTTCCTGTCACGCTCTATGGGAATAAGATAGGAGAAAATTCAGGTGCCAAAGATGGTATCTTGGATACGGGGGTCGCACTTGGGCGCTCCAGCTGAGGGACCTGAGCTCGCCTGCATGATCGTGTCGGGACATATTCATTGTTGCTACGGGTGATGTCACTTACCTACGCCTCATAATATCTATCCAATTTTTTAGGCGGAATTCTGAATTTTCATCAGAGAAGCCTTCTGAACAGTAAGAAACACAGGAGACAGTGGGGGTTTTCCTGAGGTGCTAATTTTGTGCCGTCGTTTATAATGACTGCCGGGGCCACGAGTTTGTTTTATATTTGATCAGAAATTTCACCAAACACAAATTTAGATTGCGCCTCTAATAAGTATTTTTTTTATAGTTTCTCTTATTTATTTGTCTACTAGGAGTGCTTAGTTGCTGTATTCGTTTTGTCTGGTTAATGAGCTTTCACTCGGTCTTTAGTTGTTTTTCTAATACCCATTTACTGTCCAGAGTAGATTGTAATGATTACGATAATACGAACTTTATTTATACCATAACAACATATATAAATACATATACGGTATTTTCCCCAAGTACATATGTGTTGCTTTAATCTATGTTTCTCATTAACAACATATGATATAATTCAGACATTTAATTCGGTTGATGCTCGTATAAACAAGTTTAAAAAGTCTTTTCTACTCCGATAAGGTCACAATAACGTTAACTACGAATTTACAAAAGCACCGCAATTTACTGAATCGTTTTTATCAATATGGTGCCTTTTTTGTCTTGTTTTGACCGGGTTAATTAAAACGATTTCTGCTTACTTACCCCATATTAACCTAACTGACAAACTCTGTATCAGATTTCCTGAACACCTCAGAGTAGTCTCATTGGTGTGAGCGTCCTACCCTTATGGTACCTACACTTTAGTCCGGGGACGATAGAAGGCAGGTGGATATGTTAATATTTGTCATGCAAGACCGGGGGTGACAGCTTTTGAATTCGTAAGGACTTCTGCAGACAGCGAACGGCTAGCATCTATTTTGAGTTCTAATATTTACAGCATATCTTAGGAATATCTGACGGGTTATCCGTAGGGATTTACATGAGACTGTCTTCCAATATGCTGTAAGTTCTCAGTATTGAAGTGCAAAGATAATTTAAGGCGATAAAAAAAGCTATGTTCCTACATAGAGTTTGGTCTTGACACTCTGTGATCACAGTAAGCGTAGCTACCTCAAATTTTATTTTCTTGTTAATTCGTGTTTTATTAATAAACACAACTGAAGGGCAGAAATCCTTAATAGGCTAATCGCAATTTTCAAAAATTCAAGTGCATAGTAGACTACATACTATAGCATGCATTTCCTAGTTACACTTGGAGCATTCGTATTTTACACAAGCCGTTTAACTTGTCTCATTCGCTTGATTGCAACCTTTGCACTGGCAAAACTGATAACTCATCTGAGTCACACATACTCTGCCGCGATGCCTTGAGTTTCCTTTTGTTTCATTAACCCGTAAGGCTTCCAGTCTTCAGTTTACGTAACGCACCCACACACTTTCGAATAAGCTCGTTTGCATTTCCTTTTAACATTGATGGACTCGCTTCCAACAGAGGGTATCCCAATAGCTGCTTATATTTTGAGCCAGAATTTTTATATAACAAAAGCGTGCGCGCCGCTGCAGCTCCAGCCCACTTGCCAGCGGCTCCGAGGCTTGAAAGACCCGTACCAATGAGTAATTTTTCACTCATATTTCCTTTCTTTCAGTTCAACTTTGTGGGCAAACTTTTAGGCCCGAAGGGCAACTCAATGAAGAGACTACAGGAAGAAACGCTAACCAAAATGGCAGTGCTCGGCAGAGGGTCCATGAGAGACAAGCAGAAGGTGAGTTTTTGTGAGGGACATTTTTTTTCTCTGGAGTATGTTTTCGCAAAGTAAAGTTATTTGTATAAGTATGATACATCAGAGCAAATACAGGTGAGTTAATTGAAAAATATATTTTTTTAACTGTATGCTTGCATGAAAATATAGTAGACAATGCTGTGTTGAGAAGTATTTTCAAAAGCATGCTTGCATTAAAATAAAGTAAATATTCTGTACTGTGCATCACAGAAAATAACTGTATGTTGCTGTCAGGGGACATTTTCTTTGTATTATGCTCCTGTAATGCGATGCATCAGCGAAAATAGAAGTAAGTTGACGTGAAAGAAATAATTTAAATAAACGAACTGTGTTTGGTATGAAAGACAATAACAGTGAGTTGCTATGCCAGAAATAACTTATAGTTTACTTCCCGTAAAATAGGTAACAGTATAATGTGATGAATCGGAGAAAATAATGGAGTGAATTGGTGTAGAGAAGCTGTCCTAGAGTGTGCTTGCTTTTAACCAGACTGACTTGGAAAGGTGATCTACCAGAGAAAGCGGAAACTAGTTACTTTGAAAATGAGGATATAATTTTAAAAGTTTGCTTGAGTTAAACTTTAGCGAATCTTACATAAATACTTCTGAAAATAAAATGTATGAGTAGTTGCCGAGTCGTACAGGAAATAATATCTTATATAAGTTTATACAAAGTATATCAAATTCTTTATAGAAGATGCGATGCCTCAAAGGAAAGAGAAGGTGATTCTTTAGTGTTTTAGCAGAAATCTCTGTAAAATATGCCGCTGTTAGAATAGCCAATTTTCAGAATAGGATACTTCAGAAAGAGCAAGTATAAAAATAATATGCTGCTAATATCAGAGTAGAAGAACATTTACACAAAAGGTTGTTGATATGCGAATAAAAGATAAATCTTGTTTAAAAACTTTGGAGAAAGTAATTTGTTACTGTCAACCTGACTAACAGTCATTGTAAATTTCGTAAAGATCCGTTCATTACTTTTTGAGTTAACTTGTTGACAGACACAGAGACGGAAGGACTAGACCACTCTGAGAACGCATACCGCCGCCAGGCGTGTCAACGGTAACGAAAAATTCAAATTCGCTCCGAAACCATGATTTTTTCTCATCAGCACCAAAGTGTAACAATTTGTGCTTTTTGATAGTATCAACAGTTTCTGCATTTTTTCTTGAAGATCCGTTCATAACTTTTTGAGTAACAGTATGCTGCTAACAAACATTATGACAAACATAAGTCAATCACACTAGCAAACCAACTGATCTGCACCAAATTTTAATCATCTATATCTTTTAATATTTTTAACAACTGTACTTTACATTTCTTAAAGATCCATTCAGAACTTTTTGAGTTATTATGCTAAGATGCATAAAACCAATCACAGCAATAAACATACTAACAAGCAAACGAACAGATCATTACAAAAATTTGATCATTTACTCATTCTAATAAATCTAATAACTCATGTAAATTTCGTGAAAATCCTTCCGTAACTTCTTGACTGATGGTGCTAAGAAAAATTAGGCAGACTAACAAACAATCAAACAGATGAATGGATTTTTACCAAAAGTTAATCATTTGTTACTGTCAACCTGACTAACAATTATTGTAAATGTCGTAAAGATCCGTCCATTTCTTTTTGAGTTATCTTGCTGACAGAAAGAGAGACGGACTGACAGACAAACACGATAAAAATACAACCTCCTTGATGGAGGTAATAACGTGCTGTTTTCGCAAATATGTGCACAACGAACTAGATACAATGGGTTGCATAAGATCTAACAAGTGTGTTATATGGAGCGAGAACATTCTGAAATTTGTTGGTGTAACAACAAGGGGATTTACACAAATGGTAATTTTCGAGTAAAATTTAATTTATCCTAATGATTTTATATACTAGCCAGTGCTTCGGAATTTCTTTATCTTTTTATATTGTAGAAAATCCAAATTCTCCACAGATACTTTTCTTAGATCTATCTTTGTTTGTCGTTGGATGAGCGTGCAGTGAAGATGCTGTCGTTCTCTCCTAACTAATTCAATCAGACTCCATCTATGTTCTACTCTTGCCAGAATCAACGAACGTACTGTCTAGTAAACCTTACTAATTCGGCATCCCTACGTGACTTCAGGATCTATGACGTCGTCCTTGACTACCAACAAAGTTTCAATTGCTACTGTGATTGTTTAACCTGGTATTTACCTCCGATCAGAGTCACCGTTCATTATATGACAAAGTAACCAGGAGCGTCGTCGAAATTATACTTTTATGTAGGTTTGGTTAGCTAGTATTTTTCTGCTCCTACATGGAAATTTTCCCTGTTTATAGGAAGAATATACAGTAATTGAAATATTTATTATTAGTAACACTACGAACCTCTTCATTTCCAGCTTGATTGCACTTTACTATCAAAATCACCCCAAACCGAAAGGAAGTTGTACAGAGAGCTGCATTCATCGTTGCATATCTCCATAAAGCGCAAGAGAATCACTTAAAGTTTCACACGAAAAGTATTGGCCATAAAATATGAGCGCTATCTTAATTTTACGTACTGTCCCGCGTTAGAAAGAAGCCCTCCCAAGGCACCCATTCGTCTTAAAAGCCAACGCGTTCCAGTGAGGCAAAAAGTGGAGCGTCGGGTGCGAGGCGAAACAATTTCACACCGGAATTAAAGCCTTGTCACCGCGTGACTTATTGCCGTCGCAAGTTGTATCCGCGACTGCCAGGTTTGCAGGTCCTGACTCATGGCTGTTGGTCTCGGAACGGCTGATTAGAGACAGATTGTGTGTCTAGTAGTCAGCCATGGCCATTTAGCAAGCTATCGGGAGCTCGCATGTGATGCTTGGAACCGCTTGTTTGACCGTTGTGCTGGTATTCGTTGGAGAAGGGAGGAGGATGAGTTTAAACGTTTTGTCATTAACCTTATAACTCGAGATTGGGGTCGTTCCCACACCCAAAACGAAAGTAAGATTAGGTAACATATAGGGTCGTATCATACCCGTTCACTAATATTGATGCTAAATATTTCTCGGTAAGACGCACGAACCAGAGAAATACTTCTATGAACTTTGTAAATCGTGATTTTGAAATGAGAGCTAGCAACAAGTTGTTTAAAAAAAAAGTATTAATCTCTTGAGCATGCTGATGCATTACAGAAAGTTTATTGACCTTCTATCCTTCACAAACCTACTGTTTGAAATATGCAAAACAACCTAAAAAAGAAAGATAGCATATCATAGTCGACACAAAGAAGGGAAGGCCATCAAGCTCAACAAATTAATAATAACAATAGCTTAGGTTCAGACGTATGTAAGTGGAAGCATACCGTCGGATTTAAATTTCAATGGTAGCAAATGAAGTTGGAATGCACATGAATCTGTATTCTTCATAATATTTCAAGATCTCGCCCTCAGCAAGCTCTCTGTTCACTGGGTGTTGAGAGCCTTGCGTCCTCACTCTAAGAACTGACATATGATTTTCCCTCTGAGCTGAGTTCTTTTAACGAATCAACCTCTGACACGATAATACATGTACTGATCTTTCGATCCCAAGAGTATGATGCGGAGGAAACCGTGACATTATAGCATTTCTTCTTTGCTACTCAAATTCATGGCAGCGAAGTTCGATCAGCGTGTGATTGCCGCAATTTTGGTAGATTTTTAGATAATCAACTTGCTATATATTATGTATAGCTGGAGAGTATTAGGATAATCTTTTAAGTAAGCTGAGGCCAGAGAAGTTGCATCGCGAATTTCTTTTTCCATACTAGAATGCGCAAATAGCAATCGACACGTTGGTTTCATTTTACCTGTGATCGATTTTCAGTGCGTCAGCTCATTTGTGCAGGGTATCAATGGCTGCTATGCAGGAGTTTCATTGGGAAATGCTGCCTTACTTTCTCTTTTGCTCTTTCCAACTTCCAATTATTATGGAAAATTTGAAAGGAACCTGATTTGAGGTTATTATTGAAAGGTCAAAAGCCGCTGTTTCCTGATGGTGCAGAAATCAAACCTCAACATCTACACTGGAGGGTGAGAGGTAGAACCACCACATTAAAAGCGTATTGGATTGGATGGAGGATTTGTTGAGAAATAGCATGCCTTCTGTTGGTAAACGAAGGTGATCATTAAAAAGTGGCAGACTTTTGACTTACCTTTGCACTTCTAAAACGCACCTTTACTTTTTTTACGGTGTTTTCGGCTGATTTTTACAATCCATTGTCACGAACCGAAAGCTGAGCAGTTTTGGCGACATCACGGTGTGTGTTGCCCATTCTACACTTGGCTAACTGCTCAGTGCTTGCCAGAGTGTTGTGCTGCACCGGGTTTCAGCGGGGACGCTAATTTTACCCTCATTAGTTTCATTTACTGATAAGATACCTACGTTAACCAGCTGCCCGTATGTGATGTTTCACTCGATATTTCTACCGGCTTTTTTTCCTTAGGAAAAGGCAGCTTAAATGCTATCTGTAGCCAGTGTGTGGTGATTAGAATTAACGTTTTTACTTGTATTTATAATGTTAGGGAAGGTCACTTAGATTACATTAGATAACTGGCAGTAGACGGACCCCTAGGCCTATTCCCAGAGATCGAGTAGCCACGGCTTATTCTCCGGCGCTCTACGAGCTGTTGCCATTATGTCAGTATCATTTAGACGCCTGGGGAAGAAGCGAAGAGAAAAGGAAAAAATATATATATAAAAAACAACCTCAGCTGAAGAGATAACATTGCAAGCTCGATTTTTTGTTGCACATTTGCCGAGCTTTGGATACGTTCAAGTGATTGGGGGGGGAAAGAAAAGTTTCAGCCGTTCGGAGTTTGTGACTCCTGGAGATGGTGTACAGAGCTGTGGAAGATGACTCTCCCAATGTTTGTCAAGACAATATTTAAACGCGTTGACTACGTCTGCAGTTGACTGTCTCTGGAAAAAACTGTTGGCTTTACGGTAGTACTTCGAGCTTTATGTTTGAGTGTATGTCTGTTGTTTCGTAGACGGCATTAACGTCTTAACCAGCTGCCAGGAGCCTGGTGGGGATAATTTGATCTTATGTGTTTCCCGCCGTACTTATATTAGCGGAACGTATCAACTACACAAAAGAGACCCTTAACCTGCTCCTGACACATGTCGCTAGTGTATAGAATGATGATATTTTCACCGAGGTCAGATCAGTAATTGTTCACCATTCGTCAAACCATTGCTCCTCCCCTACATCATCTTTAAGACCTTCCTCCGCTTCAGCTTTACCTCTTATCATTGATCTACCTTCAAACTTCACGCTTTTGTCCCTTAAGCTTTTAGGTTCCACTCTTTACCGCTTTACGTACTTTATTCATGCACCACCACGCTTCATACGTTCCTGCCGTTAGATTTTAAGGCTCTCCGCATCAGCTTCATACTGTATTATTTATCCACCGTTCATTCCTTCCACTTTTCTCCCGTCAGCTTTAAGGTTCCCTTCGTTGCAGCTTTATGTTACTTTATTCATTGGCATTCGGGCTTCACACATTCTTGCCGTCAGCTTTAAGGAGTTTCCTCGCTCTAGCTGCCTGAAAGCAACACTCTATTGTCTGTTCTTTTCTACACCCACATGTTTAGACATATTTTTAATTTGTTGCGAAGAGATGTAATCTTGGGATTTTGTAACAATCCCCAGTAAATGATTTTTATAGTAAATATTACAATGTACTCCAATGATGATGGGGTATACATCGATAACTTCAGAAGTCTATTAATCCAGCTTTTTTCGCAACATTTCTCTTTGAGTTGTCACTAATTTTTCTGTCATGGGTTCCGTAATTCACCAATATTATTAGGGAAGCTGGAAGGACTTTCAGTATGAGCAGCAGAGATGTAGGCGACATTTGTTAAGCTAAGTATGAATGAACCTGAAAAACAAACTTTGTTCTACATAAATGTGATTAACGTACATATGTTTGTTAGGTACCTCAGAAAACAAATTAATATCCTCGTTTAATGAAAAGAGACTATGGTGCTCATACACATGACGGTAGAACTGCATGAGGGCATCACCTAGGGATACACGTGGAAAAGTTGCCATTATATAAATAGTTATGCATATAGGATACTATAGCATCTTCTTCGGCAGGAGGCCCTGGGCGGGCCAAATCAGCTATACAATCATCATTACATTCACGATTGCGCCAATTTATTGCAATATACAGTAGTTGTAGGGCAATATTGTAAAATAGGTGCGGGGTAATAGAGACCACCGCTGATTTTGCGCAGAGCCACAAATTTTGAATGCAATAAACAATCAAGAGAATATTATCTGCAAAAAAATCAACGCACACATGCACCGAACAAGCTGAAATACCAACATGTTCATTTTTTTATTTGGCATTGTTATTAGTATTATGTTAATAACTATCGCAAACACATTGTTCGCCTTTGTATCTAGACAACATCTATATGATGTGATTTTTGTTTGCCAGGCTGTGTTTCTACATGATAACTATTATACCTGATATTTAAAAACAAACGGGTGGGTTGAAATAACCACCATTGATCTTTCCTTCACAAATAATGAACATGTTGGCATTTCAGCTTATTCGTAGCATGTGTGCGTTGATTTTTTCAGATAATATTCTCTTGATTGTTTATTGTATTCAAAATTTGTGGACCTGCACAAAATCAGCAGTGGTCTCTATTGCCCCGCACCTATATTATAATATTGCCCTACAACTACTGTATATTACAATAAATTGGCGCAATCGTGAAAGTAATGCAGATTCTATAGCTGATTTGGCTCACCCAGGGCCTCCTGCCGAAGAAGATGCTATAGTATCATACATGCATAACTATTTATATGATGGCAAGTTTTTCACGTGTATCCCTAGGTGATGCCCTCATGCAGTTCTACCGTCATGTGTATGAGCACCATAGTCTCATTTCATTAAACGAGGATATTAATTTGTTTTCTGAGGTACCTAACAAGCATACGTTAATCACACTTATGTAGAACAAAGTTTGTTTTTGAGGTTCATTGATACCCAAGCAAATGTCGCCTCCATTTCTGTTGCACTTTCTGAAAGTCCTTAGACCTTCCCTAAAGACAGTCGCCTCTGCCATCTCAGTTGCACTTTCTGAAAGTACTTAAACCTTCCCTAAAGAAACCACTAGGGTAATTTGCGGACACGCTGTAGGCATACGTTTTCCCCCAGTCAAATTATAAGGTGAAGTACATTTTTTTATTTTACATTTGTTCATCGATCGCTTCAAACTCTATTTTTATTTCCAGGTGCTCTTGGTCCCTCTATAAACATACGATCGTTAACTGTTTCTGGGACACCTAATATGCGTGTTTCCAATAAAGAGCAAAGTGTGCCGTCCACATTTGCTCTTCCTAGAGCAGCTGCCGTCTCCAGATCCATTATATAAGAATAATATAACTATCTCCAGGAGTGCTCAGACTCTCTTTTAACAAAGCAGAATGTTAGTTTTTTGGACGGAGTACAGAGTTAAGCGTTTCGTATAGCGAATATAGGGCGAATTGTGCCGTCCACCTTCTCTCATCCCTAGGCAGCTGTCGCCTCCAGCTCCATTTCTATCTCTAAGGGCTCTTAGTCCCGCCCCTTTACTTACCAATTATACGCTGCTACTCCCAGTTACAGCAGCTCGTGTCGTAAGCAATTAAGGAAGGATTTTGTTGTGCCTCTGTAGGGCCCATCAGGCGAGCCGTCGACGTGGCCTTGCTAATTAGGGTACGTCAGTTAGCTCAAGTGGAACCTCCCTAACTGCCAGACTTGGTTTCCAGGTGGTCTCGAGCGACCTGTAGGGGAATGCCTGATAGCCGCAAGTGCTAGCGGGAAGGCTTGATTTTCATTAAATTTCAGGATTGTGGTTGTTTCAGGATTTTCTTCTAGCGAAGAACCTTAATTAATTAATGCAGATAAACATGTTGGCTTCAACATAGTCTAAGGCGAATTGTAAAAGAGTGCCCTATAGCTATGGATGCTACTCGGAATCCATAAATTTATCAAACTTACGAATTTAATGATTAGGCATCTGTTTTTATGCAGCACCGGCGACTTATTAGAGGTAGAAGACTTGGAGTGGTTGAAATAGGCCACTACCAATGGCATATTTATTAATCCTAAACTAATTTCTACCACTTTAGTGTTTGTTTTCCAGTAGGTCTCAGAAAAAAACTGATTGCAACCATTGGTTGTCAGAAAACTTTATAACCTCCACCACAGTTATGATTTGACGGGCTTGGTTTGTCTATTATACTGTTGGTCTCTCAACAACACAATTCAAATAGTTATGGACGGATCTTCACAAAATTTACAGGAGCTGTTAAGAGGATCACGAGGAACAAATTACCAGCTTTTGTGATGAACTGCCAGTCTATTTATCTGTCTACCGCCATGTCTTTTTTCATTAGCATTGCACAGTATGGTGTAGGTCTGCGGTTACGTGCACTGTGGAGATAATTCGCTGCTGGCTCTGAGAAACCAGCGTTTGACGCCGTGGTGTCTTCTGTGGGTCGTCTCACTGAGGTGTGTGCACCCCACTGCACTTGTTGCACACCTGGACTTCTTCCGAAGACTCTCAAGGTAGGTAGGTAAGGTACAATTCAAGTTACCTACACCTAGGAGGTTATGTTTTCGTCGGCTTTGTCATTCTGTTATTATGTCTGTCTGTCATCAAGATAACTCAAAAATTAGGGTCAGAGCGAAGACAATTGATCTAAAATACATTTCTATTAAAATTTGGTTCGAGCGTTTCCACCCTAAAGGTCATCATCAGCAATCTGAAATAACAAACGTAAACAAATGATGCACCGGTATTTTCAAAATATGCTACTATTCTATAAACATACACTACAATTAAAAAAGTCAAATGGGGAGCTATTTTCAAGGAGTGGGATGACTGCATGTCGTTGAGGTTTGGACTGAGCTTAGAAATGAATAGTGACTCCAACATTCGGAGGTCGGAACAGGAATTTGCAGAACCAAGGATGGAAAAGTTTTCTAATAAAATAGGGGTA
>LQNS02278076.1:18215613-18236974 GCA_001587735.2 Parhyale hawaiensis | reverse complement strand
ATTTCGACGACCATCTTCGAACCTCCCACCTGATGAGCTGAGGACAGCGAAACGTACGTCGTGGGTAACCGAAATTCTACTTTGTGCTTCTCTTCATATTCTTCAGTATTTGATATATTTATTTATAAACACACGACGGTCATTCTTAGTACTAGATACTAGCTGCACCCGTGAAAGTTTCACGATCTGGCGTGGCCTTTTAGGTTGGACCCCTGGAAATTCAATTGTAATAAACAAATGTTATAAAGTTTTATGTTATACTAAGCTGTTCGTGACCCGTTGGGTTATCACACCATCTTCTTTCGTTTCGCAAAAGTCAAGTGATATTTAGCTGGTCGTAAACCACCCATTATTTGTCCCCGTTCACTCTTGCTCGTATACGTGTCACCATCACCAGCTTCTTAGCTTTGTTGCTGTCACTGCAATATTGCACAGTGTGCCAGTCAAAAAAGTTTGCGCCTGCAGTTGCTTGTAACGGTGCCACAAATGCCCATGGACGCAGTTAGTCTTTCATTTTACTTGACAGTACCTTAGCTATGCCACATCTGCTTCATAACAGTACCGAGACTCGATGTATGATATCTTACGACCAGCTCCCTTGCTGGTAATGAATCCTATCAGCTTCCCTGTCTAACTAGACCCGTGTAATTCCCACGGCAACAAAGCACGATACAGGTTCCTGCTCATTTATAGCCTCCTTAAAAGCTCAGGCGCTCAAACATAACTAAAAATACCTTGCCCAGTGGCCCGCAAATTAATAACGCCCACCGTATCATAGATACATCTGCTTCCCAAAGTCCTCAAATATCAATTTTTTTTCTATCTATTAATGATGAAGAGCGTGGCACAAAAGGTAGGTTGGTACGTATATGCAAGCCTATTAATATGTGGACTAGCTGCACCCATGGAAATTCAACGGTTAGTGGATGTTTTCACTTACCTTATTTAACCTGGGATAGCCCTCATATCTTAGCCCACCCCGTCGGAACTATCGTCCACCGCTTAATCCAGCCTATTTATCGTTAAGCAGTCCGTCTACATTACATCTCGTCTAACCTTTCCTAGTATTTCGATTTCACCTCTTACTCACGCATTAGTTCTGTCAGAAACGACTTCACACTTGTGTCTTGATAAAGACAACGAAACACGACGGTACATCTTGCAATGTTCTCTTATGCATTGGCTCTGTTTTTCGCTGTGTACACAGCATTTACCCCGTCATTATGTTGCACGTCTCAATTTTTTTGCCGGCGTTTTCCATTTTTCATCACTATTTCGGAAATCGTGGATACTGATCAGCAGCCCATCACTTCCCTGCTTTATTTAATGAGATAGCTGTGTATAACAAAAGAAAGCAGGTTCGATAAATTTCGTCACTCACAACAGAGTAATCTTCATGCAGTTCTCGAGCTTTCATTCCATATGCTCAGACATCGTACTGTAGTGGCGGACGTTTTCTCAGCAGCGCATTCGCTTCAAAAACCACTTCAGAGTAGAGATGCCTAAACACTACCCGCTTTGTTTTCCCCCAGGAGCGTATCATGGTTTAGCATGAGGCTCTATAAGCAATATCATCCCTTACCAGCAAAGCGACTCTAATGTTGTAAACAAATCTAAAGCTGTAGATATGATGCGGTTGAAATGATACACATTTGAAGTCAAATCTCTAATTATCGTCTATCTATTTGTAAAGAGCGTGACACAAAAGGTATGTAGGTAGGTACGTACTAGCGTATTAATATACTGTATAGATGCTTGAATCAGAATCAGATCCTTAGAGGAGCACATATATTGCATTTATATTTATATTGTAGAATACATAACGAAACATAGAAAGGACTAATCTTTTGATGGCGACCGAGATAATAAGAGGCTATGTCGTAAAAGAGCTAGCACAATAAAATCTACACATCCGGTACAACGTTACACACACAGTAGATCCCTGGTGAACATGAAGGGTAGATCATCGAACAGAAACGAAGATGCGCACAGTCATGCGCACTGATCAGCAGTGTTGGGATCACTCGCGTGCTAGTCATATTACTTAGGAGATCAGGACTGCTGACGCTGTACTACAATTCCATTCGCCCTCCTCCGGTGATCTCTTGGGAGTGAATAAAGATTTCGTAGCGGTACTTGACTTTCAAGCATTTTGAAACTATTGTTAGCGTTTGGCTTACAAGAGGGAACTTTTGCTCTCGCACATTATCATTGCTATTTTTTAACATTGCACGCTAGAGTCACCACGGACAGGTAGTACAACTAAAATGAAGCATTTTTCATCATCGGGAGCCGGAAGCACTGTCAACAGCTGACTTTAACGCCTGCAGGCCGACTCGAGCAAAAGCTGATGCGGCAATGAATTCCAAACTGAAAGAGACAAGGGCAAGAAACAGCGATTGAACGGACGAGTTTCACATCTAACATTCTCCAAAGTGAAAGAGTACCCATCAACCACAGCGCGTATAATCCTAAAGAGCTTGAGCGCACGGACAGAAGAATACAACCAATGTCTCTCATTGAAGTAAACCTTATGAAACATGCAGAGTTCGGCCACCCATCTTTTATGAAACAGATTCACCATCTAACTCTGCGCTCAGCCTGCTGGCTGAGCAAATAAGTCGGTCCAGCCCATGCAAGTGACTGTCCGCAGACAAAGCCCAGACCGGTGAGCAGCACTCCAACACCGGCAGCAAAAAAGTGCAAAAGCATCTACGGACTACATCATTGCCATCAAACACGCAATTTACCTTACGCTGGAGCCCATGTTACTGGAAGCGCATACGTGACACGAGTCGCCTAATCTGCAGCTCAAACGTAAGCTTATCATAAAACAAAACGCCCAGAATCTCAAAGGAGCTAAACCTCAGGAGCAAAGTATCATCTACCTTCAGAGGTGGATACTGCGGAAAAAGTGTCCGAGACAGACTGACCATTTTAGATTGAGTAGCACTGTCATTGAGCTTCCCACTCCAGGCTGAGCACCATGCACTAATTCAAGATGAGCCCCTATTTACAGACTAGGCGATAAAAATGTGCATGCTGCGAGTTGTTTTCACTGCTATGGAAGTGGAATCGTCATCACCGGTGATCATCGTGTTCTCTAGCGAAGTGAGTATGTACCTACTCACTAGTATACGGAACAAACAGCAGCGGGCCAAGTACAGTACCCTCAGGGGCGCCAGACACCACCACAACTCTTACACTCAAAAGCTGTCAACAAACACACTCTGCGTTCGCTCAGAAACAAAATCACGAACGATTGACGAGCTTATCACCCACACCAAACGATTCTAACTTGTACAGTAGACCCCCAGTGGTTGACCCTGTCAACGCCTCACTAAAGTCCAACTGTACAAGGCATGCGTCAGAACGACGATCCAGCTATGGCTTTAAATGGTGTGACACTGACAACAATGCATCACAACAATTCAAACCACTTATATACGAAATTGACCAGCAGGCAGCAGCCCGGTAACCTCAGTAAAAAGACCAGCTTACAAGCCACCAAGTTCTCGAACACCTTCGACAAAATGGGCGTCAGTGTAAAAGGTAATAAGTCAGTAGTTGGCGACATTGAGCGACACTGGAACTTTGGGAATAGGAGTAATATTCCCGGTACGCCAAGAACGGTGAAAATTTCCTAAATGTATCAGACGTCGGAAGATCACTTTAATGACCAGTTCACACTTCCCTCATCGTAACGCGTTCGCTCAAACTGATGGACGCTGTGCGTTGACTTGATGGAAGCAACAGCAGCAAATGCGGGAGAGTGACGGATGAAGCACGTCGGGTTTTTCAACGCGCCGCGTCAGTCAAGTTTAGTTGAACAGAACCTATAAATGCTTAATTCATCCTTTATAGCGTTTTCAAATTATGAACAAGTCAACAACATATATATTTTTTTGCAGTCACTTTAATGATCAAAATCATCCTATGTTATGGGGCCAGGCAACCCCAGGGGCCCGAGTAGGTTACCTCAGCCATTAGCTAGGCCTTCGTGACGTTTCTCTTCCGGGCCCACTTTGCTTCCTTCCCGATTTCATACTCCTACTTGCTCATGCTTTTTTTCTGTTCTTCCTCTTCTTTCCCAACTTGCTGTTCCCATGCGCGTTGATCCTGTGTAGTGGGAACACCTTCGTGCATGGGTTCCTCGTTTCTCTTGGCATACTATATGTCCCTTGCTCTTTCCTCTGTGATATCGTTCTGCTCGGAAACGGAGGCTTAAACTTCCTAACTATAACCAACTAACTAACTAATGATCAAAATCACTGGATTCCCGTTCAACACATGAATACTTGTTATGCTGAAAATGCTGTACTGAGTGCACAGACTGCATCTTCGAGTCGACAGTGAAGCGTATGGCTAAGTACTGTTTCGACTTTTTATCGATTTATCAGGCTAAAAGATGATGGGATACGAATATGACTTCAAACAGACGCAAACTATTAGCGAAAATGTAGAGGAACGATATCATAATTGAACCCGCGGCATCAATCATTTGACTGAAGGACATTTCTACGCGTGGACAGAGACAGCAAAAGTTTACGGACGGTCGTGTTCATTTTCGTGATTGAACGCGAGACGATAAGGGACGGGAGAACTGGCCCTAAGTAAGCTTAAGAGCGACAACACCTGCAAGTTGGTTATAACATAGAGGAAACGTGTCTACCGGGACCACACCTCCAAAAGGATCAAGGTCCTCGAGAAGCACTTTGATAGTAGTAGACCTGATTGCCAAAAGGTTAAACGGGGCTCAGGGTGAATCCATGTGGCAATGACAACACATCTCTGCTCTGCTTCCTGTCAAAGCGAGCCGATAGGAGCCCCGCATTAGCCAAGGGATCAGCAATGATACCACCACCGTGGGCGACAACGGGCGGAAACGAAGAATCAGCACCGAAGACTGAACATTGCAGCTAATTCCACCAACGATCTGGGTGGGCAATACTTAGCAGAGGTTCCTTGGAACGCTGCCTCAGACGACACTGTACCCTGTCATACACGCACTTAGCCTCGGCTCTACTCTCTATACATATGGATCTGCCACAACGTGCGGTCACGCAAAAACCGCCAAGCCCGAGATGCTGCTTGCTTAGCTTCGAAAGCTAACCGTCACTGACCATCAAACCACGATTTGTCCCGAAACCTCACATGAATAGTGCTCTTCGGGCCAGCTTCCAAAAATAGACACAGTCAAGTTGTCAAGTTCAGAGGCAGGGTCACCACTGCCAAAGATTTGGAGCCAAGGAAACTCCCTTACTGCCGCTGTAATATCATTCCCAATGCTCTGCTCTTAACGAACACCACTCTCCTGGTGTCTGGGACTGGAGCAACCTGGTCGATATAAATAAACATATTGATATACTAGAGCACCCTGAAAGTGTGTACCTCCGCCAAGTAAAGTAATATTAACAAAAATTTTAAAATTGCTCCTGACACCAGAATTATATTTATGTCGTAACCAAAATTATTTTAGTTGTGCCTCTCTAACTTACCCACATTGAAGGAGAGAAATCTGTTTTCCAGCTAGCCACTGGCGAGAAGTTTAGCGCTCAGCATTTTACACTTCACCAAAATTGTGTTTCCAGGAGAAATAGCATTTTTTTTTTCAAACAACAGGCATTATTGACACTCCTTGTTGCGTCAAAGAGCAAATAAAAACGCTTTTGATTGAGCCCAGTTGTAGTTTATGCCTCTTAAATATTCTACCGTCGAACGATGTTCATCAAAACGGCTAAGCTAAGCATGTATGCTGCTGCGTTGCGAGCTGCCTGCCTCGAGTGGCCGAAGTATTAAGTGGCTTTTCGTTCACTACCAGCAACTCCGTTCATAGCTGCTTGACTGCCGAGCCTTCCATGTTGACACTTAGCGAATAACACAAACAAAGTCTGAAAGCTGGCGAGCAGCATTAGCGCCAAGCTCGCCATTGCTACGCAATACACGGGCGCCCTCAGCAGCGGCCAAATCATCCACCCCATGCCCATATGCTGGAATTCATTTTCGGTGGTAAATTCTTGAGCTTCTCACGGAACTGAGGGGCTAATGGAGATATATAGCCAGCTGTGGTTTTTACAAACGTTAATGTATTTCCATCAGGCGCTACTTCGGAAACTAAACTAGTCAGCTCATGCTGATGTTTCGATGCATTATACTCTGACCATTTTATCTAGGCAGTGTGGGTATGGTCAAATTCGTTTACAGCGCGGTCAATTCTATGGGGATATCTGAGATTTCTCTATATGCATGTAGTGGGCGGGTCTAAGATATGGCTCGAACAAAAGCTCTGAAATTCCCATAGAATTGGCAACGCTGTAGAGGTTGACCACTCCCAAACTGCCTTGATTAAATGGTCAAAAGTAGTCTGTTACCACATGAAGTTTACCTCAATTATTTATGCAACTTTCGTATATGATATTTATATCAGGTCAATACCTATTCCTACATCTGAAGTAAATGGCCTATCTGTACATATATTCTCATTCACAGGTGCTCTCCAATGCAAAATAGAATTCGCTTCTATAGGAAACTGGCTTCTGTGAATGCTTCTATGCAGCAATGTTTTCCAGTGTTATTTTTAGTCTTATATCGTAAGTAAGCGGTTCACGTATTTGTTTTCATCCATTCATATTTTCAGAGGCAAACTTTGTTTCTTCAGTTTTAAGTAAAAGGCCCAAGAGCTTGCACTTAAGAACGGTTATATATCAATGCGAAATATTATGCTCTAATTCAAGTAAATTGTTTATGAAGATGCTTATGTGATGTTGTTTTCCAATTCAAATTTTTCTTGCAACTTAATAAAATAGCTCATGTGCTTTTTTTTAACAAACAATAGTTTCTGGCGGTGTGATATGTAAGGATGTAACCTAGCCAAGGTGTTTGCTTGCTTACTGTATATGCACTGATGGGTTCCAAAGCAAAATTTAATCTTTTGATACATCTAAATATATCACGTGCTTAATTTTTTTGCATTAATAGTACTATATCTAATCAAACGGTTCGCGTGTTTATTGTTATGCTACAGATGTTTTTCAATAAAACAATAATTATTCCTGCAATATAAACAGTATAGCTACATGGTCATCTTGTCATACGCTGATGCATTGCACTTATAGGAATCTGCTCTAATCATGACTTTTGGGAATTGTCAGGCGCAGAGACTGTTCCAGTCCTGAAAGTGGTTAGTATCGATGTCTCTCAACACTAGCTTCCTTTCATCCAAAGTATCTTCAATGCAAAAAAAAATTCTTGGAGGCGTTGACACTTTCAGCTATTTACGAATTTGTGCGGAGTGTCGACTTCGGGAAAATTAGTGTCTTGTTCCTATAAATGTTCCTAAATAGTAATATATTGCCAAGCAATGGGTGCACAATAATGTAGTTGATGTACATGTTCTTACATCTATTGAATAATCAAAAAACATAATTGTTATTTGATATACAGGCTCCCTTGGTTATTTGAATTGCGCCTATGCGTCCGTGCAATATCCGCCCCGAAACTCAATGTAGTAGCCCATGCTGATATATATTTCTTCAATAATGACTTCAGCAAACAAACAAATTATTTCAGAGGAGCCCTTTAAGCATTTATCTGACTGTAAGGCTTACTACTGCAATTGCAGGGTTAAGAATACGAGAAGTACAGTACCGCTGTAATTGTACGTACAGGCGTTACTGCACTAGTCATATTAGCCTTCCAATGTATGCGAATGGTCCACGGGGGATTTTTTCTAGAATAATTTGCTTCCGTTCAGAAACGGCCTGGCAGTTTCAGCATTTCCAGCTGGCCTGATTTCTATTGCAGGCAACATTTGTTGCGGCGCGCAGGCCATTTCATCGCCAGATGGAATTGTTGCTCAGTGCGAGGGTCTAATATTCAGAGGGATAATTTGAAAACTGCAGTAACTCTATAAATATTACTGAAGTAAAACAAAGTTTCTTTTCTTTAGTGTAGTAAAGGAATCAGCCTCGAATTATTGAGAACTTTGTATGCGTCGAGGCAAAGATTCTGCTTTTGAAACATAAACAGGAAAGAAGATGCACATAAAGCAGTCATAAGGAAGATTTTTTTATTATACATGTTGATTAGTTACCATTGTTTAAAAGATGGAAATAATAAAAAAGGAGCGAAAAATAGGAAATTTGAATCCGTTAATAAAACATTGTGCAAACTTCCAATCATGGAGCTGCATGCCCTCCTCGTTAATGATAAATATAAAAATTAAAAATTTACAGAGAAGGTACGAACATAAAAATTTTCGTACATAAATATATATGTCAGGTACATGCCGTGAGAAAATGCTCAGGGTAGGCATATTATTGAAACATTTGTCAGTATATGAGAAAAATAAAATATTGAAAAACATTATTGTATTAAAATAGTATTAAATATAAGTATATTCGATCATATTCATATTTTATTATAGACAAAAGTATATCTGCGAGCGCATTTCATTCAGCTTATTCTAGATTTACGAATCTAGCATTTTCCCTTAGAAATGAGGCAGGACCTGTGTGAGATGTTAAATAAAAAGACTGAAGCAAAAAAATGTCTTGTAGACTAAACGTAGGCGTCTATTCTTATGGTCATTCAAAAATTCCCTTAATAATTTTTTTCACTTCTGTTGAACCTAATTTCGGGCAAAATTGTTCTCGACCATCCGGGAATGTGTCCACCAACACCAAATTCGGCTCATAATAATACATGTCTCTTGGGAGACGCCATCGCAATTTTAATGAAAAACTGCCAATGCTAATATCGTTCATCAGCAAACCTTCTTATTTATTAACTGCACAGTTGATCCTTTGTACTAAATTTTCAGTTTCTGCATGCATTGAGACATACTCCTGTTATTTCTTTTTTTTTAAATTGATAACTCAAACTGTGCAATAAATTATCGACGAATATCAGCAATACTAATTTTCTACTTTTTTAAATTCATCACTACAGATTAAACTAACTTCGTTGACACTTAGAGCACAATGTTTAGCAAACAGTTAGGCTGTCTTGCTAAATCTAACACAAATAACTTATAGCTATGTTTCATCTTGTATCAGATATAATTATTCAAGTGTTTTCACCAAAAATGATATGGGATATGTCTATTCCTTCACCAGCTAGGAAGCGCCTATGATGCAGTTGATAAATCATTGTTATTAAGAAACCTTCGCAACACTGGTAATGCATTAATTGAATTATACATATGGCACAAAGATCTGCTTGTTTTTATGTTAATGTTGTATCTCTGGTTTTACCTATCACTGTTGGAGTTACCCTATGATCTCCATTTGCGTCGCTTGTAGCTTTCTGTGGGGTACCGGCCTTAGTGACCTCCTGCAATTTTTTCTATAGCTAAGAATTGGAATAGGTTTCTGAAATAATTCACCTGAACTAATTCTAGAACAAAAGTTGAGCCTCATAGTGACTTCGAAGAAAGATCAGTAGAGTTCTTGGCGTAATCATTGCAGATTCTTCTAATTATGATCAATTATTGTGCCAGCGTTAATTATCAGCCGTAAATCAAGTTTCTGTCTGTATCTGTTTATTTTTGTTGGTATAGTTGTACATTTGTAGGTATATCTTTCCATCCAAAAACTGCCAGAAGAAATTGAGCTTTCATCAAAATCTCTAGCCATCAGTCAGGTGGGTTGATCTAGATATGAAAGATTCCCAAACTGCTGATTCAGTTTTTCACACACACACACTCACATATTGGGGGTGAAGGTCTTATGCTACGAGGAGCTATGGGTACTTGTATGTTCATTCGCTGTTAGGCCAGATAAGATCACGTTAAGTGAAGCCCCTGTTTTTTAACCCGATATCTCAAGGTGCGGATTTTTTGTATTTTATAATGTAGAAACAATGCACCTATATGAATAATTGTGGTCAGGTTACTATTCCTTACAACTGGAGGTATTGTACGGTGTATGCATCTACTCGTTGCTTGCGGTACCCTGTTTTTATCACTTCTAGATAACCGTATGCAATTCAATTAAAATTAGTGCGTTTCACGTTTTCCCATGAAATTGATTAACCTAATGATATCCTTGAATCTTTGAATATAGTTCGAGCCTGGATGCTCCGGCCACGCTGGTACGCGGCCCCCTCTGCAGGTGATGTAGAGGTTAGTTCTGCGCTCTCTGGTGGGCGAGTGGGTCCACCGAGCAGTTGCTGACTGCCGCCCGCTGGAAGTGCGGCACAGGAGGCTGGTCTCACCGACAGACACCAGGAGCTTTTCCAAATTCCTCTTGAATGTCACCAGATCACCCTCGAATTCACGAAGACTCCGCGGCAGTGAGTTGAACAGCCGCGGTCCCACCACTGAGAACGACCGCTCGTACATTGTCCGTACGCTGGCCAGAGCTCGGTTATTAAACGGGGGAATAACACAGAGCTTGCCAAAGCGGATGTGGTTCCTGGTGTCACTTCTAAGTTCACGGTCAGTAAAGTTAGGAACCAGACCCATTATTATTTTCCAAGTGTAGATTATCAGGTAGCGCCCCCGCGCCGCAGGAGGGAGGACAGTGAGAGTCGCCTGAGACGCTCCCAGTAGTCCGCGTGTTGCAAGTCGGAGATTCTTGCCGTAAACGACCGTTGAACTCCCTCGAGCTTCTGGATCTCACCCACCATCAATGGGTTCCAGACCTGTTAGCAATACTCCACGAGGGGGAGAATAAGTGCTTTATACAGGATGAGCATGGGGCCAGTTTCTCTCGTCTTGAACGTTCTCCAAACCCACCCCATTTGCCGACGACATCTAGCCACCACCCCATTGATGTGCTCGTCAAACTTCCCATTTTCTTGTACGGTAACTCCTAGGTCTCGAAGCGAACTCTGCTGTTCAATAACCTCGCCGCTCGCTGCGACATACGAGAACCCAGGTCAAGGGTGCTGACTATAACGCAGCCATTCAAACTTGTTGTCGTTAAATTTCATGTTATTCTCCCGAGCCCACCTGCATATTTTGTCTAGGTCTCTCTGGAGACGCTCTCGACGAGGTGAAATCACTGTCCAGGTCCGAAATATGCAGCAGGAACAATACTGGCCCCGGAACTGAGCCCTGAGGCACCCCACTGATCACGTCCGCTTCACTCGAATGGCATCCGTCCACGAGGATCGTCTGTCCCCGACCAACGAAAAAAACTGTAGACCCATTTCAGCAGCTTACCTCCGATGCGCAATGCTCTTAGCTTCCGCAACAGAACACCGTAATCAACGTTGTCGAAGGCCTTAGCGAAGTCCAAGTACACCACATCCACATGCCTCACCTCCTCCAAGTCTCTCCTCAATCACTCTCTGATGTTCCAGCAGTTGGGAGACGCATGACCGTTCATTTCAAAAGCCGTGTTGACTAGGATTGAACAGATTAAAACTTTCAAGATGTTCAACAACACAGCGAAATATCACCCTCTCAAAGACTTTTACAACGTGAGATGTTAGGGTGATTGGTCTATAGTTCTTTGGAAGATGTTTTTCCCCTCCCTTGTACATTTGACTAATTGAACCCAACTTCAGCAAGGGTGACACCTCTCCCAAGTCAAAAGACCTTTGCCATCGAAGGCAGAGTGGGATTTTTAGCTGCTACCTGCATGTTTTAAGGAGAATGGCAGGAATGCCACCTGGTCCAGGAGCAGACGTAAGGGCGACCTCCCCGATGCTGCTGTCGATATCTTCCTCCGTAAATTGGACATTATCAACCCCCACCGGCTCATCAGACTCCAACAACTGCAATAGCAGTCCTTCGGCGTTGCTATGCTTAGGCTCGCAAAAAACTGAGTCATATTGCAGTCTTAGTACTTCACTCTTTTCCCGTGGGTCGCTGACGGTTTCTCCATCTTGAGTAAACGGACCAATCATAGTATGGGTTTTGAGCTTGCTGTTGGCATGCATGTAAAAATATTTGGGATTTCGTTTTATAACCGCCACCGCTCTTGCTTCACTGTGCCTGGCCTGGGCTTCATGGGACAAGTTGAGCTGCTCTTCAATCTCAGTAGTCTTGTTTATAATTCGTCTCCGAGCTGAATCGTCACAGAGGCCCGGTAGCCTCTTTACGGGGCGCGTTCTTTTTCTCCTGAGATATACAGCTGATATAGGTACAAACAAAATTAATAATATTTCATTTCTGTGTATTCAATTCCCTTGTTTAGAGAGTCGCTGAACTATAGCTACTAAGTGTTTCTTATAATGCCGGGCTCACACTATATGAATATGCTCACGTACAACGGGTTGCGACGACGCATAGCTCACAAGTCGTTCATGCTACCGTATCTATGCTACCGAGTTTTTTATATTATTTCAGGACAAGAAGCGAGCTGCTCATCATAGCTTCCACTGGCTTGGGCGAATTCATTTGTAGCTCCGGTATTACTCGCATCATAGCTATCCATTATGCCGGGGACACACTAGGCCTTCACACAGGCAACTTGGTGCAAGGATGCGAGACTCGGACGTCATGTATGTGACGGTATCCATGCTACCAATTTTGTATATGTATCGAAACGGCAAGCAAGCTGCACATTCAAGCAACCAGTTGGGAGTAGAAATGCATATGTGTCCCCTGCATTACATGAGTCAGAAAAATGACGGAAATTTTGCTTGATTGAAAAAGACACCAAATCCCGGGCCGCACCAACACGATGATATGCAATTTTGGCAGGAGTCTTGTTGTATCTTCGCGGACAGCAGATCGCTGATCTGTCCGTTATATTTTTTGCAGCTGACTGCAGTGCCCTCCGTAATAATTCTACAGCTGACTGCAGTGCCCTCCGTAATATTTTTGGCACCTGACTACATTGCCCTCCGTAATATTTCTACAGCTGACTGCAGTGCCCTCCGTAATATTTTTGGCACCTGACTACATTGCCCTCCGTAATATTTCTACAGCTGACTGCAGTGCCCTCCGTAATATTTTTTTGCAGCTGACTGCATTGCCCTCCGTAATATTTCTACAGCTGACTGCGGTGCCCGCCGCAATATTTCTACAGCTGACTGCAGTACCCTCNCCCTCCGTAATCTTTTTTACAGTTGACTGCTGTACCCTCCGTAATATTTTTATAGCCGACTGCAGTACTCTCCATAATATTTTTACAGCTGACTGAAGTAACCTCCGTAATATTTTTATAGCCGACTGCAGTGTTCTCCGTAATATTTTTACAGCTGACTGCAGTACGACTCCGTAATTTTTTACAGCTGACTGCAGTACCCTCCGTAATATTTTTTATGCAACATATGTGTCTCGCCGCACGTCACTAGTCTCGCCGACGGGCCGCGGCCTGATTTGAAGGACGCAAGACACACAAAACTGCCCTCTTGCCCTAGTGCAGTGGTTCCCAAAGTTCAGTTTTCTACGGTCCCTTGTGAAATCACTCTGAAGCACACTGACCCCCCCGCCATTAAAATGGCATAAACTTAGTAGATTACGTGCTGAATGAGTATTGTAGATGTCGATGGTTTTCAGGCTATTGCTTTCTGGTTATTACAGGAGGGCAGAGGCATAATAACTTACCCTAAACATATAATTATTCATGTCACAGTCACTTGACATCCCAGTACAGCCCATCATTCACATACTGGCATTTTTTACCTTTACCTCTATATTGATTTTTTTTGACTCGCCCTAATGGCTATTGGCACTGAATGATGGTTAGTATATGCTGTTCTCGCCGTTTTTGAAAAAAAATCTAAGTTTGTTTTGCGATCGAGCAAAAGCAGTTAGGGGTAACTATGACATAGTTAAAATTTTCGATTTTAATCAATTGATTTAAAAGATTATTATAAGCTATTTAAACTTATGTTTTTTTTTGGCGTAGCCTTAAAATATGTTCTAATTTTTATCATCTATGGGATAAAAATAATGTAATATTACCACAGAAGCTTTCAACATCATGAACCAGTTGAGGGGGGGGGGTCCATGCGTGCACCAACTTCCAGGGAGTCCGTAGGTTCATATGCACCTCAATGGGAACCACTGCCCTAGTTGAAGAAATGACGATTCAAGCACCAAAGTTAATAATTTATTATCATTATCAATACTGCAGCATGCAAACCCAGTAAAGCTGCCCTTGCAACACAGCGAAACCTCTCGCCAGAAGTGTCTCACATAGACACTATTTCTCGTCAGACACATTGGCGACATTGTTACTCGCCGTATTGACACTGTGAAGCCTGATATTGTTCGCAAGATAGCCCCGCTTCCGCTTCATATCAGTCATTTTACTTACCTTGCAAACACTCTTTGCTTCCATCAGCTTGGTGTATACCCATCTTGCGGTAAGCAGAATTTTCAGATACACTTTATTTCTCAATTGGCAGAGTTTTCTTTCACCAATACAAGAAAATTGACCATGCACCTAACTCATACTAGATGAGTGTTATGAATCAATCATTTTAGGGAGAAATGAAAAGAACAGGTACCAATTGCCACGTATATTACCAACATCACCATGAGTGCATCTACAACTCTAGCAGTTAAGTTCTGTACATTCACAGATAGCTTAAATCAAACTACTGCTCGCCACGACAACAGTTTCTCTGACGAAAATAACATAATTTCGTGTAAGTGCAATCCCCTTTCCATCGCCAGTATGACGCAAAGGACAGCCTAGAAAATTCAGGATGAAATATTTCATGGTTTACTCTAAAGCGTAAAAATTTCAATGCGTAAAACGGAACGCTCCTACGTGATTAATGTATAAATAAACCTGAGTGCATAACATTAAGGAAAATTGTTTACTGTTACAGAGGAGTAGCAGTAGTTATATAAGTGCTACGTAACGTCTAATCCTGAATTTTGCTTGGACCATCATTGGGTGCTGAGAAATTTATGGTTTCGGATAAACAATAAGAGGAAGATTAGATAATGCTCCAAGCCCGTTACAGGGAGAGATATTTCTTCCACAACTAACATCCCTTCTCTGACATTTCTTACTAAATAGATTTCATATCAGTTTCTTAGAAGTTACATCTTAAAATTTTCACGATACCTACAATACTCAGAAACTTTTTAACATATTGCCTTTTTTCTACTGTAATTAGCTCACGTCTTAAAAGTAACATCTTGACTTTTCCTCCCTACACTGATATACAAGAATTTTTTCAACGCATCTAACTTTTCTGTAATATCGGTCACAGGACTTTTTCAAAATTAACGTCCAAATTTTTCACGACGGCTTCAAGTCCAGAATAATTTTCAACATATTTATCATAGTTAGATTCATTCAAAAATAACCTTGTTACCGTTTCTCATAACGTAATATTTCAACATTTGCGCGATACTTTTAATGCCGATAATATTTTAGCACTTTCTCCACCAGCTTTCACTATCTCAATATTTATGATGAAGTCTAGTATTTTTTCTTCATTTCTAACTTAAAAAAAAAAACAAAGTTTTCAGAGGCAGGAACGAAAATAAATTTTATTTATCCTCGCACGACGTACAAAAATTTCTCTTTTTAATCAATAACTAACACATGACGCATCTGAATGAGAATGTATAAAGTCTGTTTACCCTGTAATGAAGATTATAGTACATGAATAAGCTTAATATTTTGACGTAAAAATTATATCATTCCATTAGATACTGGTGCAAATATTTTAGAATAGATGTAGATACAGGCGATTTCTAAAAAATAACAAAATGTTTACATTCACTGCGTATATGTATGTTTGCTTAAATGTCTAAGAAAATTCGTACGCAAGTGACCACTTCAGTGGATCACCTGCAGGCAATTTATCATTAAAGTGAATTGCGCTCAAGATTAATTGGTTGCCTTTCTTACCGAGTACGTATGGCAATAGGCAGTATTGTTGTGGCTACACTTACTTTATTTACTTTTTCCTTCGCGTCTAGATGCAAACCTTCCTCTGTTCTCGTGTTGTTTGTTTACCAAGTAAATATGGAGCTAAACATGATTTAATTTATACATTAAAAAATACTTTTCAATACTTTCTTAAACTTGAAACAAATATTTAGACAGAAGAAGTCGTTCGAGGTATAGTACGTGTACCTTTAGTCATCCGATAACACTTTCTTTAATGAAATCAGATGCATAAATTTTCGGCAGAGACTCTTATCAGAATAGACTATTCCCTAGGTAGACTTCTCTGAACTTCTCTGTTTGCCGAAATCGCGGTGACGCTAGCCGAAGAAGGCTACGTTCTTTATCGATCCCTCTACCACAAACTTGAACTGGTCCAAGTATCGAGTGACGTCATTTTATCTTTTACGTTACGGAAATTATCATGCTCGCAGAAAAAAGTTTTTACTGGTAGAAAATAAGTTGCCGCTGTTGTAGTTAAGCTGCAAATAGTGGGCAGTAACTAGCAGCCACTGGTAATAGTTTTAAATTGGCCATTGAAAATACTGTGGAAATATGAAAGAAACGTGTTGGCTTCGAGACGGGAGATAATGCTTGTACTTAGTGATGCTCTCAGTGGCCTAGGCCTAGGGTGTCTACCATTCAAATACGACTGGTCCTTCAACAGTTTCTATGCTTGGTCAACTTTCTTTAAATACACATGAACCAAAGGTCACAACAAAAAATAATTTAATGTAATATGTGTGCAACAATATACATACGTATATTGAGTCTTTGAGATAACTGACAATGAAAAGTTAAAAAATCACTGTCTAGAGTCGTATCAACTTCCTCGTTTCGCTGGATTACGAAATCAGATAAATTCTGTGTGTTTACGTAATGATTTCAGACCTGACTCTTTATTTTTTCTTCGTCACAATCGCATGTTTTCCTCGTGAAATGTTGCAAATGTTTTCCGGCGGCCGAAGCACAAAACAATTTTAGCGTAAAATGGTATAGTGACCACACAGTGCCTATACTTATACAATAAGATGACCACAACAATGGACAGGAGAAGCGGTATGACAAAATACTGCAACTTCTCCTCTCTACAATAATTATTGTAAGGCAGCCTTTTGTTCTCTCTATTACCGCTCGCTTTCCCTTAACAAATTAAAGATTTCTGGCAAGACTGACTTGAAATTTCTAATCAAAATTCGTACGGTATTAGTATTTTCAAGCTTTAGAAAATACTATATTAATACGTTTGTTACCATTCTGCATGTATTCGTACACTTTTTGTACACCAAACGTTCAGTGAATAAAGAAACAAGAATGCCCTCCACCAAATCAATGGATGCCACCAGCACAGTATCTCGACAATTCACAGATTTTAGCTCAGTATATAAGCAAAATAAAAAGCCCCTTAGTAACTTACACTCCTCGCTATAGCCCGGCCCTACATTTTTGGTGCCTAAAACATTATATAAATACGTCAACGCGGATGAACAATCCATTTTTGCTCTTGCATACAGTGATATACGATAAATGTTCGATGGTTTTTTTCAATATAATTTGCTTTGCCAATATTCGGCAAGCGCAAATCACGATATAAGCCCTAAAAAACAATCTACCTCAACAGGGGTAAAATAGATGCAAAAAAAAATTGCATTGTGATCAATAAACGTGTTCAAAATAAACAAAAATACTTAGCTTTTGTTACACGTTCAACTATGTGAATATCGATCAATAATAATACCTACAACAGATTCGATACAAACATCTCTGGGAAATGGAGATGACAAGCTTTTTATAGAAAAGAATAAATGAAAATTTGTGTTTGCCACTGATCTGAAGAGGCTGTCACATCAGAAAGAAAAAAGGGATTGAAATTCAGCATGAACCAATATAATAAGGCAAAAATCTACTGGCATTAATATAGGATGATTTTGCCGGTAATTACGTTACAATTATATAAGGCGATGAATTTGCCATAGGAATGTATATCCTTTCCTTGCTTTATTAGTTTGTTATTGATTCTCTATGAAAGAAGCATTTATAGCTGACCAGCAGCCCTATAGAAGTTAGGATAACTACTGGCGAATGAATTGCAGGCTTTTTAACTAGGCAAGGGCGAGAGAAAATGACGTACAGAGTTCACATTTACAGTACAGTATGTATGAAAATTCTTTCTAGTATACCCCAAAGGTTTATAGCTTGAGAGCAGCATTGTTATCACTCTGTTGCATTCCCATGACCCATCACTATATATAATTATCTAAATAAAACGTTTCAGTTCATACCACAACGCAGTTTCATAACTGTGAACAAAATATATAGCTTCCTGAAGCACTTTAGTAGCTGAATCTATGCGCACCAGTAAACCTTTAGTATTTACGAACAAAGTGTATCCGAATTGAAAAAGGGATGTTTCTATCGTCAAGGCTTTATTATAGCAGCAGGTAATTCGTGCGATTAGCAAGCTGGGCGCACATAAGTTGTTCACACGCCCGCAGCTTGAACAACTGGTGATACCAACCCATGAACGGATGCGCAACTGACACTTTGTTCAACTAAACGACTTCCTAGGGATATTTTGGTCCCAGACCTTCACTGAGTAATCAGGTCAACGTTGGAGCTCATATCTGTCTAGAAGGTGAGCTTGCGTTTTTATATTGTGGTTCCGGCATAACGCCCGACTCGTTGCTCGTCTGTGCAAACGAAGAACACAACAGAAAGCAAATGTGCTTCTGACATTCTGGTGATGACAATTTGTGCACGCACTAATTAGAATTAGTAGCTATCACAAATCGGTAGAGAATGAGAAGACCAAATTCACAAAGCCAACGGTACAGTCAACTTGACTGGGAAACCCACTCGCTGGTTTATGCTGCAGATATGGGCCAACAGGCCCTATAGGAGTATACGGCTGCAGTCGATCCCCCCCCCCCCCGACTTTCCCCATTGCTGGAAAAGGTGTCGTCAAAGAAGAAAGGCGCTTGGCAGAACCCCCTGATCTCAGTCGCTGCCTGTCGGATACACTGTAACTGTAAGCGCAATATAGTGAATATATAGCAACTTACAAAACTGGTTAATATAACTGACACACTGTTAGTCCTCCCGCCTATCATAGAATACTGCATCACCTCTGTACAAGATGGGAATAACGCCACCTGGACCTCGTCATCAAGTTAATCAAGGTATATGGTATAACCGAGACAAAACACAGGCAAATATAGTCTATGCAAATTTAATTTCATTTGGGCAATTCCAAACTCATTAATAAAGTTGATAGACAGCAGCAAGGTAACATTAAGAGGCCAAATCAAGCGGAGCTTGTAGAGGAAATCTCGTGCGACTCCCCGCTGCTCCTGCGCACCTTTTCCCCGCAGTTACTGCGCAGAGCTGCTGATCGTGCTACGAGCGAGCTGAATGTTCGTGCATAAATTGTGCGTTCGGTTGTGTACTGTGGCGCCGTCATAGCCTTTGTACTTCTAAATATTCTAATCATCAGTGAGAGTTGAATAACTTTCCTGATTGCATTAGGCTGCATGCAAAGTGCTCGCAAGTCAGGCACACTTGTGTTGACGACTGGCCTGAAAATGCCAATAGGAGAATACAAACCTTATTAGATTGATAACTTAGCATTTCTGCATTTGCTAATCATATTCTCCATTCAGCACAAAAGTACAATTTTAATTAACTCTTTTATCATTCTGCAGATTTTCGTAGGCGCACAACTATTACATTTGTTGTATAAGTCATTACGCTGCCATTCAGTTGCTGCGTACAGCCCTTCGCAGATGTGAACATACGGCTTATACTAACGAACTTAATTTAAAGATTTAGCCTCTGTAGCAGCACTGAAAATGTTCCAGGAGAGAGAAAAGCTATAGTTTAAACACGTTACATGTTTTGCAACATAGGTTAATTACCCAATTGCCGAACTTACCCTATTTCCGAGCAAAGAGCTATTGTTTGATAGGTTTATTACACAAACCTATCAAATACCAGCTCTTTGTTTGAAAATTGGGTTAATCAGGCAATAACTACCCTACGTCTTCGCTCCATTTGCGCTGCCTTCTGACCCTCCTCTAGAATGCCTCCAACACTTTCAACAAAACATTCCTTATTTTCATCATAGCAGTTGTTAAAAGAAGTTTTGTATATATATGGTCCCTAATCGAAAGGTGCTTGGAAGGACCGAGACTTTCTTATATCAAGTTGTCTACCACACAGAATAGCACATAGATCTACTATAAGCTAACACACAGTCTACATTTGCATCTACGGCAGCCCTGTATCTACTAAATATACATACATAGAGCATAGGCTTATGTAAACTCTTTAAAATAGAGACATATCGACCAAAATAGATCTCAGAGGCTACTCTTCATCTTAGCTTAAAGTGTCTAGATTTAAACTCATTAAGAAATTTGCTCGATGCTGCTCCCACTCCATGGCTACAATGCGAATTCCATTGGACCTTCTCTTGCTCCTCTCATGTATAGGAGAACATTGTGCGTTGGCCATTCGCCAGCTTTGGGCGTTCATTTATCTTGTGGCCATGAACATAATAATGACTGAGAGAGAGTACTCATCTCAACTCGACCGAGTCTTCGTACGAAGTGATGTGCTCTCCCACAGGAACAGTGACAAACCGTACTATTGTATAGGCTGTTAGGGTCGTTACTGAGTGTGAGCACACACAACAGTTAAGTGTAATGGCAATGATTAAGGAGCTGTTGCAAACGCCGTCTTAAATAGGCTATGAGTTACTGCTTGCACAAGACTAAGTGCTAAATATCGACGCAGACTGACATCTCCATCAGAAGTCAGCTGTTTAGGAAGTTAGTTCCAAAGTAAAGCTTAGGATTACGAATGTTGTTTAGGCCGTCATTCTCCCGGTAAAAATACATATATACCTATGTATGTATATACTACGTGTGATAATCGCTTCAGAGTTGCGTTCCCGGTGAAAAAACGCCCTCTGTAAGTGAACAAACTCGTGTTGTTCAAAAGTTTACTTCTGCCATCAGTGTTTGCACTTGCAGTGGTTGAAAATAAAACACGTCACATTTGAAAGGTCACCGGTACTGAAACTGCGAAACTTAAAAGCTACCTGTACGCATGCCTACTGAAAGTGCCAGACAAATCAGCTGTAAGCGGCTACGTGCAATGTGGGAATAACTCGCTACTAGCCCTCCTGCTGGTCACGGACAGCAGCATCACCTCTACACAGGATGGGCGTCGTGAATAGCGTCACCTGGACGTTGTCCGAAGAATGGCCAAGGTATCAAGGCATCTTGATAACAAGTTAACGTACCCACCGAGTGAAGTGTGCTATAAAACGTGGTGCAGTTGTGCTCAGGTCATGTTTTGTATAACAGGTACTGCTTGTGCATCATGATGTGTTGTGAGGCAAATGAAACTCCAATCGTAGCAGAGGGTCCAATGGCATCAGCCTGTCATGGAGCATTTTGACCCAAATACAAGTAATGATCACATTTATGCTTGACTACCTTCCGTCGCCCTTGGCTTTTGGTAAAGAGACAGAAATATTTTTG
>LQNS02278076.1:18166433-18208168 GCA_001587735.2 Parhyale hawaiensis | reverse complement strand
CCCATTTTGGGGGGATTCTAGTGCCGCTAGCCCCCTAAAAATTTAGGACGTAATGCCCCCATACCTGAAGACACTTTTTGAGCAAAAAACAGAAAATTGATAATTATGACCATTTTCGCCTAAACGACCCCCTTAACAGAAAGAACATCCTCTTATCCTTCTTGCAGGCTGACGAGAAAATTTTTCGGAATTTGCTTTCTTAATATAAATTACCTGAACATTTGAAACGTGTTGCATTTCTCCTCTAACAACGACACGAAATTGTCAATGAAATTTTTAACTCATGTTACTCAGCACTCATTCCAATGTATGTGAATATTCTGAAGTGGGAAGGCTTTGCAGCGTTTCAAAAAGAAGTTCAGTCATAAAATTTCATTTTCAAAATAATAGTATTTTTCTCACTAGCACAAGTTAGTCACTTTTAACTATAGTAACCATTTTCTAAACGCTAATACTTGCTTAAATTACAAAGTCACAATTTGTTTCGAAAATACTTGAAGTTCATATTGCAGTAGCGCGAACGTTTCATTTCATCAAAACGTATCTATAAATGTGGTGCGGATAGACGTGCGTAATGCATCTTAACCTCTATTAGCCAGATATCTATGTGGAACACTCAACTCTAGAACATTTCTATTGTTTTTAAGGTAAATCCAAATAAAATTCAGGCATTATAGGATTACTTAGACAGTTTCCAAAAATGCAAATGTTAAACTCTTGCGCAAACTCAACGACATTCAAAGCATAAACAAGGTTTGCATTTACGTATCCCATTTTAGTTAACGTTGGGAGCCAGGTGGCCGATGCCTGAGGCTCCATGCAACAAGCGTCCGACTTATTTAGGTCTTGAGTATGGAGACGACCGGCAACGCATGGGACGATCTCTTGCGGATGGAAGTAGAGGCTTGTAATGAGGCCAGCCGCTGCCCGTAGCGCCATCTGCACGCCCAGTTTAGTATGTTATTACTTAGTGCGGAGTTATTTAATGAGAAACTAATAGTCTAGGTGACTGCGGAGTTATTTAGTGAGAAACTAATAGTCTAGGTTACTGCGGAGTTATTTAGTGAGAAACTAATAGTCTAGGTTACTGCGGAGTTATTTAATGAGAAACTAATAGTCTAGGTGACTGCGGAGTTATGCAACGAGAAATGAATAGTTTTGAATCTGCGTAATTATACAGCGATAAATTAGCAGTCCAAATTGCTGCGGGGTTATATGTAGAACGAGAAACTAGTAGGCTAAGGTACTGCGGAGCTGTACAACGAGAAATTAGCACTATAATTTGCTGCGTGGCTGTAGAACGAGATATTAATAGTTTAAGTCACTCGGAGTTATTTAAATACGAAACAATAACAATGATCTTAATTACTGACGAGTTATACACGAGAAATTAGGGATTCAGGTTACTGCGGAGTTCTAGAACATGAAATTAATTATTTAAGTTGCTGAATGATGCACCGAGGATATAATAGTTAATAATAAAATGTTACTGGCAATATTTTCAGCGAGGACTGAGGAGAGCAATTTACTGCGGCGTTATAGTTCGAGCAATAGTTAAGTTGCAGAAAGTTATGAAACATGAAATCACGAGCCATAGTTACTACGAAGTAAGAAAATGACCAATTGATAGGTTAAGTTACTGCGGAGTTAAAGACATGAAAACGTGAAATTAACCCATTTACACCCAAAAACTCTTCCATTTGTCTCACGAGTAGGGGTGTTGCAGGTAAATGGGTGCCGTGAGTGTGAATGGGTTAATAGCCTCTGTTACCATGCAGTCATAAAACGATGAATGAATAGTTACTGCAGTCTATTGCTAAATTAAGCAATGCAAAATTAATAGTTAAGTCAGTGGTTCTCAACGGTCCATGGAAGATAATTTTGGGATGCCTTGTGGTAGATGGGAGATAGAAGTATTCATGTTTAAAAAATAAAATACCACTAAGTTGCATGTACGCTAACCAGAAGGGCTAGTGAAAGGATGTCCTTGGCAAATTTTTTTGGCAAATAACGAGCAAAGGTATGTAGCATTTTCCATTTCGTTACATGTTCCCTCTAATTTTCACTCAACCCTTTACCAGGCAAGTGACCATATATAATCACTTCCATAATGCTATTCTTACGATGGCGTGTCTCAGCCGCCTTGTAAAGGGTTAATGATTGTATGTTTCTTTTTATTCTGTGGAAGTAGTGCACGCTCGCAATTATGTAGAAGTAAAATTGTCAGTTTTGAGAACCACTGTCCATTGTTGGTGCATAATTATGAATCAGAAATATTATGCGTTACTGCAGGCTCCTGTGACGTCATGGAAGAAGGTTATTGATAGTCAACGTTACCGTGGAGTTATATACAGTAGTAACATATGTGTAGAATGATTTATTACGCAGACACAAAACGATAAGTAATTTACGTTTTGTAGTCTACTGCTGACTTCTATAAAGATAAATAGACTATGTTTATGCTGTGCAATTGGTTTGCAAAATTTGGCAAATCTATGAAAGCATACGATAAAATCTCTATACTTTTCTCCAAAGCAGTTTCTTACATGGAAAATTCAAACTAAGATTGTAAGTTTAATTCCTGCTGTATAAGTACTAGTAGAACTGATGTCGACGTACTAATTTCATTGCACCTACAACAGTTTTGTTTACTCCAGGAAGATAGGAAACGTTTCGAATTGATTAGGAATGGCCTGTTCACTACGAAGAATCATTATTTTTCTAGATTCGATAACCTTGCTATACTTTGATTACCATAAGGCCTGTATACATTTGGAATAAAATAGATATCTAATATTAATGGAAAAAAAGCGAAAATAATATTTTTCGTGTCCAGTATGCAGAAAAAGCTTTATTTCTTCTCTGTTTATTTGTTACGTTGGGAAAGCAACTGCTTGCAGTGGGGATGAAGAAAAGAAGTTGTCATAGAATTTATGTTGTATGTAGTTTATCTATTATTTACCGAATTAACTGACTTATTCTGTTTTTCATTTCCAAAATGGATCATTTAACACTACATTTGCTTCTATCGATTCAAGCAAATGTAGTTTTGATTACATTTTATGATATGTGTTGACCTAAAAAAAAAAATAATAATAACTTCAATGACAGATATACTAACCGTCATCTCTTTCAAGAAATCATAGCGATTGATAAATCTAGAACAAAAAGTGTGGTCATTGAGCTCAGGAGTAATCTGAGATAAAAAGAAAAAGGGGTACTGATCGCCCTTCAGCCCCACAGCCCCAGTCAATGAGATTTACAATCTTGAGGTTAATGTATGGAAGGTTACCTTGTGCCTACCACGGGGTCATCTCGGCTGAGTTTCTAAGAGCATTATTAAAACAAGATATGGTTTGCTATTAAGACGTTACAGGGCGTGAACTTGAACACAAGTGTAGAAACAAATTTTCTCGGCTTTGAACCTGTGTAAATATGTAATGCGAGCAGGGAGGGAGGGGGGGGGGAGGTTGATATCAAGGTTGTATCCTGAAAATCGTACAGTAGTTGTCCAGGGCTGTTTAGCTTTAATGAAAATTTTGGATCATTTCTTGGATATAACTCTTAGATGTCATTGATGTTGGGATTAATCTCACTTAGCGAAATTGTATGAGCTTTGATCGGGAAATGTAGTTGGAAGACTGTTAAAGTTTTCAGACTCTAGATAATACACACGCAAATGCTTTAAGTACTGATATTCATCCCCTTGTCCTCTGCAGTTAACAACAATAAACAATGCTGTACTAATTGGACACAGCTGCCTACTTCAGAAAGCTGACCGGTACATTTCCAGCACAAAAAATAAAAGCTCTACAAACTCTTAGATCCTCTCTCTGGCGCTATTAAGTATTTCACAGACATACTCTTGTAAGTGAAGTCAAAGTAACGGTTCTCTGTTCTCTTCCGTATTCAGAATCATTACACTTCTGGGCCCTACCTTACTAAGTTACAAATATTTAATTTGATCAAATCTTGGGGAAAATTAGCTAATGATTAGTTACCGATAATTGGTAGCAGAGGGGCGTTGGTGAATATGGTATTCTCAGCTCTGCGTGTCTGCTCATCCGATGAGTAAATATCGACAAAAATAAAAAAAAAACATATATTTCGTAGGGCACATAAACAGCTATAGGTAACCTACAATATCAGCCCTTGGAATTTCCAGTTTTTTTTAATATAAACGACAAACTGATATGGGGTTATCTAGCACTGATGAGTGATAACTGCATTCTACGAAAAAGTGCTGTGGGAATGAGTATTGAAAATCAATTCGCCGATCACAGCAATATTTAGGATCAACTATGCATAATTTTTAAAATCATGTGAAGCTATGCGCTCACGGAAATTTTTTTAAAAATTAAGTTGCGAAAGAATACCATATACATGAAATTTTTGATAGAAAAAATAGAAAAATAAAGCTTATGCAACAAAACTATACTTCTCATTCACATTGTAAAATAATTTTAGTAGCTTGAGCTAGTTGAATACTTGAATAATAATTCAAACAATGAAACTTCTTTTAAAAAATGCTAGATAATGTAATTAAAGTCAAAATCATTCATAAAATATGAACCAGGTATTCGTCCTAAAATCGAATTTAATGTAAAATGAGGAAACAAAAATTTTTTCCACAGACTCTACACTAGTACAAAAGCATATTAAACATCTGACTAGAAACTGCCTTCATTACGTGAAGTAAATATTATATTAACTAAGGTAAAATACGTGGCTACAACAAACTTGTTAATAAGCTTAACAATGATCAAGTTAACAAACTCGGAGTTCGTAATCGCAACCAATTATTGAGCTCAGGTTTAACAAACAAAAATTAAATAACTCTGAAGACAAAACTATAACCAGTTCTGCTCAGGTCAAATGCATGAATTTGACTAACTGAGAAGAAATAACAACAAAATCTACTTGTGCTGAGATTAATTAAATAAGGTAAAATTAACTAATTCAGAAAATGTAACTGTCACCAAGCCTGCTCAGAAGAAATAAACATAGAAATATCCTAAATTTATCTTAGCAAAAATGCCAAAAAATTAGACTCATGCACGTTCTGACTTCAAGATATCGCGTTGTCGATGCTTAAGGAAAAATTAGATGTATCACAAGGTATCTTGTGCTATCGATCGTCGGGCTATGGAGACCTTCACTGCTATTTTTAAGGTGCCATTGGTTTTCATCGTAATGGCGAGCCTAGCTGACCCCACTAGGCTGAACTTGTCTATATCCTCGCTACTTTGAATAGAGTTTCAGGCGCTAATCAAACTTCACTTGCCGGTGAGAAGGCTGAAAACACAAGCCAGATTCGTAAAAGGGAATGTTCCGAAGTCTCAGACGTTATTGAAATGTTGTGAAGACCTGTTACAAGATTCAAAGTGACAAGATTACTGGGCTTAGCGTAACTCAACATTACCGAGCCAATTAAGAGATGATACTTTCTGCTAGTTAAACCGTGTAAGTAGATATGCAGTTTTTTTTATTATGCACGGTGACAAAATATATTTTACTGTTAATTATTTGCATAGTGGTGTAAATACCGGGAGTTCAAAATGACACCCAGAGTTAGCAAATGTATTATATGCTCTTGTGAATCTGCCGAATGCAAAATACCGCGAGTATTATCCGTTTTCGTAATTGACAATCAGCAGACTTGTAGTACAAAAAAAAAAAAAGAATCATGCATCTAACTTCCTTGCAAACGCAAGTGAATAAGCTGCCATTGCAATATTAATGAGCAATCAGATTTCATCCTCTTTACTNATAACGCGAGTATTATCCGTTTTTTTTAATTGACAATCAGCAGACTTGTAGTACAAAAAAAAAAAAAGAATCATGCATCTAACTTCCTTGCAAACGCAAGTGAATAAGCTGCCATTGCAATATTAATGAGCAATCAGATTTCATTCTCTTTACTACAGATTCGCGTACAGTAAGATTTGGAGTGACATTATCCCACAGTTTTGTACGCATTAAATTATACTGGGTGTAAATAAAAGTTTATAATGAGTAGCGATTGCTAGTAAATTGAAAAAGTTAGGCTGAAAGAACAATGAGATAAAACAACAATGCAAAATAACAACCCAGCCATTCTCTAGTGAAAACTTTACACAGTGCATTTCATAATTCAGTTTCTACATTCAAAGGCTTTGGATGTGATCTACTAAAGCTAACTGTGAGTGCGATGCCAGAACATTACAAAGCCCAATTTGAAATTTAATTTCTGTACTGAATTTGTCTGTATTTAATTTTTGGTGTAAATTAAAAAAACATTGTGGAATGCATTGAGTAATTTCCAATTCTATTCTGCAAGCATGGTACTGAATTCTAAATTAAGTAAAAATGGTAAAACCATTAGCTACGCAGCATAGTTAACCTTTAAGCTCTGTAGCCAAAGCACTGAAGAAGCAATAACTGATATTTACTTCCGTATTAGAACAATGCATAAAACACTTATAAATTAGCTGTTTCCGTAAAGAAATGGATTGGTAGCAAAAAATATACGTTTGTGCAAAATTTAAATCAAATTGATATACTGTAAGTTTCGCATGCAGAGCACTGAAAAGAAGATAGAAAATATAGAGACATATACGCCTCACAGTTAAGTGTCTAAGCTCTTCAATCAAGGCAGTAAAGAAACCACAAAACTTTATTATTTTTTATATGAAGATCTAGCAAAGCATATTGAACGGCTAGAATTGGTATTTTATTAACATATTTTGCTTTTTGCACTACGTATACATTAATTTATGTTGAAAAGAAGAACTGAACATAGTGCCGAACTTGAGATGAAGTGGAGTTCTAATGAGTTGTTTCCGGCGTAGCGTAGGTATATTTTTGCTCTAAGAAATAATGCCATTGTACAAATAGGTTGTTCTCTGGGATTCTAATTTTCCCGATGATAAGGAGAACTAACGTGGCAACAATCACGGTTAAAAACAAACGATTCAGATTGCCAACAATCCACGACCGGTGTTCTGCAAATAGAAAGGTCTTCATATAAGCGGCGCTGTAATAACCTAGTTGAAAATTATTGACTGTTCACGAGCGTCTCTTGTAACGATAGATTTTTGTAGCTGTGGAACACTGATGATGCTCCTCTGTTGATAATCCGAAACGTTTGATTTTCTTCAATGATTGCACCCTCGTCGGTGATTCATTTTAGCATGTTTATTTACTAAGAAGAGATCGTGATGATACTGCAGCATAGGTAGAACAAATTTCAGCCATATATCATGCACATGTTGTAACTTAGAACAATGAAAAATCCCTTTTATTTACTTAGAAAAATTGCTAATGAGATTTAAGTTAGGGCTTTGCGATGGCTTCTGCTTCATTTCGCTGGAGTCGCTATCCGGTAAATTCCTCCTATCGCTTTTGCAGCATGGAAATATCTACTCTGTTGCATACCTGATGGAATAACTGCACTTAATGATTTCATAGTAGAATGAAAGTTCCAACAATGGCGTTTTTACATTCTTTAGCATCTGTCCTTCGTACTTAAATAGTCATGAATAAGAGACCTCGTAGCTCATGAGCCGCTGAGATCGACCAATGTTGCAACGTTTAACCTAGTCTTAATACTATTTTTTCACCGTATAGAATTTTTTTCGGAATTATTACGGAATGGAAGAACACACAGCCGGATAAGTATTTCAGCTATATACATACTTTAACAGTATCACAGTTAACAATTTGCCTAATGGACGTATAAAACCCGAAATGTGTTTCAAGCACTTGTAGCTCTGACGGTAATGTACTAAGCGCTAACTTCAGGAGCCTTATGCACTACTCCTACTTTGTTATTCGCATAATGCAGAACAGCTAATATCAAGTGCTGATAGCTGAGTAAATTAAATGCTTAATTGCTCATAAGTACAACTACAACAGAAATCTCGGCGATAAATTTGCTTCGAGAGATGTTCGAATGTTGAAATAATTCTCAGATGAGTAACATCAACTAATTCTAGAAATTTTACATAAATCCATTCGTGATGAGTCAAAATGAGTCAGACTGAAACGGAAACATAAATTAATTAGCAGAGCAAAAACAGAGTTTGCATTTTATTCTTGAACGACTAATCTAGCAACTACTGCAATGCTATAAGCTTCACAATCGACATATTCTTGGTCATTCTAGGCAGGAGTTATTGCGGTTTCGACAGTAGCCCAATTATGGAGCAAACTGGCAGAATGCTCTTTCGTCTTCTTCGTCCTGCACTCTTTGGCTTATAGATTAGCTTTACTGTCAGTTCCGCTTTGTTAGTCATTCTCTTCAATACTGTATTACGTATTCTGAATCAGGTTTTCCACATGTAAGTAAACACGAAGACTCTGCTGCTACCCTTATTACTAACCATAGCAGTCTGGGCTGTAGATGTCGGGGTAGTCGTCCATTCCTCCATATTCTCCGTACTCTTCATAGTAATAGCTTGTAGAAGGGAGGAAAAATACATATAATAAGCCAAAACTATTAAGCATTTGAGGGTAACATAAATTTATTTAACACAGAAACTAACGGAGAGCACATGAAAAATAAAAACGCTGTCTAGGTAAAAATTTATTTATTAATATGAACTTTTTCCACCTACTGTATCATCCTAGAAAGTAAGTTGCTGGGAGACACCTTTCTGCTGGGATTTATAGTTGTCTGTTGATGTCTAATGCACTTATGGTGCATGATGTTCAACCTTCATGCGAATGTTGGTCTATATTTCGGGTCAACAGTTAATCAAGAAGTCGAGACAGCGCGAGTTAAGTGAAACTGATGAGCTACATTTTAATATTCGAGGTAAACAACCAAGGAGCTCTTTGGAACTCACGGAGGCTAGGTGCCTTGTGTTTCAAGAAGATAGGTACAGCGTCACTGCACTATTTTCTACATAGAAACTAAAATAAATTAACGAAAAGTTTCAGGCCAGTGCATGAATTCCTAAATATACCTCCGGCTGCCTTGTGGCCATTGGATATGCTTCCGGAGATCCAGTGTTTATCACCTGTTTTCGTTGAAGTTTCAAGTATATATATATACATATTTGTTTGTCTGTCCACCCAAAAGAAGAGGGAGAAGGAGCTGAGAAATGTTCGCATTTATTTGCACTTAACTTAAGGACTCAGGTCGGTTGATTAAGACGCGAAAAATACCAATACTCTTGAGTAAGCTGGCCATAAAAAGAGACGGCGTTTAAGTTTGCTGACAGCCCTTCCCCCTCCACGAGTGATGGCCTTACGCCACGAGATGTTTTAGTTTGAAATCAATTCCATTTTGTTTTCACACCCGGTGAGGTAATTCTCAGGTAGCCGAATCTTAGTAAACTACAACACTTTCACCTGCACTGCATGAAAAATTCTTTTCCATCATGTATGTTAAACTATCGTGACAATATCTGTTCAAGTCACGCGGTAAATGAAACATAAACTTTGAAGCAACGCTAATGCTTTCCTCGTTGTTCAAATCGTATATGCTGCAATAAATTTTGCCTTCGTCATTTATTTGTATGTTGCCACTGATAAAGGGTTCTTGCAGTCAAAACCAAGTGCATGTGACGTACGTATATAGATCGCAGCTATGGAGGTTATGACTCTCTGGCTCTAGATACACACACTAGGAAATGTGCACGCACATTTATGCTCCTTGAATAAATAGCTAAATTAAAATAATTACTTTCAGGTAGTAACTACCAACCAGTAAGTTATAAAACAACGTGCTAAACTAGATTTTACTTCCTATGAATAATTTTTAAAATACATCACGCTCCTCTAACCAGAACAGAAATATTCCATGATAGGAAACGGAACTGATATAATAGCACACCGGATAATCGCGCAAGCGAATAGCAAATCGGAAAAAAATAGAAGAACAGAACAAAGAGACCCGAAAGACTTAACTTAGCTTGAAGTAACGTACGGGTTCCCTTGGAGGTACAACTTCCCGTGACATGGGAAGCGTAGTAAATGAACTTGACTCTGCAAATCGTCGTGATTCTCATACATCTATTATAACACAATGCTGTTCATAGGGGAACTGTAGGACTGAAATTAATAATGCATCGTTAAAACAACAAATATTAGACTGCATTATGTCGTAATATACCAACTAGGTTGAGCAGCAGATGCACGAAACCTAATGAAAATTATTTTGGTTAACACAGGAATCTGAAACAAGAATCACACTGTCCGTTGTAAAGTAAGGAGAAACTCAAATTTGCAAATTTAGGTCAGCGGCGGGCGACATACATTCAAGTTTTAGACATAACAATATCGACCATTATTAATTTTGACTTTTACCCACGTCCCAGATGATGAGGGCGTGTCCATCGCACATGGGTGATTGACTGATTGCACCATAATCAACAGTTTGTTTTCTCTTTGAGGATGCTATGTTAATTACAAAAGGGTTTTCAACAATCAATCATAGGACCTGTAGGACTGGGCCGTTAGTCATAGTGCCAGTCCATGGCTAACATAATCTAAGCTCACTCGGAGTGTATCGCATCGTACCCTAAATTACAGTACCTATCTGGTGAAAGCTGAAAAAGCAGAGCTTTAACTTACTTTCGATGCATAGTAATAAAAAACATTGCACTCAGAATACGTAAGCAGAAACAGTGTTGCTAATTTTCAGCTAACATGAAATGAACTATGTAAGAAAAACGTAACTATTTGCAATTATACTCAAGTTGAGTAAACATAAAATTAATTCAGAATATGAAAGGACAGTTCGCAAGAAAAGGCACAAACGTTAATGAATTTGCTCCAAAACGTAAAGTTAGTAAGCATTACCGTTCATATCGAGGTGATTGCTCTGTGGGAGACCGAAACCGGGGTTTCGGCTCCTCTTTGCGATTGAGCCCCTTGGTCTGTCTACAGTTAACTCAATAATTTAATTTAATTTACCCTGATGAAATATCTTTCACGTGGCTACAGCTAGGCTTTTCCTGTCCCATTAAACAAAAGTTTTCATTGGAAAAGAACTGCTTAAATATACGACTGAATGGTCCTCCTGGTGATAGAAGAGTTGAGATACAGAATAAGCAAAACCAACCTTCTCTAGTTTAGCCAATACAAACGCTAAGTAACTTTGACCAGCTTACTTTGATAAAGTTCAGAGTATAGAAATATCAGTTACTCTGTTTTAGGTACAATAAACAACTTACTTTGATCGCAATGTCCTTGCAGCTCTGGCTAAGGTTAAGGGTTAAAAAACATGAACTTGGCTTCTCTTTGCGGTAAAGCATAATTAACTTACTCTGAATACGTATCCTCCTCATAGCTGTGGTCTAGCGCCATCTTGGCCTTATCGAGTATGGTGAGAACTCTTCTCCTGGAGCCTCCGCAACCCCAGGGCAGTAATCGAGGCGGGGGAAGGTCGTGGGGATGATGGTTTAATGAGGAATGAGAATGTCCCAGTGGAGAATGTGCTGAGCGAGATCGGTGATGGGAGTGAGAGAGTGGAAGAGGTGGAGGAGGGGGAAGAGGGTGAGGAGGATGATGCAGTGGGGGAAGTATGTTGCCTCCCATCGGGGAGACTAAACTGGACGAGGACTTCGGGGAGCCTTGGTCATTTCTACGGAGATCTGTGAAGGAGGGGAAAGAAACCAGTTTTAGCAAAGAAAAAATATTGCTTCCATAGCTAAATACAACCAAAATGAATGTTATAATTATATCAGTTTGCTGGATTCTCCTTAATTCAATTCAAATTAGGAAATGGAAGGGGTACATAGCATGCCACGATAAATGCGGAACCCATGCACGAGGGTGCTTCCACACAGAATCAACGTGTATCGGAACAGCAAGTCGGGAAAGAAGAGGAAGTATTTACATAGGGAAGCATAATCAGTAGAAAAATGAAAATTGGAAGGAAGCAAAGTGGGCACGAAGAAAGACGACTCGAAGGTGTAGCTTAGCCTAAGGTAACCTGCAGAGTCCCTCTAAAGGCGCTGCTCCCCATGCCAGATAATATGGGCGATCCAAACTAAGCTACAGTAGCTCTATGGTCCATAATATGCCTGCCGAGGAGCAATATTAATGTCCTAAAGTGAACTATAATGTCATTAATAATTGAGTTATTACATATATGTCTTATGAAGTACGATACTGCTCAAGTGTGGATATTGTGCACCCGTATGTTTTTGATGGAGCAATAATTCAAAATAAACTCCATTAATAGTATTGATATTGTTTTATAAATGTGGATGCAGTTATCAATGAATTACAACATTGCCATAAGACCATTATGTTATTTATTTCTAGATTTTGCATTTCGTCCCACTCCCTCCCCCCGTTTCGTGCATAGTGACAATATGATAAGCAGAAATTCGACCATCGAATTAAGAAATGTAAAAGTTTACGGAATAAGCACTGAGTGTCATCCGTGGCCCAGATGACATGAAACATTGTCCAGCTAAATTTCAATATGCTATAGCACCTAGGAAGTTAATTAGAACTGGAAGCTACGAAGGCACATGATATATGCTTTCAAGATACTTGGTTTAACAATAGGCAGATGCAATTCTTCAGAGGCGCCCTCTCTACGGAATACGTTCTTCTCTCTTCTTGAAAATGAAATTTTTCAAGAAGAGTAAGACTTATGATGCTTTTAATAAAGGACCAATTCTAGTTATGGTTCAGGAGTAGCTCGACCGATATTCACGCATGTATTATTATGTTGAGGTATATCCTAATACCAGTTATTTCTTATTATTTTTGTTAAAAGTTTTGCATACAAAAGTAGGTCTTATTTACGGTAGTTTATGCTGATTTGGACAATAATGCTTCTGTGATCAGCGAAGAGGAACTGAGAACACCAATTAATAGTAAGATCAAGCACCATGTGTAGTGGGTGCAATGGATCCTCCTTTTAACAGAACCATAATCCTTAGCATGAACACTGCTGAGGTCTCCTTACATGTTTTATGCTCCATTCTTTGACGATGAGGTGCACTAATATGAGAAAAATGTATGTACAGTATATACGTTCGATCACTACTGGCTGCGTTTACTTTATATCTGTGGAGAAAATATTGTAATATGAGTTAAGATTCGACTTTTATTACTCTGATGTCACTATTCCAGAATATGTGGAGATCGATGTATTGTTGAAGTGCAGCTTTTTAAATTTTCGAAGTGCTAATGGCCGAAGTTCCTAAACTGTTTCAATACTGCAGGAAGAAAAGAGCAGTTCCCACTTTAGTCTCTGCGTCCCTTGCAAATTCCAGCTATCGCACCAAATTCCTCCAAGATCTTCAAATTGTCTCCGTTTCTCTGACTTTCTGTCCCAAACTTTGCAAGGATAACGGACGTTTATACAGAATATTCAACTTGGCTGGACGAACCTTGAAGTTCATCTGGACTTGCAAGTTTCGAAGTTTCCGCCGCCCGCCTTCCGGCATCACTTTGAGGTAACTCGAAAATATTCTAGTTTTATAAGTGCACCGACGGTCTAAACTTGTCACTTGGCAAGGCTATGTCGGGCACTCAATAACTTCATCTTATTCATATCCCTGGTTCACTTAGCATAATTTTGACGAGAGAATAGAGCAGGGGACGCGGCACATGCCACCTGCCTGCCTGTCGCTAGGTCGACCCTCCACCACCACCACCCTCTTGCTGCTGGCATTGTGGTGAAGGTTTAATCAGGTAGTTAAACTAATCTAACAAAGCTGCTGTCAGCAGCCAGCATTTTAATCTAACGTAATTTAACTTAACTTATACTTTCAAGTTAAACTAAGACTTTAGAAGTTTACCTAACAAATAAAATCTTCTAGAACGTAGCCAATGCTAGTAATAGGCCTAATCAGAAGTTTTGTTAGGTTCCACAAGACTGGAAATCTAACTAAGCCTGATCCTCTCAAGGTTTCTAACATAACATGATCTAAAATAAGGTTCTGCAAGATTCCGCAACGTTCTAGCAAAGTTTTGGGAGCTTCTACAAAGTTCCGTAATGTTCGGCAAAGTTCCCTAAGGTTTCACAAATCTTGGCATGGCTCTGCAAAGATGCAAGTACAAGGTTCAACAAAGTTCTCAAGGATCTGCATGGTTCTACAAGGTCCCACAGAATTCTGCAAATTCCACAAAATTCTACAATGTTATGGATCTGCTTGGTTCCATAAAGTTTTAGAAAGTATGGTTCACGCAGTTCCGTAAGATTCTACAATGTTCCACGGGGTTCTGCAAAGGCTTACAAGGTTCCCTAAAGTTCCGCAAGGTTTAGCTCTATGAGTGCCACAATGCTTTGGTAAAATTTTGCTAAACTTCGACGAAGTTCCATAGAATTTCACAATCTTCTAAAAATTTTCATTAAGTTTTATATCGTTCCATACAGTTACTACATAAGGTGTCACAATGTTCTGCAAAGTTCCAGAAAGCACCTCAAGGTTGTATCATATTTCACAAAGTTCCCCAAGGTTGAGGCAAGGTTCCGGTTACATTCCTGGCATGAACCACCTGCCTGTCGCTGTGATCCACCCTCTTGCTGCCAAGGCTGCAAACAAGTCAGATTTTTTGAAGGAAAAGAGAGCTTTACGGCAGCACGAGTCTGTAATCTCACTCGAGGGCTTGGCTATGTCCGAGGCATTGATGCCTACGGCGACGAGTCTAGATTGACGGTACATGACATGACCGGAGTTTGTCTGGCAGTGATGTATTGGAGCCAGCATGGAAGAAGAAAAAGTAATAATAGAAGCTCTGGACCTAAAAGGGAGGTGACTGAGAGGGAAATAACTTATATTCAGTGTCAGGTTGCTGACAGCAGCTGTGAGGTTTGGAGTACGTGAAGAACTCAAGTAAAAAAAAGATAAAAATAAAAATAAACAAAGAACTGAGTACCCTAAGAGTAATTTGCACGTACTCGTACTATATTGGGATGAAGTATGACGGATACAAAAAAAATGAAAATTCAAAAATTCTGTTGCTCTGGAAATTGTTAGCATATTTCGCAGTGCCTCACGTAAAGTAGAAAAGTCAACAGAAAAAAGAATAATTATTATGCACCAGTAACGTTTTTCAGCACATACTAGAAATGCATGCCACAATGCATCAAAACTGCTAAGCTAAAAGGAAAAAACTTAGATGTTGTGAAAGTTTCTCAAGTAAGTGGATGGCTATTGTTCAGCGCTATATCATAAAAAAACTGCACGTAGATAAAGAAATATATTTTTAGACACATGACGAAAAGAGATACAAACCAGTGTCGGTTGAATGACAGAGTACTACAGGGTAGTACCCAGTATTCAAATAATGGGAGCATAGTACATTAAATAAATAAAACGCAAGTATAACTGCTGCTTAGAGTGAAAAAAATATATATATTTCTATACGCCGCGGAAGTCTTGCAGATGACTTGTAATAAACTTTCAACTTAACGCACAGTTATACATGTGATGTTTATTTCAGTTTTTTAATTGATCAATCGGAACCATTGAATGAAAGTGAATGAAAAGATGATCGCCGCTACAACGAAGCAGCGGCCGGTATTGCGCAAAATAATATGACATAACATCAGCTTCCTAGATATAAATCACATACCACTCTTGCAATATTCTTGACAGCTCCTAAAGCTCAGATCATAAAACAAGGTTCTGTCAGGGCAGGTTCGATTGGGCGACAACATTAAGCCTTCAAGACACGACTTGTCCGAATCTTCAGATAGAAAAATTGGCTTTGCGACTTGGAATCATGTTGCAAGTGTTAGAAACAACCCGATTACATTGAGCCTGCTGAAAATTCCTTGTTGCCCAATACTGAATTTCTGGAAATCTTACGGGAAACCGATTATTTACACGCCTGAAATTCAATTCATTTGCTTGGAAGCCCAAGTACCTGCCTGAAGTTTCAAACAAGTTAAGCCTCGAAAGCTTAAGTTTGGTGAGCAATAGAATGGGCCCTCAGGCGACTGAATAATTTATACGCTGCTCAGGCTGAAGTTAGACATGACCGAATTACTTCTCAGTTGAGGTAGAAAACCAGCTATATATTTCACAAACAGTGAAGAGTTTTATATTTATGTGATAGGTATGCATTTTCTATGCCCAACCTGTATTCAAATACAACCAGTTTAATTTTCTGCTAATGTAGAACTTAAACTGTATATAAGTTACACAACCAGCTTTAATAGCTACAATTCATACCTTAAGTATCTTATCTATGAGCCAGGTTGAATTCGAATAAAAACTGCTTAGGTTTTAGCTAAGGGAGAAATTTAGCGATAAGTTTGACAATAGGTAAGTATTTAATATTTTATTAACTAATGAAAATTTTCCAGAGACGAAGCTTGCCAGAGCAGAGCTGATGCTTCTCCAACCGAAGCCCCAAACCTTCCAAAGGAAAATTTTAGGGCCCGTTCGATAGATAGTTAAAGTCGATCTAAGCCAAGCTCCCTTGACTTAACTCTTTCGGTACTGCAGACAAGTTCTTTGATTCGAACCGGATTGTAGGGATTAGAACTTGGAGCAAGCCCATTATGCCCTGATTCGACTCCATTTTGCTAAGCAGGATTGAATTCTTGAAAGTCTCACACGAAATCGATTAAAGAACAACTCCTTTAACGTGAATCAGCAGGTCGCAGCCAGGGCACTTGCCTGTAGTTTGGGACAAGTTAAGTCTCGAAGGTATAATTTGCCGCCCAGTTGAACGTGCCTTTGGCGTCAAGTGTTAATCGGCGATTTGCGGAGCTTGTGCGCCTCAAGCCAGTTCAGTTCCTGAACCTCTTCGTGTTTGAACCCAAATCAATTACACATGAGACTGGGAAAAATGATGCATTATTCCTGCTTCACAAAACGTTGCTTTCGGTATGTTCCGGTAAGGAGCATAAGGAGCACTATTAAAACTACTTGAGCGTAATCAGGTTGCCATGTACACCTGCGACATGATCCACATCGGTGGAACCAATGTAGCTGAGTGAAGTTCTGGATAAATAAACGTTCATGAGGTTAGGTTACCTCGACTTTGCCATGCCAGTCATTAATATTTTAACCGTACAACACTGGCGGTGCTGCTTTACTGAGAATATAGCCCACCCTAAGGTGGGTATGCACCTTAAGGTGGGCTATATCCTCAGTAATTTGTAATTACTGTAATGTAATTTGTGTGAGTATAGAATAGCTTAGACAAGTATTTTAGCGGAACTGAACACATTTTAATCTAGCGTAATCTATTCCTATGTAACCTAACCTTTCAAGCCCTTTGAGGGAAACCACATACTAGCAATAGGGTATAGGATACCCTATTGCTACCCAAAAGAATAGATTTAGCGCTTTCGATTGAGGGTGAAAATTAAGCCTTTGAGGCTTGATTTGCCCGACTCTTTAGACACAAGCTTTGGCTCTGCCTCGGCGAATGGTGCAGCAAGTGTTAGACGCAACGTGATTGTGTGCAAGTGGGTGAAAGCTCCAGTTTACCTAACGGGATTGGGTTTCTGGAACGGATTAAGGGTCAATGTTTGGAGATCAATTCACTGGGTCGAAGCCTGCGCACCTAGCTGCAGCTCCGGAGAAGTCAAGTCTTGAGTGCTTAATTTTGATCCCCAGTCGAACATGTTAATGGTTAGTGCAGGAGGATCACGCTGTTTGTAAAGGCCTCCTATTGAAATCCGATTTAGGTGCTATGAAATTTGACTGTAGATAGATTTATACATCCCGCCACTAAATAATACTCGTTTGTGAAGGTGTTTCTTTTACTTGTGCAAATTAGAGAATATTAATTTTATATAATACGCTGAATGCTATAAAATGGTATACAAATTTAATTCATATCTTCTCATTAAACTGCGCATGTCATTACTAACATGAAGCGCACATAAACTGATATAACCTCGTTTTGCTCAATATGTTGCGGTAATCAGTTTCTGATTTAAAGTCGGCCAAGTGATTCTCTAAGTGATTTGCAACGCAGTGCAGCAATTTGTAATTTTCACTTCCGTCATTGATATTTTAACAATGCGACCACCATAAGTAAAACCAGGGAAATTTACCTCGACATGAACTGCCAATGTCAGTTCGTAAAATAAGTATTCTAGGCAGGGGAAGGTGTGAGAAAAGAACTCGAATAATCTTTGAGTGGCGGTAAAAGAATTGAAATAAAGTGAACATGTTTCGGGATGGCGGCCACATTTTTATGTTAGAGCATAAGGAAGGCTCAAGAGGGCACGGTGCTTTGCTTCTAAAGCAGGATCTGCTGAGTAACATTGCTTCAAACAGGTCTGCCGTTTGTCAGTAAATTGTGTCAACGTTACTCGCCTGCCACTGCAACTTAATTGTAACAGAGTGCAGAAATGCTCTGAACGAAACGCCCACATAGCGAGAGAAAATTTAACCCGATTAGCTCCCACTTGTCAGGAACTTCCATCTTCACATCCTTAGATTGAGCATTGGCCGTTACTTCCAAACTATTTACTCAGGAGACGACCGAAAAATCCCCAACATTTTAGGTATTTTCAATAAGGTTTCCTCCTACAATTCGTTTTTTTTTTGTTTACTTATGAAAGACTGACTGCATGCAAACAGGTAAAATATCTGCTTGAAGCTCTCAACAAATATGCGAAGTGATGCTGAAAAGTTCTTGGCACAGAGCAAGGCTGGCTAATTCGCAAAGTTGTTACTGCAGTAACTGTTGGCTACCAGGGTCTTTGGGAGACACACACGAGCTATGGCTGAGGCCCATCTCTCTACAATGGAGACCGCTAGACGCCAAACTCTGAAGTTCTGTCGCAATTTTACACCCGGATAATTGCCATGACATTCATCAGAGGGATACGTGCTCGGCCGTGTAGAACTTCAAGCGTTCAAGTCAGCCAGGAATGTTTTTAATGGTTATATATAATAGGGCTTCGGGCGTCTTGATGTTGCCCAATGTTCTACTACTTGTTACCCATCTCTTGGAGCCTAGACGTACAGATTTCTCAAAAGTATCTGGTTGTTTAGTACAGTCCACCTCTCACTGTTGGGAACTTCAACAGATAATTTGTCTTTGGTATTTTCCTTAAGAAAAAATTCTTCCGCAGCTTCTCACATCCGGCGACTAAATAAAGCCATTTATGCAAAGCTCTGATGGGTTATCTCAAGCGTCGTCTTATTCCAGTTATAGTCACATGTCAGGCTAAATATACAGTGGATACTGTAGATACATACATTTCCCATTCCGGATAATGAAGTACCTCGACTTAGAATACCTTTTCTGGCTGAGCCATTTGTATTCACGATATACACCGAGCAAAAAGGGTCATCCCAAAAAAATCTAAGCCTTAATTTACGTGCACCAATAGAAATTTCTTGCCTTGACATGCCCGTGGAGCAAATGCCCTCAGTAGCGAATTATCCAGCAGGGCGGCCGCTCGGCTGCTTTTCCTCCAAAGTAAGTTAAGTACGTTCTTAATGAACCGTGAACAGACTTCGTATTTTTTACCGGACATCTTCTTGCCAAAACATTTTCCTTTTCCCAATGAATCGGAAATTATCAGGATGATCCCTCATATTAGCCTCCAAAGATATGTTTGAAAAAGACCTTGGATATTTTCTGATCCACCCAAAGCACGCCTTGATTCAAAGATGTGTTTATTTTATCAACAAGTGGAAATTTCGGTGCGATGCCTATTACTCAAATCCAATGTTCAAAGATATATTTTTTAGCATACTGTGGATAGTTTCCGCTCTACTTCTCCCTCACCTTGACTCAAAACCATATTCACTTTCCCTACAGGTGGAAATTCCAAGAGGTGAATCCACCTCTTGGTCTCCACGCTTCTAAGATATGTTTCCTAATACGCTTCGAATATTTCCGTTTCACTCACTGCACATCTTGAATTCAAAATATATTCTTCCATCCCAGGAGGTTAGAATTCCCCGGATGCGTAACTGAAAAAAAAGGAAGATGGCCAGCGGAGGCGTTAGCCGTAAGCGAAAGTTCAAAGAAAGCGGCGACGGGAGGCACAACATTCTATTGTGAAGAGCGCCATCTAGGAGGCAAATGCAAATTTTGTCAGCGTTGCTTTGTAAGCAGAAAGCTTCAGCCGTCATCCTTTTCTAAAGCTAAGACCTACAATTGTGAGCGAAGTGCCGGACATAGCGGAAGCTGTCCGTGTCTGTATGCTGAGATATCTATTGTGTTGCACATAAGAAAAGGTAACGAGGGTGAGCAAGAACACGCCTTGTCACCTTCTGGAAGAAAAGAGAAGGATGTCGTACTGGCAGAATTCTTTAAAGATTACAGTAAAATGGTGCAATCAAGGGCGATGAGTGTTTATTTATCTAATAAATAAAAACCTCCAGTACATCGAAGTTCATTCTGTTTAATCAAAAATTGCTACACCAAAGGAAGATAGCAAGCTGGGAATAGTAACTACACAGACTAATGAAAGCACAGACGGACAGCTCCACCTCGAGATTTCTGTGACGTCATCGTGCAGCCACCAGCGTTGTGTCATGAACACTTTCATATAACAAAAACGGTTTGGACCAAGAAGTAGTAGAAAATTTAAAGAAACAAGTCGTAAATAATATCGGGGAAATGTACTGCATCTTCTTAACGTCATAAAATGCGGAATGACTCTCAGGATGATGTCATTTTGAAAAGCCATTGCAGATCATAGTTCTTAAGTCAGCAAGCTTGGCGAAATTTTAAAATGCTGGAGCTGTGTAGATGAAACTTGTCTCATGTATGCCAAATTATGATGAAACCAGGGGAATGATGACTGTGTCGTCATTACTAAGACAAAACTTTCTTACAAAAATAGTGAAGAACAGCCCGTTGGTCTCTTCCTTAGCCTTTGGTAATTGTTCTGTCTATATAGTTTTCTTTTAGAGAGCATTAGGCGCTACAATTCACTTTCCTAATTTATTTTATTCATTTCACTAAAAAAAAAAGTTTTCATTCCATCATAATAATTTCGAGCTACAAATTCCTCGCCGTCATTTATGTCGACACTTGTACTCTAACATATTTACAATATATAATACATGCTGTTCTTCAGTACAATAGTACTTCAATTGGTTACAATTATTATTAGAAATACATAAACTTGAGGCAAGCAGGATATCTGCCGCCTGTTTGGCTATAGTCTACTGGGCTGTTTCAGAGTTATGCGTCCTATGACTTTGAAGTCCCACCCTGGAACGATGAAGACAAGCCGCTGACAAAGTGGCATCGGCCGCATTCATATCACTCGATATATTAAGTCAAAAAGTCCAAAACTACAGCAGTTTCACCATTACGAGTATGAGCAGAAAAGGGTAGCAATGTAAGTTTTATGTCCTTATCACTATTTGTATACAACGTGACTGTATGTATTGAGTTTTAGTAGAAACTGAGGCTACAACGGGACGAGCCTATGAGAGTGAGAACAAAGCATGAAACTGCGCCCTTGTTTCTAAGCTTCCTAGGAACCGAAATGGGCCCCGGCCCCCGCAAACCCCGGCCTTTTTTAGCTCCCAGACCCATGGCCCCTGCCCCGGTTGATCGGAAATTGCTTACCCCGGCGCCGACCCCGGTCCCGGCTTTTCAAAATGTGAAAACCGGCGGTTTGGCCGGGGCTTGTTTGGGGGTAGGGAAAACACTTAACAATCAATAAAACAAGTTTCCTGGGGGAAGCTATTTTTTTGTAAGCGTAATCATTATGAGTTACGATTGATCAAAATCATATCTGTATACTGTCTTAAACGACTGTCAGTGCAAGAAACCCTCGGCCCTGGCTATTGGTTTTGGTTGCCCCGGCGCCCTCAGAGGTTTATTCTGGCGGGCCCTTTCCCTGCCACAATATGTTTGGGCCTTACGCACGCAAGGGTCCTAAGTGTCATCTCCGCAGGGGATGTAGCAGTTGGCCGCAGTTCCTTCTGAGAAAGTTAGCTTTGTAGAGTTAGGTAGTTTCTCAATATTTCCCCTTCTGTTTCGCAAGGTGTGTGGTGGTAAGCGACCCATCCCATGGGACTCCTATCTGCTCCTGTGTAGAGGGCCCCGGAAGGGACCCCACGAGGGTTCACTCTCGTTTGTCTTCTTCTCTTTTCATTTCTCGTCTCCTTCCCTGCGCCGCAAGGCTGAGTGATTTCGTTCGGCAGAACCGTGTGGAGTTGAAGATGCTCGCGCCTTATTTCCTGCCAGACATGGTCCACCTGGCCAAGATTGTTCTGAAAGAACTCATTTGAGTTCGGTTCAACTTCCATACTATATCATACAAAACTGGATCGCTGTTAGCCTATATAGTAGCCATCGTATCTAATACCGCGCGAAAACCCACAGTATAAAATAATAATTGGTCACCCTGCCCGGCCCCGATTATATACTCTATTTTGTAAATTTTACTTTAGCTCACCTATGGTTTTTGTGGTCATTTTGCTTTGAGTATGTTACTTGGGTCAACTTAAGATAATTTACATGAATAACGTTGCCGTAGCATATGCTTATTTCTTGAGATATTTAACTTGGAAGTTCCCATTGTTTTTCTATGAGAGAAAATAACCGGCGTCGTTTAAGCTTGCTAACTACCTAATAGGAACTTAACCAAACCTACTTAGACTAACCTAACCGTACCTAACATGTGTTCCAGTGTTACTTTCTTCCATAGAAAAACAATGGGAACTTCAAAGTCATATATCTCGAAAACTTAGCATATGCGACGAAAACTTTATTCACGTAAACGTCTTGAATTGACCCAGTTAACCCCAGCTCAAACCCCGGCTCCAACCCCGGGCCCGGCTTTCTGACTGTCGCCCCGGTCCCGGCTACTTGATTTTTGGTCACCCCGGCCCAGCCCACTTTATTTTTGGTCTCCCCGGCCCCGGCCTTTCCAAAATCGTCGCCCCGGCTGGTTTCTAATTAGGTCACCTTAATAAATCGTTATCATATAGAGTCATAGATAATGATCGTTTTTTCGTTTCCGGTTTGTCAAGCGCAAGGCGTTGTAGCTCGTCCGGTTATTTCACTGTCTTCCATTTTAAAGGGTTATTAACAGTACCAGCACAGTCTGCTCCTGTTTCTTTTCTAGTTGCATCTCCTGTTGTACTGAGTGTAAACTCTACCAACACTATTTATATACCCTTAGTTCAGTGCACTTGTCCTTTCCCAGTCGAATATCAATAATTTCAATTTATTGTCGACTTATACGATCGAAAGTCTCTCTGCTGTTGCTGTTCTAAAGACGATGTAGTCGTGCTCCTGACGACATGGCCGCGGCCTTCATAGAGCATTTTTTCTCATCAAGGGCCTCCTGCATACTCGCAGGATAGCGGGGTTTTTCTAATTTTTCTCCATCTGAGACAATGGCACCGGGGCGAAACACTGAACAGGTTACCCTTTCTGTTGCGACCCTCTACAGCACCTGCAGAATTTCTGTAATGTAAACACAAAGTTGTGCAAGTTCCGAGTTGGTCTCTTTAAAAAGGCTTAGTGTGTCATTTGTTATGTCGTGATTGTTTAATTTTATGTAATTTTATAATATGCATTGTATTAAAATTATGCTTCTCTGAAGAGCGTGTGTGATGTTTGAATTTGATCTCGGCTGCTCTGATCCGAGAACATTTTAATGAATTACGTATTCTGTACCAAGAAATTTCAATTGCAGTTCCTCATTCTCCGTTTCTTGCTGCAGCTCGAAAAAGTTTGATACTGTTAGAGCTCTCGGCTGCTTTCGTCGGAGAACACTGCATCTTTTGCATCGTGATGTGCGTTTAGAACCTTCGCTAGAGTAGGTCTCAACTTTCTGTTTCATTCGGACCTTCGGAAAATTGTAGCACCGGCTTAGTACTTGTTTTTTTTTAGATGACATTACACCGCTGATATTTTTATCTGTACTGCGGGAAAAAATTGCATCATTTGCATCATAAACTACAATAAGAAATAACATAGTTTATACTTAGAAGTTTGCACCTCCTAAAGCGATAATACCACTTAATTACTTCCTAACTACAGAGAAAAACGGCGACCGTTGGATGTTTTATCTACACAGTGAAAAACATTTAATCAATTACATCATAGCTACAGCACGAAGACCGCTACCTCTTTCACCAAGGGAATTTGCACAAAAACATTTTAATATTATTCTCATCAAGTTCTCGTTTCAGTCTCTCCTTCAGACTAGGTGGCGACCATCCAAGGCTACTTTCTTTAGAGCGCATCAAGAGCTCTCGACACCCCTCTCACCTGCCGGACTGATAGCTCTCCCACTTCTTTCATCCACTTCCATCCGCGTCACTCCGGGACCAGCGTGGCCATTGATGGCCTCCGGTCCTCCATCCACGCTCTTCAGACCACCACCTCCGTCCTTTCGATCTCTCCCCATGTACTCCATTTCTCGGATTTGCTGTTTTCTGATGTCGTCGTTGTTATCCGGCACGAGATACCTGCGGATCTCGGCCAAGGAATATGCGATCCTTGCGTGGGCTTCTGCTGGCGGGGCAAAGGCGGTGATCTCCACGTGAAGATCTTCGAGTAGGTGAAGGTATTTAGGATCGCCGGACGCTCTCAACTCTTCTTCCTGTGCAAACAAGCAAGAAAATTTTAGTTATGACAATAGGTAATGTTATTATTTGTATCAGGCTGTCATTGGTAGTATATAGGATTTTAATTCTCACCGCAGAAAGAATTAGCGATCACCAGTAGCTGTATTTGAACCCCAAGACGCTAGCAGTTTTCTTGCAGTGAAAACAAATTCTGAAAAGTTAGTTTATGGCCACAACATTTTGCCATGATCTACTTACGACTGATCTTTTGGCAGCGCTTTTTGAAAGAAATGTGACGATTTCAAATTTTCGCACGAGTACCTCAGCACTCCAGCTCGTGCAATATAATTGCGAGGCAAATTTAGTTGTCTAAGGAATTTTGTTATAACTTTATTTTTTTTCACATACGTTTGATTTAGTTTTTTCTTGATTTTACTAATTTAATATTTTATCATTGTTGTTACTAGTGCGTAATAGACAAGATTAATTTGAATTATGTTTTTGCAATAGAAAAAACAATCAAGAGGTTACAAGAGACTGTAATAGTAAAATCTGTGGTTTTGCTAGAAGTAAACATAACTCACAATTGAAAATCTCTACAAAATCAAAATTGTTTACACTCACTGAAATGTATCGATTTTAATATACCTATTTCCTTGTGTAAAAGCTAAAATTATATTATGGTTTTGGGAGACTATTGACCGGATGGTAACTCACTCTATCTCCTCGAACTTCTTTGCATCAATACCATATAGATCAACAAGGTCATTTCGTTTCGAATACAATATTCTAGTGGATTTAAGAACGAAAAACTCCTAAGCTTGGATAAGCTTTAGGAACATTTCGATGCACAATATCAACACTAACAGAGTTTTCGTCGCTCCCGGAAGCTACAATGTGCTTCGCCAGCGGCCAAAAATTTTTTGATAGGGGATAGTCGATGCGAACGAATGTAAGAAAAGACAATGACGTGTCTTCTTTGTTCACTTCGGAATTAAGGGCTTATTTTCTTCAAAACTGCATTCTGGAGAAAACTTGTAAAACTATAAAACTATTGACGAGTGCTAAACATAATACGATAGATACCAGAGAATTTTAAAGTCAGCCAATCGAAACTGACATTATTTTCTGATAACATGATAATATATGAAGCTAGAGCACTCTGAGACCGCGTACCTCCACAAAGCAAGGCAATTTTATAAAAAAATAAATTCAAATAGGCCCTCCTCCTATTCTTATTCCATCATTGCCATTACTTGGTCATTTGTGCCTCTCGACATTAATAGCAGTTCCTGTAATTTTCTTGAAGATTTTTTGGTCACTTTTTGATTACTACTTCGACAATCACAAATAAAACATACAGATAAACAAATAAACATACGGACTGACAGATCACCGCAATAATTTGGTCAGTTGCTCTTCATAGCATTTCCATGAATTCTCGTAAATTTCATGAAGATCCATTCATAACTGTTGGAGTTACATTACCACTAATAAAACAGGCAGACGAACATGCAACCGGTTGGACGGATCTGCACTATAAGTCAATCATCTGCCCATCCTAAGACACCTAACGTTCCTTTCGTATTTCATAAAGTGCCTTCCAAACCTTTTTATTTTATCTTGGTAACAGACAGATAGACAGACAAACGAACGAACAGACACGATAAATCCTAACCCGCTAGGCGAAAGTAATAAAAATGATCAGATTTGCTTCTTTTATGCAAATAGAGAGTGAAAAACAAACTTAGAAAGTATCCTTTCCAAAAGAAAGGCATACTTCATTAACTCCATAGAAAAGTAGCAACAGTCTACGAATTTTAGCCAAGCACTTACATATTTTGGAGATTTCAATCAGTGCTCTAATGCAGGGGCCGCACTAGGCAGTCATCCTCGCAACTTGCTGTCGGGACGCGCAGCTCGTACGTCTTCGAGCAGCAAATTGCTGCTAGGAACAGACAAGTTGCGCCTACGCGGCGAGAGGTCGCTTGAGGTTTTCTATGGGTAACCAGCTGGTCGTACAGCCGCGTAAATCGAATTTGTATTCACAGTGTGATTCTGAGTGCTTTTTAAAACCACCTTTTTTGTTATTTGTAAAGTGTATTTTAGCTACTTATCCTACGAACTGATATGAAATCAAAAATCTGTTCACATTGTGGCGTTTTCGCTGACCACTGCAAATTTATTCCTTCAAATCGCAGCTCTGTGCGTTTTTGCGGGCGTCCATTTTGTCACATATTTCCGCGCTATTTAGGCTGCAAACAAAGCAGTTTCATAAATTAGGCGTTCCATGAGGCTTTCTTGTTTCTTTATATACATTTTAAAAGCTTTTAAGCATCTCTGATTTCTATTTCATAGCAAATTTGACGAGAAATATGAACTTCACCACAGTAGTGACACTTGTGGAGAATACTGAGTTGACGGTAAACATTTTATCGCCGTTTTGTCTTGTGGACACAGTTGCGTTTATGTTCGTCGATAAAATAAATGTTTGAACCCTTTTACTACCTCTGAGGGAACAAAAAATTATCTAGCTACCATTAGTTGTCAATCATTTTTGGAGTTGCTCTTGAAGCCAGTCGTTTAATTTGATTGAATGTATTGCCGCGCCCTCGAAAGCACGACCGCGTGGTCAAGAAAAGTATGAAAATATTAACCTAAGCTCATTTATAGCTGTAGCACGCTATAAGTAGTATTGGCATTTAAAGTGATTGTTTATTCCAAGTTGTATCGATACTAGAAGTAAAATAAGTTATTCCTAGTGACAAAAACTGCAGCTTCTCTGGATCAAGGAGCATGAGCAACAAATTTCTGAGGAACATGCGCGTGGTAGTCGGGATGGGACTTTGTATGGCGGGTGAGCAGCTACCCTTCGCTAGTGTGTCACCTACAGTCGTTCCCACACACAACAAGGATTTCTGAGTGAGTTGCGCGTTGCTCGTACGAACGCCCCTGCATACGAAGGCCCCTGCATAACAAAATATCAGTTTCAGGTAAGAGATGTGTTACAACAGTCTACGGATTTTACTGCATGAATTTCATTTATTCTGGGGATGTTCAATAATAGTCTACGGGTTACAGTAAAATATTTCATTTGCTCCTAGAAAGTTGACAAATTTCGGTACTGAAACTTTGCCACAAGGAAAGCCTAACGTCACCTAAAAAACACTTCATCACTACTTATAAGAAAATTGTAATAATTGTAGAAGTCATTAAAAGAACTTCTAGGCAAGTATTGAAAAACTCCATACGACGATTGTTTGTAAGCGATAAACATAAGTCAAATACACAAACAGACCAACCGATCATCACCAAAATTTAATCAATTATGAATTTTAACCTTACAAACAGCTCCTGTATATTTTGTAACGATCCATTCATGACTTTTTGAGCTGTTGTGCCAACAAGCTAAAATTTAAAAACAGTGACAAACAAACCACAAACGAAAACCATATCATCACTAAAATTTGGTTATTTACTCTTTGCATTATACTTAATAATAACTCGTGTAAATTTCATAAAAACCTATATATAAATTTTTTGAGTTATGGCATTAAGTGAACTAAGGCGGACAAATATTCAAACAAGCAAACAAACAAACGAATGAACGAATCTTCACCCAAGGTTGATCATCTGTTCCTCCTAATTTGCTTACCAATCCCTGTAAATTTTGTAACANACATAAATTTTTGAGTTATGGCATTAAGTGAACTAAGGCGGACAAATATTCAAACAAGCAAACAAACAAACGAATGAACGAATCTTCACCCAAGGTTGATCATCTGTTCCTCCTAATTTGCTTACCAATTCCTGTAAATTTTGTAACATTCCACAATTAACTTTTTGCGTTACCTTGATGACAAACTTGACGAAAACATAACCACCTTGGGGGAGGTAATTACTTTGTCGAATTGAAACACTGATCGTATACCTACGGAAATCCTTTGGTTTGTAATACAAAGTTCGAGCTAATTCGAAGAAATTGGGGACTCTGACATATGTTTTCAGCGTAGCTATAGCAATGCCCCTCTTCCTTTGAGCTGATTTTTCTGGGTCAGAATCCTAACAAACTCAGTATTGTCTCGCACATATGATATCTAAGAATTTGATGAATTTGAAACTGCCAGATACATATATCCGCTACCTGACATTTCTTCATAGTTCACGGTCGATATCCTGAAGTAAAATCCTTGTTTGGGCTAATACGCATCGAAACATCCATGCGCATCTGGTGTAAGTGAAAGTTTCCGTCGAGCAGTTATCCCTCCCCTCCACAGCGGCTGTTTTGCTAGCTACCTCACCTAAACATATCTGTTCATCCACAAGCTTCAAATCGATTGAAATCAGGGTGTGCGTCTAACACAATGAACAATTGTGCTTCTGTAGCTACTTGCTTGTTTTGAGCATTATTGTGGAGAATACTGAGTTGACGGTAAACATTTCATCGCCATTTTGTCTTGTAGACACAGTTGTGTTTATGTTCCTAAGTACTTAGAAAAGCAACAATAAATCAAAATAAAGTCAGCTGTTCAGCAGTTACATCCATCAGGCTTATTAAAGTCAACTGGCCAGAGGCCAACGTTGCAATAAATTAACATTCTAGCCTGAAAGGCTTTCTTGCACATTAACAGACATGTAATTTAGTGAAATTAGGTGTACCGACAAACACCTTCAGCTATCAGGTTTTCCGCTCCAGTTCGTTTGAGACCACCTGGAAGCCAGTCTAGTAATTGGAAGGTTAATTTTACAAGTGCAGTAACTATGGTACAATTTCATAAATGAAATAAGTCAAATTTAAGAACATTACTATAGTTACTCCACATATCAAAATTCAACTACCACTACTAAGAAACACATATGAACATCTAAGAGCCTTCCACGAAATAAAAAATAACCCTTCCGGCCAACAACTGAACAACTGAGTGACATGGAAATCGAGGTTCCTGTCTAAGACACTACTTTATTTTGCGTTGCTCTTGAAGTTGCCTGCGAGTAAATGGAAATCAGTATGTTACTAAAGGTCTGTGATAAAGATTGTCCTATATATATTAGCAAGAATTAAAAAGAGTTCCATCATGACTTTTTTTACTGCGTGTATTAGACAATCAAAAGAATACAACAACGACTAAAGTATATTGTATATGTAAATCTTATATCTTCCCACTTGTATGGGATAAAATGGGAGTAAATTTGACCCCTGAACGAAAAATAACGCAGATGCTGATTAGATGAGCACCGAGCAGAGACCATGGTCCAGACTGTGCAAATTAGCTCTCAACTTCAACGTGCAGAGGCAGATAGTTCGAGCGGTGCTCGAAGCGAAGGCAGATGGCACAAACTTGTTTGAAGTCGATGCTTTTGCGAAATAGTTACAAGACATCTGGTTTACTGTGATTACGGTTTTCATCCCGAGATCCCGGTCGATTTTGATTCAATTTTAAAGCCTTTGCATTCAGCATAACTCACTGGAAATCCCGGTAATTGTTTCTTTTCCTTTTTAATGTACAACAGAAATTCATTCTGAAATTTCAATCACTTATTATACGACTGTCCAAGCACGATTGACTAGTAAGGCGGGGCAAGTTGAGATTATAAAACAACCAATAACTAAAAAATCGCCCCATCCCACTATTACTTATGTGGTTTATACCGAGGAGTTCTTCTATTCCTTGATATGGTGACTATCTTTATGACTGTATAGCTTGGGTTTCTTTGGCGCACGATTCGTCACTACGTCTTGAAGCCAGCAGCCGTCGGTAAGTTAATTACGTAGCAGCCAGTGAGATATTTTTACTTTAATTTAAGGTTCCAGTTGGCATGAAACTCGCCAAATAACTCCGAAAGTAACGGTACTGTGTAAAGAATAGTACAACAGAGAACACGGAGATGGTACTTGATATATATGCATTGTAACCTTTGCAATAGGGTGCTTGCTGCAATACTCAGTCCCCTACACACTATATATGTTTACTATGACATTTCCATGATCTTCGCATGAGGATCAAGTTATGCTATGGATGCCACTCGATGTGCATTGGGGTCGAAATAGTAAACTTTGCAGCCAGTGAGAGGGCCGGCCGTGGGTTATTGCCACAGTGCATGTAACCGTTGCAAGCTAAACTATTAAACGCATGCATTGAATATCGTTTGACTAGAAAAAACTCTTCGTTTCAATTCTATATATTACAATCTTTTCTTGCATTGGGATATGAGCCCTTTAGGCATAGCAGGATCAAGATTGTGTACAAATTTTGATCTGAGTGCATGCATGAAATATCTGCTTATTTAGTTGCCTGGTTCTTAGGAGGTGGCTATAGAATGATGAATACAGAAATTTTTACTGAAAAGGAAGGCAGAAAAGATATTCATCCTCAGTGTAAAGGTTGTGAAATTTTCGAGGCTGCTGTGGAGAGAGACACCCCGTTGCTGCCGAGCATCGTTTGCTCCGACTGTCATGCTCTAACATCTGTAGTACATATGTTGTTCTAACATCTGTAGTACATATGTTGTTCTAACATCTGTAGTACATATGTTGTTCTAACATCTGTAGTACATATGTTGTTCTAACATTTGTAGTACATATGTTGCTCAAACATCTGTGGTATATATGTTGCTCTGACATCTGTAGTACATGGACGCCATGTACCACAATCGGGAGTCCGGGCAAGGCTTGGCTATTTTTGTTAAACAATTTTATCGTTACCCTCTCTTTTGAATCTGCCTTAAAAAATTGTCTTCCACGCAGTTTACTAACAGTGATATAGATATATTTGCCTTTGATGAAAGATAGTTCTACCTGAGAGAAAAGCTTACATAATAATTAGTTTTTTTGACAGATGTTCTAAAATTACCCTCAATAATTATTAATCTATTTTTTAAGGTACTTTCGCTTGTTCTTCTACAGAAGCATTTGTTTACCGCGAGAGATTCTCGAGTGTTTTAGGAGAAGATCAGGATGTAGCTCAAATGGATGCAATATGCATCCTCCTAGTTGAACAATCTTGAGCACAAGTATGCAAATGCATTGCCGCTATTTTTTTAGGAGCTGGTCGACTAGTAGTTTCAAGTATATGATGCATAGTATAAGCTCGGATCATTTAATCAATATCATTAAGTAGAATCTTTTAGTGAGATTTTTCGCAGAGTGTTGCTGACGCCACTCTTGCACTAGGGCTGAAACATAATCAAAAGTGAGTTGGTTTTACTAGCGCATTTCGCAAGTAACGAGAGCACTCTGAGAGTGCGTACCTCCGCCAAGCAAGGCTGCGGCAACGAAAAATTGAAATTGGTTCTAAAACCATGATTTTCTTTGTATCAACACCAAAATCCGATTCGTTGTGCCTTTTGATAATGTTAACAGTGTCTAAGGTTCTTGGAGATCCGTTGACAACTTTTGAGTTTCAGTTAACATGACTAACAATTCCTGAAAATTTCATTAAGAACCATCGATAATTTTTGAGTTATTGCGCTAAAAAACAATTTAACAAACATTAGTCTAACACACAAACAGACACCTTTAACACCTTTATTGTTCTCAAAGAAATTTACAAACGCATTCTAAAACACTTACATCTAGTAGGTACTAAAACATGAGAACGTGTCCAGCTAAAAGCGAACAATCGCTTGTGGGACACTGGAAAAATACAAATTTTTGTCAAAAATTTGAACTAATACAACTTAATAAATGTTCATATGACACGACATTACTTTCCTTGTAAAATACGCAATCTATGACTACATGACTAGCCATAATTCATCGAACTTGGGACAGGAGAAAATCAACTGAAAGTTCAGCAAATCATCGCCGTATTTTTCTCTAATTTCCTGCTTGAATTCTAAAAATACCCGTTTACTCCTTTATTTGTTTCCCTGATTACAAGCACAATTTAAGATAGGTTAAGCATCTAATTTAAAAGTGTAAAACGTGGTAATATGAAAGCGCAGTAGTCGCTTGTAAGACACGTTAATTTCTTCGAAAATACCATTACAATTAACACCATACAAATAGTGCTACAGAATTACAATTTTCGTAGACGCACTAAAGGCAAGCAGAGTACAATGCTGTGTGCATGATAAAATGGGAAAAGTATTTGCGTAATAATCCTTTACACTGCTCGAGGATATACAATAGAGGCAGCTAACTGCGGATCCCGGGATGATTGTGGTATTTGTATGAATTACATGAAGATACTATATATATATAAGTGCTGTCAATGAGGGTTACAGTTTCAAAAATCATGAATGCTAATTAATACAATATATTTGGCCTAAATGGTTCAACCAGTAGTATGTACAAGGCAAATTCAAATAAACAGTTGCTGTCACTGCATTGTAAAAATTGCACGTATTGCGGTAAAAAAAAAAAAATCCCTAATTCTAACATTGCACAATATAAAGCTATCTATCGTATACCCATCAGGAACGTAACAATGCAATGCAAACGGAAACAGGACTTGACTATTTGACCTACCGATCATTACAAAAATTTAACTAATTATGTCTTTAAACATTACTAACAATTCCTGAAAATTTCATATAGATTCATCCATAATTTTTGAGTTATTGTGCGAACAAAAATTTTAGCAAACATTTGTCCAACACACAAACGGACCAACTGATCATCACCAAAATTTAATAAGTTATGCCTTTTAATATTACCAACAATTCCAGAGAATGTCATAAAGATCCATCCACATTTTTTTAGTTATTGCGGTAACAAACTAAAATCAAACACAGCGACAATGAAACGAACGAACGAACAGATCATCACAAAAAAATTGATCACTTACTCTCTGTAATAACCCAACCACTCATGTTCAATATCATGAAAATCTGACCATTACTTTTTAAGTTAGGGCACTGACAAAAAAATAGGCAGACAAACAAACGGATGAACAAATCTTCGTCAAAAGTTAATCATCTGTTTCTCCTAACATACCTAACAATCCTTGTAAATTTCATCAAAATCGGTCCACAACTTTTTGAGTTATCTTGATGACAGAAATATGCCAATGGTAGTGGCCTATTTCAACCACTTTAACTCTTCTTCCTCTAATAAGTCTCCGGTGCTGGATAAAAAGGGATGCCAAATCATCAAAAGCTTAAATCTCATAAAATTATGGCTTCCGAGTAGCATCCATAGCTATAGGGCACTATTTTACAATTCGCCTTAGTCTATCTTGAAACCAACTTGTTTCTCGACATTAAGGCTCTTCGCTAGAAGGAATTCCTGAAAATACCACAAGCCTGAAATTTAATGAAAATCAAGCCTTCCCCGGAGCACTTGCGGCTATCAGGCATTCCCCTACAGGTCGCTCGAGACCACCTGGAAACCAAGTCTGGCAGTTAGGGAGGTTCCGCTTGAGCTAACTGACGTACCCTAATTAGCAAGGCCACGTCGACGGCTCGCCTGATGGGTCCTACAGAGGCACAACAAAATCCTTCCTTAATTGCTTACGACAAGAGCTCGACATTGACCCTCATCGTCGCATATTAACCATTCATTTCCCCGCCCTGATTCTCGGGAATCTCTATCTTTACCTCGACCTCCGCTGTCGACGGATCCCTACTCTCTTCCACGACGGCAAAATTCGCCCTATATTCGCTGTACGAAACGCGCAAATCTGTACTGCGTCCAAAAAATCAACATTCTGCTTTGTTAAAAGAAAGGCTAAGCACCCCTGGAGATAGTTATATTATTCTTATGTAATGGATCTGGAGACGGCAGCTGCTCTAGGAAGAGCAAATGTGGACGGCACACTTCACTCTGTATTGGAAAGACGCATATAAGGTGTCCCAGACACAGTTAACGATCGTCTGTTTATAGAAGGACCAAGAGCGTATGGAAATAAAAATAGAGTTTGAAGCGATCGATGAACATATGTAAAAAAAACGCACTTCACCTTATAATTTGAGTGGGGGGAAACGTATGCCTACAGCGTGTTCGAATATTACCCTAGTGGTTTCTTTAGGGAAGGTTTAAGTACTTTCAGAAAGTGCAACTGAGATGGCAGAGGCGACTGTCTTTAGGGAAGGTCTAAGGACTTTCAGAAATGGAGGCAACATTTGCTTAGGTATCAATGAACCTCAAAAACAAAATTTGTTCTACAAAGTATGATTATATGCTTGTTAGGTGCCCCTGAAAAAAAAAAAAATTAATGTTCTCGTTTTATGAAAAGAGACTATAGTGCTCTTACACATGACGGTAGAACTGCATGAGGGCATCACCTAGGGATACACGTCGAAAACCTGCCATAATATAAATAGTTATGAATGTATGATACTATATATAGCATCTTCTTCGGCAGGGGGCTCTGGCTGGGCCAAATCAGCTATACAATCTGCATTACATTCACGATTGCGCCAATGTATTGTAATATAGGTGCGGGGCAATAGAGACCACCACTGATTTAGCGCAGGGCCATAAATTTTGAATACAATAAACAATCAAGAGAATATAATCTGACAAACAAAATCAACGCACACATGCAATGAATAAGCTGAAATACCAATTATGTGCATTATTTGTGAAGAAAAGATCAATGTGGTTATTTCAACCCACCAGTTTTTATTTTAAATATCAGGCACAATAGTTATCACATAGAAACACAGCCTGGCCTACAAAAATCACATCAGATGTTATCTAGATGTAAAGGCAAACAATGTGGGTGCGAGAGTAATACAATTAACATAATACTAATAACAATGCCAAATAATGCACATTTTGGTATTTCAGCTTGTTCTTTTCATGTGTGCGTTGATTTTTTTTTCAGATTATATTCTCTTGGTTGTTTATTGTATTCAAAATTTGTGGCCCTGCGCAAAATCAGCGGTGGTCTCTATTGCCCCGCACCTATATTACAATACATTGGCGCAATCGTGAATGTAATGCACATTGTATAGCTGATTTGGCCCAGCCAGGGCCTCCTGCCGAAGAAGGTGCTATAGTATCATGCATGCATAACTATTTATATAATGGAAACTTTTCCACGTGTATCCCTAGGTGATGCTCTCATGCAGTTCTACCGTCATGTGTAAGAGAACCATAGTCTCTTTTCATTAAACGAGGATAATAATTTGTTTTCTGGGGTACCTAGCAAACATACGTTAATCACATTTATGTAGAACAAAGTTTGTTTTTTCAGGTTCATTCATACTTAGCTTAACAAATGTCGCCTACATCTCTGCTGCTCATACTGAAAGTCTTTCAAGCTATCTCACGAAAAAGCTGGATTAATAGACTTCTGAAGTTATCGGTGTATACCCCTTCATCATTGGAGTGCATTGTAATATTTGCTATAAAAAGCATATACTAGGGATTATTACAAAATTTCAAGATTACATATCCTTCCAACAAATTAAGAATATGTCTAAGCATCTGGGTTGTAGAAAAGAACAGACAATAGAGTGTTGTTTTCAGACAGCTAGAGCGAGGGAAGTCTTTAAAGCTGACGGCAAGAATGTGTGAAGCCCGAATGCCAATGAATAAAGTAAGATAAAGCTGCAACGAAGGGAACCTTAAAGCTGACGGGAGAAAAGTGAAAGGAAAGAACGGTGGATAAATAATACAGTATGTAGCTGAAGCGGAGAGTTTTAAAATCTAACGGCAGGAACGTATGAAGCGTGACGGTGAATGAATAAAGTACATAAAGCGGTAAAGAGCGGAACCTAAAAGCTTAAGGGACAAAAGCGTGAAGTTTGAAGGTAGATCAATGATAAAAGGTAAAGCTGATGCGGAGGAAGGTCTTAAAGATGATGTAGGGGAGGAGTGATGGTTTGACGAATGGTGAACCGTTACTGAACTGACTTCGGTGAAAATATCATCATTCTATGCACTAGCGACATGTGTCATGAGCAGGTTAAGGGTCTGTTGTGTGTAGTTAATATGTTCCGCCAATATAAGTACGGCGGGAAACACATAAGATCAAGCTATCCTCCACAGGCTCCTGGCAGCAGGTTAAGACGTTAATGCCGTCTACGAAACAACAGACATACACGCAAACATAAAGCTCGAAGAACTACCGTAAAGCCAACAATTTTTTCCAGAGACAGTCAACTGCAGACGTAGTCAACGCGTTTAAAAATTGTCTTGACAAACATTGTGAGAGTCATCCTCCACAGCTATGTACACCATCTCCAGGAGTCACAAACTCCGAACGGCTGAAACTTTTCTTTCCCACCCCAATCAATTGAACGTCTCCAAAGCTCGGCAAATGTGCAACAAAAAATCGAGCTTGTAATATTATCTCTTCAGTTAAGGTTGTTTTTTATTTTTTATTTTTTTCCTTTTATCTTCGCTTCTTCCCCAGGCGTCTAAATGATACTGACATAATAGCAACAGCTCGTAGAGCGCCGGAGAATAAGCCCGGCTACTCTCTGGGAATAGGCCTAGGGGTCCATCTACAGCCAGTTATCTAATGTAATCTAAGTGACCTTCCCCAACATTATAAATACAAGTAAAAACGTTAATTCTAATCGTAACACACTGGCTACCGATAGCATTTAAGCTGTCTTTTCCTGAGGAAAAAAAAGGCCGGTAGAAATATCGAGTGAAACATCACATTAGGGCAGCTGGTTAACGTAGGTATCTTATCTAGTAAATGAAACTAATGAGGGTAAAATTAGCGTCCCCGCTGAAGCAGCACAACACTGGCAAGCACTGAGCAGTTAGCCAAATGCAGAATGGGCAACACACACCGTGATGTCGCCAAGACTGCTCAGCTTTCGCTTCGTGACAATGAATTGTAAAAATCAGCAGAAAACAGCGTAAATAAACTAAAGGTACGTTTTAAAAGTGCAAAGGTAAGTCAAAATCTGCCACTTTTTAGATTAGATTTGATTAGATAACCGGCAGTAGACGAACCAAGAGGTCCATTCCCAAAAAGACACCGGGACTAACACCCCAGCCCTCAATGAGCTATTGCCATTATGTTAGTAGGATATAGAGGACTGGGGAACCGCGAGGACAAAAAACGGAAGACGGAAGAGAAAATAAAAGAAAGAGAAAATAAAAAAGAGGGGAGAAGAATCTCCGCCAAAGAGATGGTCATGAATGCCCCCAAGCATGATCTATAGCTGCTGATATGCGGAGCTTAAATATATAGAAGGAGCGGAAGTGAGAACAAGTCAGCTTAAAATGGGCTGGGAAGCTTTGGCCGTTAAGTGCTTGTGACTCGTGGAGGAGGAGTTTTTAGTTGTGGAGGATATCTCTCCCATCGTATGTCAAGACGATTTTTAAACGAGTTGACCGACTCCGTACCAACTACGTCGAAAGGTAGTCTATTCCAAATGCCGACTATGAAATAGGGAAAGAACTACTGTTTCAAGGTTGTTCTTCGAGCTTTATGCTTGAGTTTTTCACCGTTGTTTCGCTAGCGATCATTAAGGTCTCTTTTAAAGAGTCCCGTTATAGGTACGTCTTTTACCAACAGCAGGCATGCTATTTCTCAACAAATCCTCCATCCAATCCAATGCACTTCTTGATATGTTGGTTCTACCTCCAGACCTCCTCTGTAGATTTTGATGTTTGATTTGTGCACCATCAGGAAATAGCGGCTTTTGCCCTTTCAATAACCTCAAAACGAGTTCCTTTCAAATTTTCCATAAAAATTGAAAGTAGGAAAGAGGAATAGGGAAAGTAAGACAATATTTCCCAATGAAACTCCCGAAGAGCAGCTATTGATACCCTGCACGCATGAGCTAACGCTCTGAAAATCAATCACAGGTAAAATGAAAGCAAAGTGTCGATTGACATTTACGCATTCTAGTGTTGAAAAAAAAAATGCCGATGCAAATTCTATTCTCTGACCTCAGCTTAGATAAAAGATTATCATAATACGCTCCGACTATACATAATATATAGCAAGTTGATTCCCTAAAAAATCTACCAAAATTGCGGCAATCACACGCTGATCGAAGTTCGCTGCCATGAATTGAGTAACAAAGAAGAACTGCTATAATGTCACAGTTTCCTCCGCATCATACTCTTGGGATCGGAAAGATCAGTACGGGTATTCTCGTGTCAGAGGTTGATTCGTTAAAAAAAATCATCAATCTCAGCTCAGAGGGTAAATCATATGTCAGTTCTTAGAGTGAGGACGCAAGGCTCTCAACACCCAGTGAACAGAGAGCTTGCTGAGGGCGAGATCTTGAAATACATATTATGAAGAATACAGATTCATGTAAATTCCAACTTCATTTGCCGCCATTTCAATTAAAATCCGACGGTATGCTTCCACTTACATGCGTCTGAACCTAAGCTATTGTTATTATTAATTTGTTGAGCTTGATGGCCTTCCCTTCTTTGTGTCAACTATGAAATGCTGTCTTTCTCTTTTAGGTTGCTTTGCATATCAGCAAACAGTTGGCTTGTGAGAGATAGAAGGGCAATAAACTTTCTGTAATGCATCAGTAAGCTCAAGAGATTGACACTCTTTTTTTAAAAGAACTTGCTGCTAGCTCTCATTTCAAAATCACGATTTACCAAGTTCATAGAAGTATTTTTTCTGGTAAGTACGTCTTACCGAGAAATAGTTAACATAAGTATTAGTGAACGGGTATGGCACGACCCTATATGTTACCTAATCCTAGTTTCGTTTTGTGTGTGTGAACGACCCCAATCTCGAGTTATAAGGTATGTAACAAAGCGTTTAAACTCATCCTCCTACCTTCTCCAACGAATACCAGCACAACGGTCAAACAAGCGGTTTCAAACATCACAAGCGAGCTTCCGATAGCTTGCTAAATGGCCTTGGCTGACTACTAGACACACAATCTGTCTCTAATCAGCCGTTCCGAGAGCAACAGCCATGAGTCAGGACCCGCAAACCTGGCAGTCGCGGATACAACTTGCGACGGCAATAAGTCACGCGGTGACAAGGCTTTAATTCCGGTGTGAAATTGTTTCGCCTCGCTCCCGACGTTCTACTTTTTGCCTCACTGGAACGCGTTGGCTTTTAAGACGAATGGGTGCCTTGGGAGGGATTCTTTCTAACGCGGGACAGTACGTAAAATTAAGATAGCGCTCATATTTTATGGCCAATACTTTTCATGTGAAACTTGAAGCGATTCTCTTGTGCTTTATGGAGAAATGCAACGATGAATGCATCTCTCTGTACAACTTCCGGCGGTTTGGGGTGATTTCGAAAGTGCAATCAAGCTGGAATTGAAGAGGTTCATAGCGTTACTAATAATAAACATTTCAATTACTGTATATTAACGGGCTTTGCAAAAGTCCTGACCTATTTTGTATTTTCAAAGTGTGAAACTCATTTCAAAGACTTGATGAAATTTATTGACAATGACTCATTCTCAAACTGTTTCCGATAATATAATAATTGGTAACAGTGTTCATTTTTATACACTGTTGGTAATTGAAACAAAAAGGATAAAGATAGCAGCTCTCCTTTGCGCGGGTCACGAAATTTACAATGATTGTTAGTGAGATTGACAGTAACAAATGATTAAGTTTTGGTGAAAATCCGTTCATCTGTTTGTGTGTTTGTCTGCCAAATTTTTCTTAGTACCATAACTCAAGAAGTTATAGACGGATTTTCACTAAATTTACATGAGTTGTAAGATTTATTACAAAGCGTAAATGATCAAATTTTTGTGATGATCTATTCGTTTGCTTGTTAGTTTGTTTGTCGCTGTGATTGATTTTATGCATGTTAGCACAATAACTCAAAAAGTTCTGAATGGATCTTTATGAAATGTAAACAGTTGTTAAAAATGTTGAAAGATATAGATTATTAAAGTTTGGTGCAGATCGGTTGGTTTGCTAGTCTGATTGACTTCTGTTTCCCATAGTGTTTGTTAGCAGCATAAAGTAGCTCAAAAAGTTATGAACGGATCTTCAAGGAAAAATACAGAAACTGTTAATACTATCAAAAAGCACAAATTATTAGATTTTGGTGTTGATGCGAAGAATATCATGGTTTCAGAGCGAATTTGAATTTTTCTTTACCGTTGCCATGCCTGGCGGCGGTATGCGTTCTCAGAGTGGTCTAGTTTTCCAATTACTTTCTTCAAGGTTTTTAAACGAACTTTTCCTTTTATTTGCATATCAACAACCTTATCAACAACCTTTTGTGTAAATATTCTTCCACTCTGACATTAGCAGCAAAATATTCTTATACTTGCTCCTTCTGAAGAATCCTATTCTGAAATTAACTCTATTCTAACACCGGCATATTTTACAGAGATTTCTGCTAAAACACTAAACAAAACACTTTCTCTTTCCTTAGAGGCATCGCATCCTCTATAAAGAATTTGATATACTTTGTATAAACTTATATAAGATATTATTTCGTGTACGACTCAGCAACTACTCATATATGTTATTATCAGAAGTATTTTTGTATGATTCGCTAAAGTTTAACTCAAGCAAACTTTTAAAATTATATCTTCATTTTCAAAATAGCTAGTTTCCGCTTTCTCTGGCAGATCACATTTCCAAGTCAGTCTGGTTAAAAGCAAGCACACTCTAGGACAGCTTCTCTACACCAATTCACTCCATTATTTTCTCTGATTCATCACATTGTACTGTTATCTATTTTACGGCAAGTAAACTATAAGTTATTTCTTGTATAGCAACTCACTGTTATATTTCTTTCACGTCAACTTACTTCTATTTTCTCTGATGCATCACATTACAGGAGCATAATAGAAAGAAAATGTCTCCTGACAGCAACATACAGTTATTTTCTGCGATGCACAGTATAGAATAGTTTACTTTATTTTAATGCAAGCATTCTTTTGAAAATATTTCTCAACACAGCATTGTCTACTATATTTTCATGCAAGCATGCTGTTAAAAAAATATTTCTTTTCAATTAACTCACCTGTATTTGCTCTGATGTATCATACTTATACAAATAACTTTACTTTGCGAAAACAAACTCCAGAGAAAAAATGTCCCTCACAAAAACTCACCTTCTGCTTGTCTCTCATGGACCCTCTGCCGAGCACTGCCATTTTGGTTAGCGTTTCTTCCTGTAGTCTCTTCATTGAGTTGCCCTTCGGCCCTAAAAGTTTGCCCACAAAGTTGAACTGAAAGAAAGGAAATATGGGTGAAAAATTGCTCATTGGTACGGGTCTTTCAAGCCTCAGAGCCGCTGGCAAGTGGGCTGGAGCTGCAGCAGCGCGCACGCTATTGTTATATAGAAATTCTGGCCGACAGAACAGAACAGAACAGAAACAACAACCCAAGTCAACGTCGACGACCTCTCAACCACTAAGACACATCTTTCCTTAGTTCGTAAGAATCTTAATTTTCTGAAGACTACTATAATATTTCCTATGTGCTCT
>LQNS02278076.1:18143149-18154473 GCA_001587735.2 Parhyale hawaiensis | reverse complement strand
GGCACATTTGGCAAATCCCGCTGTAAATCATCCCTGACATTCAATTCTGGAAGGTGCAATGTATCAAGAGCCATATGCTCTATGATCAACTAGGCGGTCACAACTAACTGATGAGTGATGATAAAAAAATTCTCGAGCTTCATGAAATCACTATTAGAATCAATCTTGAACATTTTTTGCTTGTTCCTAATCCTCACACAAATTTGGCCATGATATGTATATGCACTCTCAACTAGCTCATGCGATTTCTTCAGACACCTTGCTCTATAGAGGAGTGTTGCTCGTGCAACATTTTTTTGTATTATGTTGCTGGAAGCCAAAAGGACTGAGGCCCACATGCATTCGTCGCCATCAAGTTGATGATCAGGCACATAATTTGCCATATAAAACTATGGATAGGTATACCAGTCTATGTTTCATACCCCGCGCATCGATCCTCAAATACCTTATATTTAAGTAGCTGAAAATTCTTGAGAAACAGTAATGTTGACATTAGGCGCTTGGATGCTACCCTAGTCTGATACGCAGGCACTGAATACTGAACATAAACTGACAGACACTCTCCTTTAGATTGACACTTCCTACACCCATTCTTGCTCACAGTAAGCGGTTATAGTCAAAGTACACAGAATTAGTGCAAGCGTACACCCGTGTTTAATTTCTTGTGACTTGACCTTATTAATGGGTCAGTAAATCACCGGGGGAAAGTATAACCAGAACTTCAGAAATGAAGTGATATGGTTCCGAAACATGGGGATGTGAGACGTCCTTTAGGATCAGCTTATGCAATAAAATAGTTTCAGTTGCACATTTAATGCAACATATGAATGTTTCAAAACTATTCAGCTAAGTACACACCCCTGCATCGTCTTTAAGTAACACAAGAAGGCTTTCTAAATAGGAGCTTACGAAGCCTGTATTGCAAAGTTCTAAAATCACATAATTGGAGAGTTTATACGAGAAGTTTACTGTAGCGCCTTAGATTATACCTACGGTATTATTGCACTAGCTTTATTAACCCTCCAATTTTCTTTGCCTAGTAATTGATCTACTAGAAACAGCAATGCAATGTTTGTAATGAGTCATCTGGTGCTGCAGTGCATTAGACTGCGCTTTTTGAGTCACCAATAATCGTCTCATCTCAAAATATCTCATCAAATATCAGTTATAATAATATAAATGAAATAAATCAGGCAACATGAAACTAAACATTTAATATACTAGAACGGCTCGTGGCGTAGGACCACCACGCGCAGTCGGCTGCAAATTGAATGCCGTCATTTTTTATGGCCAACATACTGAAGAGTTTGGGCTTTTCACATCTCAGTCAACCTATCTGCCTGAAAAAATATATATCTTATGACTCAATTGCTTCTGCCAGATTTTTGTTTCGACAGATAGCAAAATTCATCGCCGTTATTTTTGATGGCCAGCTAATTCTAGTTTTTTTGGCATTGTTCACATCTAAGTCAACACACCTGACTCCCTAAAACAAATTATGAACATTGCTCAAATTCTTTCGCCTCTTTCTGGGTGGAGTTACAAATTCGACGCCGTCATTTTTGAGTGCCAGCTAACTCAAAATTTTTGCCATTTTTCACATCTCAGACAACCCACCTGACTGCCTGGAAAAAATTACTATAATTTTCACGACTCAACTCCTTCTGCCTTATTTTGGGTGGACGTAAAACAAAATTCATAGCCTTCATCTTTGATCGCCAGTTAAATCTAGTTTTTATTTTTTTTTTGGCATGAGTCACGTCTATGTAGGTAAACCCATTAAACTCTCTGCAACAAATTATGAACATTGCTCAACTTCTTCTATCACTTTTTAGGTGAACAGACATATACAAATATATATACATACTTAAATCTTCAACGAAAACATTATCACTTCTCCCACTTTCTTCGCGGTTGATGATAAAAATATGAAAAAAAATATCATTAAATACTGCGTGCTGTTACAAAGCAGAAATGTGTTACAATAAACCCATCATAAGAACTCATGGAGTCAGACACTAGATAATTGCGTAATTTCAGTCTTCCTTTAGCATGTTGAAACATGTTAGTGGATGGCCTTGAGAAACTTTGCATTCTGTTGACTTTGGAGTTAAGTTTCCAATAATAAAAAAAAAAAAAACATGGACAAACTGAACGCTGCATGTACGTCCCAAATGTGGTGTAGATGTAAGTACTCGGGATAATTGCATAACCTGGTCTTAAATCCAGGGTTTTTCACGTCGGCGGTTAACATTTTATGCACTCTATTTCTTAGTCAATATAATTATACAGGGTGTCCCCCATAAAAATTAACCCAATTTCAAGTAATTATAAATCAAGAACTATTGAAGTTACAAAAATTGGGAAAGTTGCATGTAGTTTGTCAAGCTTATTTCTATCTATGTTGAAAAATTTGATGAAAAACATGCGCAAGCGTATGTTTCCAGTATTATTTTTAGTAAGACACTGGAAACATACTTGCGTAAACTTGTTCAAATACAAATTTGATAGTGCTAAAAAATATCTTGAGCAACTTTTAACAGTTCATTAGCAATGAGAAGCCAATAGAAATTCAAACCAAAGAAAGGAACTTAAAATTGTGCTCTAATTTTCTATTCCCTTGGGTGTGGCCTTCATTTCATTCAAAACACAGCTGCATTCTCTTTCTCATTGCATTCATACCTCTTCTTATCAGAGCATTATCTTCTCGAAGCAGACTGACTTCCTGTTCAATTCTGTGTTTCAGGTCGTCGATGTCTTTTGGGGAAATTACAAACTTTACGTTTTAAGTGTCCCCATATGAAGAATCACAGAGTCAAATCGGGGGATCTGAGAGGCCCCTCAATACGATGATTCCAGGAGATGATGAGATCGCAGAATAGCTCATACAGTTTTTTCCCTATAGCAATAGTTTTAGTTCTGTGAGCAGGATCGCCGTTGTGCTTCAAAAATTAGAGCACAATTTTAGGTTTTTTCTTTAGTTTGAAATTCCATTTGCTTCTAATTACAAATAAACTGTTAGAAGTTATTTAAAAATACTTTTTAGCACTGTCAAATTTATATTTAAAAAGTTTACGCCAGCATGTTTTCAGTTCCTCTTACTAAAAACAATACTGGAAAAATACGCGTCTACATATTTTCATTAAATTTTCAACATAGATAAAGAAAAGATAGATAAACAACGTGCAACTATTGAAATATTTATAACTTCAACAGTTTTTTATGTATAATTATTTGCAATTAGATGCACTTTTTTGGGGGGGAGGGGTGGGCCCCCCTCATAGATTATTACGTTGCAATCACTTAAAAATTATAGTAAAAACAGCGCCGACTTGCTTGTTTGTGATGGTTTCTTTGCCATCTGAGGTTAACAACGGTGACTTTACAGCAGGATACAGGCTGCTGTTTTCATACAAAACAGATGTTCATATTTTCTGGCAGGCTTACCCGTTTGTGTGAAAAATGTACCCTGACGCAATTGCTCCCAACCTGGGTTCGATCAAACCCCAGGAGTTCGGTGAGTCAGTTTCAGAGGTTCGGCGGTTTGGTTCACCGCTCTCGTATGATGAACAGTATATAGTAAGATGCCCATGTTTTGAATTTGAAGAAAAAAGAACCCTTTTTTTAAAATAAAAAGGGGTTCGATAAATGCATGTATGGAACTTGAGGGGTTCGGTACCCCCAACCAGGTTAAAAACCACTGCCTTGATGTAATGCAGGGTCCTCGGAATTTCCTACAGATAGGAGCAACTAAACACGAAAGAGCGTCGGTCTAAAAATCACACTGGCGAAATAAGAGACCAGATGGCATAGGTATCAGGTCGCTTCTGCTAAATATCTTCCATTCATTCACAAAAGCCAGCTTGACCTTCGTACGGCCCAGAAAATAGCCATAACTTTTCGCCTGAAAATTCAGTTCAAAGTGTTGCTTCCTGCCGGCACGGGACTTTTGGGAGATCTGCCAAGACTTTCGACGGTCAAGGTAAGCGATAGTAATTTGTGTGGCACAGGTCAAGAGAAGCTAAGAGCATTATGCTTTGGCCGCTCCACAATAAATGAACAAAAAGGTACCAATGTAAATAACATATTCTGGCCACGCAAGGCCAACGGATGTACTTTAAAATACGCAGCATATTAAGCAAAATTCACCCAAAATTCTATCACTTTTATTGAAACTGTTTTGTTTATTTTGTTAACTGCGGTGCCCGCCGCTCGAAATGATGGCACTGAATACTCTGTCGCGTCATTCCCTTTGGCTGCCTAACAATAAGGCAACAAATGTGAACTTTATGAAGTGGCCGAATTTGAATAAAAAGGGCAATTTAGCTAGAGTCATTGGTATATCAAGCCCAGTAAACTAGTGTAGCTCTGGAATTAAGTTTTGGAGTCTTCTCTGCTTGGACAGCATTATTTCTAGTAAACACGATTTAAAATTTAGCTTAGGTAGGAGGTAGTAGACGAACCAACAGGCCCATTCCCATAGAAAATTTAAGCTTAATTTTCACTAACAATACTCAATGAGACAGCCATTTCACAAGGAATGTGCTCACAGCTCTAGTATAGTTATCGTATCTTTTGAAGCAGAAAGAGAAGAAACTTTATGACCTTGAGATTTTCAAGGCTGCACAACAATGAGCCGTGCTCGTCCGTGTAAGCCTGTTCGAACGTCTATTGTAATGTGTGGTGAGTCAAGCTATATCACATACGGTAAGTACATTAGGCTAGGCGATGTACTTAAGGATACAAGTAGATATTGTGCTTTGGGATTGACGATGTGCCTTAGGTTAGAAGAAATATATTAGCGCAGACAGACTGCGTTAGGTTAGAGGGAGTTATTTTATGAAATAAGCTTTTATGAAGTAAGTTCTACAAGTGACTAATATAATGTCGACGAATAATAATTTAACGTTTTGGGGTGAAAAATCCATCATAAAAAACTATAAACTGCAACCTATCAGTAAAGATTTTCTTTGTCTTTAAATCAATGGGGTGAACATGGATGGTTGGGTTGGGGTTGGTTGGGGTTGGATGTCAGCTCCTGTACAGTCGACAGATGTGAGGTCAAGTGTGGACAGCGGGAAGCAGTACAGCTGAGGTCATAATGTTAAGGCTGGGTCTGGTTCTGTGGATGAGGGGAGACTCTAATGTTGTGAGCTTGATGGGATTGTAATTAATCGAAAAGTTCTTCCTGCTAATGGGATGGTTATTTTGATCAGCATGTAGGCGGGAGGGGGAAGCTGAATATGAAGGTTTCGCAAGTGGTAAGCCTGTACGACTGGATACAGCCATCAAAGATTTCTTCTTCGTGTTTAACAATAGACTGTACACGCAAATAGATGGAATTTTCACGGGCTACCCGCTTAGTCCCTGGCTGACAAATACCCTCCTACGCCATCAAGAGACCCTTTGGCTTAGCGACTGCCCACATGACTTCAAACAGATCCACTATAATTGTTATGTAGATGACACTTTCCTCATTCAACAATCAAGCAAATTCTGATCTATTTCTGCAATATTTGAATAGTAAACATCCGAATATCAAATTCACAGCAGAAAAACAATCAAATAATTCTTTAGCTTTTCTCGATGCTTTAATAACTATCCAAGACTCAACACTGACCACTTGAGTTTACAGAACACCCCCAACGAAGTTGACTTTCTCCGAACATTATTCAAAAAAACCGGTAATCCGCACCATTTTCTAGACCACTACTGCAAATTGTTCCTATACAAGCTATACGATCCCGGGATTAGCAAACCCTCGGTCGGTAAATTGGACTTCTTTCACTCGCTTCCGTACTACAGCAAAGCATCTGTTAATACAGTAAGCACTTTGAATACGTTTCTCTCTGAAGCCTACCCACATATCAACTTCAAATTTTCATAATAAATCACATTTACCAGAGGGTCCAACTTCAAACTTAAAGACAAACCCCTCACACTACTTTCGTCCAGTGTTACTTACCAGTGTCAGGCTTGCAGCGCCTCATACATCGGTAGCAATGGACAACACTTCAAAGCCCCTATCAACCAACATTTAGGTGTATCCAGTCGTACTGGTTTACCACTTGTGAAACTCTCATATCCAGCCCCTCTCCGCCTTTATGCTGGGCAAAACAACCATCCCATCAGCAAGAGGAACTTTTCTGTCATAGACTCATCCACTCCCGTCGAGTTCACAACATTACAGTTCCTCCACATCAACAGAACCAGACCCAGCCTTAACATTATAGCCTCGGATGTACCGCTACACACTGTCCACACTTAGCCTCACACCTGTTGACTGTATAGGAGCTGGCATCCAGCCCCCACGACGTATCTCTGTTCATTCGTGTTTTAGACCTCTCCCCGACAACATCCATGCTCCCCTCACTGATTGAAAATAAAGGAAATTTTCATTTATAGTTTGTACTTGATAGTTTTTTCCGATGATGGGATTTTCATACCGAAACGTTAAAGTTTCATTCGTTGACATTATATTATTATTTTAGATTTGTCTTAGATCAGAAGTTCTACAGGTAATAATCGAAGTATACCTCCCGCCCGTGGAGAAATTTATGATATAATGAGATCGTCACTGTTAAGTAACTGGTGTTAATTTAGAAGGGGTGAATGTAGTCAAAAGAGATGTGTTAGATAAAACGAACGTAAGTTATAATTGGGCAAGTTAGGCTTGCCACATTTTAGAAAGTAAAAACATTAACTGAACGTGGAATTTTCACGGCTCCCGCTAGTTTCAAATAACATTGGAAAGTAAGTGCAACAATCGAATGCACCAAGTGCTATGATTTTCAGTCACATTACAACATATGTTTACTGTTCGATTGCTTCGTTTTAAACTTGAAAATATTTCAAATGAATTCAAAAAAATTTTCTCCAACTCCGGAGTACAAGTGTAAAGTTACTTTAATTTACTCTCAAGTAGCTTTGTCATTAGGTTTCGTAATGGATCGGAAGAGTTACGTTCGGTTAATTTATTTTGCATTGAAATGCTTGAGATGATTAAGTTTCCAGCAGTTTTTTATTATGTACCAGTTACGCAAGCTACCACAGTTGCGATGGACTACATTGGGTAGGACTATGCCAGAAAATGTGGCAGAAAATACGCAATACTGGATGGAACAAACGTCGCCACGCAGTGTAGATTTTATTTTTTATGATACACTTAGGAATTAAAAATAGTAAATGCTTGATATCGAGAAATTATATACACTATGAGCCCGAAAGTCAATGGACAGAAGAGTTGCTGCTGGCATTGGTTATTTCCTCGACTGCCTCATTTTAATAACTGGGGTCGCCATCTGCATAGAAATATTTGCATTTTTCCAGATAGTCAACCTACTAGTGAGGAGAGCTGGTAACAGGTTAACCGTTCTCTTATAAGTACATGAGTGATCACTTCAAGAACTTGTTAATCATGAAATAAAACTTGAAAGTTAAGTGGTCGGTGCATGTCGAAACACGGACAACATGAAAGGATATACTGAACCCGTCTGCACCCATTATCTGTCTAGATTATAGCTTCCTACTTTTGACAATTTTTTTTTACACCACTGGGCGTATTAAATATTTACGGTACATGATAAACAAAGCATTAAAAGTTAATAGTGGAGTGTATAATTACATTTTACGTATCTGACAATGTTTGATTTCTAAATCATACCTCAGGACTCCGTACCACCGCTTGACACACGGAGACCATAATCTAGGAATTTGTATGAATTTCTTTGTGAATCAGGTTTGTCTCCTTTTATCTTTGTGACTGTTTTTCCATTTCTCCGTATTACGCCATTGTTACCTCCGCCAAGGAGGTTATGTTTTCGTCGTGTTTGTCTGTCTGTTTTCTTTCTGTCTGTCTCTTTGTCTGTCACCAAGATAACTCAAAAAGTTATAAACCGATTTGGATGAAATTTGCAGGGATTGTTAGGTATGTTAGGAGGAACAGATGATTAACTTTTGATGAAGATATGTTCATCCGTTTGTTTGTTTGTTTGTCTGCCTCATTTTTTCGACGCTCTAACTCAAAAAGTTATGAATGGATTTTGATTAAATTAACATGAGTTGTTAGGTATGTAACAAAGAGTGAATGACCAAATTTTGGTAATGATTCGCTTGTTTGTTCGTTCGTTTGTCACTGTTTTTGATTTTATGCTTGTTAACACAATAACGCAAAAAATAATGAATGGATCTTTATGAAATTTATAGGAGTTGTTAGTAATGTTAACAGACATGAATGATCAAATTTTGGTGCAAATCGGTTTGTTCGTTTGTATGTTTGACTCATGTTTGTTATAACGTTTGTTAACAGTATAACTCAAAAAGTTATATACGGATCTTCAAAAAAATTGGACAAGCTGTTAATGATATGAAAAGGCACAAATGATTGGATTTTGGAGTTTATACAAAGAAAATTATCGGAGCCAATTTGAATTTTTTGCTACCGTTGCTTCACTTGGCGGAGGTATGCGCTGTCAGAGTGCTCTAGTTTCATCTATTTTAATAGGGAGAGTTAAATAATCGGATCTCCGCAAAGAAAGGATATTTGGTTCCAAGAGTGAAGTCTACATGCGATTAATAAGTTTATAAAGTAGTTTTATATGAGAAGCTGGAAGCACTAATGTATGTCCTACATATAGTGAATCCTTATTACTGTGAGCCCCTATTGCTATGAGTCCTTATTACTTAAGTCAGAAATTATATATATAGCTTTTTCAATTACGAATATTGGGGATCAGATCTACACGCGCAAAGAACTTTTGGCTCAAAGAGTGAATAGTCTGGGAGTGATATATAAAGTTGATGGGTTTTTATAAAAATCGGTTAATATTTCCTGTTAAAATTGGATTAAATGAGATTGTCGACAGTAGTCAGAGCTAGAGGCCCAATCCCAGAACGGAGGCGAAGCTTATGAGATGCAGTTCCGTTTGGGTAATTGCCACTTGTTAGACTTCTTCACCATACTTAAGGGGTCACTTCCAGTAGCTAATAGTTGGACTTTTGTTTTCAAAATAAGAAGAATTTCAGTTAATGAATTTTAAATTAGCCCAGCAGCAAGTAAGCTATTTACAAAAAAAAACATTAAGTTTGATAGGCCTCCGCTGATAAAATGATTAAAGATAAAGACAGGCAGAGGTTCAGAGTTGCTTTTGCTGGTGTGATGGGTTTGCTAGATTAAATGCTCTTAATCCGAACTGAAACCATTTCCGAATGGACTCCATTCGACAGAACAAGATAGGTTGAAGCAGTTCTAATTAAACCAGATATGCTTTCTCTTCAGCAGTGTTTCATTTCGCTTGGAGAGCATCTATCAGCATAGAATATTATCTCTGAAGTATTGTGAATTGTCATAGACCTGCCGTTGCTCAGACTAATTCTAGCTTTGGAGTAGAAGCAGCGTCACGTAAGCATAGGCACTTCGTAATTAAAGGATAATACGAATCAATCTACATAGGATATTATTTTGCTTGAGGCTCCGAACGTCAATATGCCTGCACGTTGCGCTTTCAGTATTATGTAGATAGGGGAATTTAATTCGCAAGAAGTTCTGATTTTTGCTAGAAGGACGTTCAACCATAGCTGTCTTCTTGTCGCTTAAGGAACAAGTCAGTTTCAAAGAGGAGAGTTAAAGTTCGTTATACTGAGATCATGCTTATCGATTTTTTTTTCACTTCATTTAACATTCACTTTACTATAGGGTCTAAAGACAATGCCAGCGTGACATTTGTCGTAGCCGGGATATGAAGCAAAGCGAGCAGATTTGGACTGTTTCATTATAGGTAAAGAATTTTTGAAGAGAATGTGCGATGTTTGAAGTAATAAAATGACTTCAGAAAAAGGCGGGAACCGGTGCAACAAGAAAAACTTACTGAAGATATTGGTAGAAACTGCTTTCGTTTGCTGTATAGTTATTGCATTAAATAAAACAAAGAATAAAAAATGTGGCAGCTGTATAGAACAGCCACGGGTCCCACTAAAGAACTGATAACATCGGATATACCGATAAAAAATAAAAATAATAATAAGATAATGAAGGACCAACTTTTCTGCAAACGTTGAGAAACACAGCTTTAGAAAAGAGAGTAAATATGGATGGAGAACAAAGGAAAATGTACCTGCGAAGATTTCATAGATTTATTTAGTTTGTTTTTGTCCCTATGTCTATATCAAGATATACGTGCAAATCCATTGCTGGCAGAACATGATATTATGCGAGATACACAGGTGATATCAGAATACAAAGATTGGTTATACGAGGTGTATTAGGATAGACGGGCTACGGTAAGCCTGCTGTACAAGAGAGTCGATAGAAGGGAACGTTTCACGTTTTTGGAGCAAATGGTTCGGTGAGCGTGACTGCAGCTTAACGTGTTTAAAAATATATTTTCGAAAAATATGAGTCGTTGCTCATTTTAAAACAATGAACCTTAAGAGAGGAAGTGAAAACATTAACCGAGGCATTTCCACGGGTCTTGCTCGTCCATATTTAAATGTAGTAAATTGAACACCTGTTTTCAGGAGATATGACAGTGTTCTAACTTTGTAGTAGTATTTCTTCAGCATCTTTTGAGTTTCTATGAGTGAACAAAAAGGAATATGAAATATTACTTTAGTGGTAGTTAAACACTTTCGGTTTCAGTGTGTAAACTTCTGTAATATGATATCTCCAATGGTTTGGGCCGCTCGAGCAAAACAAGGCGAATCTATAGTACATATACAGTGATAAAGAGGGCATTCCAGGAGCCGCACACTATTCTGGGTTCTTTAATAAATAAACATATATAACATCTTCAGGACTGCGACAGAGCTTCTTGAAATAAAGAGAGCTGAAGGTATATGGTGCCGAGGCGCAGAGCCCTCGTTTGGGTTATTTTCAACACAGTGGCCGGAAACCCGCAATTTAAAGGTGTACAATGTAACAAAGATGTTCGCGATTTATGGGACAGCCAGTAGATACTCTATAGATATGGCGAGGTGAAGCGGACAGTGGTTTTGAACGGAGGCTTCAATACTTTATGGCGTGGCCATTGTACCGTTCTAGAGCTATGGAAAAGCAAAAACCAATTAAGCAGAAGTTTTGCCAGCCTTACCCTCATATGTTTTTATTTTACATGAGAGTTGTTACAGGGTGAGCAGAGACGAGACAACATCCAACAGTGTAATGCCGAAGGACTAATCTGTCCAGTCTAAAGATCCTATCCGAAGTATCCAAGCTACAACGTCAAAGGAAATGCACCCAATGAACTCCAACAACCTGTGTACCGCAAGTACAGTAGATGTGGTCAAACGTTATGGTCGAAATCAATTATTCTACCTACCGTAATATG
>LQNS02278076.1:18107706-18123368 GCA_001587735.2 Parhyale hawaiensis | reverse complement strand
AATTGCGGAGAATGGTCGCTTAAAAATAGAACGAGTCGCTAATTGGAACGATTGCACGGAATTACTTCCCGAAAATCCACCTAAATTACCAGAAAAACGAACGAGAAGTTTCCGCCCGCTTCCTTCACTTGGGTTAAAAAAGAAAAAAATTGCACATGTTCTCTGAGGGGTCACTAATGCTATTACGTAAGGGATATTTTGTTGACAGACTAGTATAATTGTCCCTCGCTTCTAAAAATTTATTTTATCGAAAAAAAAGTACTACTCCTTATAGCACCTGAGCAACTGAATTCTAGACATGATGTACACGGGCGCTAATCACATACGACGACGGCTGAATGAAAAGTAATGCCTCCGTCTCCTTTTTCATTAGCTAGTGCAGCATTCATGTAAAATAGGTAGTGAAGCGTTCAAGAATATTACTTCTAGAGTCTGAGCATGCGACAAGCTGTTATAGTGAAAGGGTAATTTGTGATTGTGACAACCTTGAGACCCTACGAAGAAAGATCGTCGCTGAACGTTGCAAAGGGGCTGTCATTGAGTTTCTGAAAGCAAAACGTGCTGCCCTAGTAGAAATTCATTGGAGAATACATGTTATTATAGCAATGACTGCGTTCATGTCAGCACCGAGTGTTTTTGGTCACTCGACATAAAACTGTGAAGCTGGAGCACTGAAATTTCGCAACAAAGAGTAAGTTGAGCAACTTAGTGTCAGCAACTGATGAGTTTCATCAGACACGAGTTAATGAATATTAGTTCATTTGCGCGGGCTTATCATTTCAATTTTGGCATTTCACTATGCCAGGACATTTGCTGAGCAGCCCAGTACCTAGCATCCTTAAGATACAAAGCTAGGGCTTGTAGAACTTAATCTCAAAGATGGCAATATACTCAGAAAATGAAGCCATTAGCGCAAAACGGGCGATGTGCAAAAATTTGGTAATATAATTTCGTTTTGGGTCACTTTTTCTTTATTTGCCCCATTGCCATCTACATCCTGAAGTCCATTAAGGTTGTCTAGCTGCGATTTTGTTTTCGGGACCTGAGTAAACTTCAGCTCTGCAGCTATTGATGCTGAGAGGCGTTCTGCATAGAATGGTAGGATCTAACTGCTCACTGGATTACATAAATTGAAAGAGACTGGATCAGTCGGTGTCGGCTTTTTAATTTTCGCCAGTAGATCTGATTTTCTTTAGTTTTTCGTTGTATTCCTTTAGAAGAAAAAGCGTCAATTTCTTCTATACAACCCTGAAAAATAGAGAAACTAAAATCAGTGAAGCTTTTTTCCACTCTCGGGATAATGATATCTCACACCCCAGGAAAGACGATCACCCCGCTTTCAAAATCATTGAATGAATTAAAGTATTCTGGGGCTGGTTTGACAAGTGCTGCAGCTTGTAACAGGGACAGAAAAATTACTCTGGATGCTCTGAGGGCTATGAAAAATGAGTTAATAATGTTAACGGACTCGGAAAACTATAAAAATTTAATCAGCACTCAAACCTTCCCTGTTTAGTAGTGCTATTGAGCTTCAATAGAAGGGATGTGATATACGAGTAGTCGCTGTACTTGCTGCGTCAGAGCAGGAGACCCGTGCTCCAGGGAGAGTCGACTATGAACCGCAGAGATCATCTAATTCGATAACCTTCAACTACTACGAAATGCCAGTGTACTCGTGTAATCTAAAGTGGTGGAAATAAGTGAATTTTACTCATATATTTTTTAATAACTTTTAAATACCGCTTTAATAATATCCGTTTACAGGCACCATAATTTCCCGTAAGATTCAAGTTACACTGCACTAGTTAATAAAAAATGTAAACTTATTGGATGGAAAGAATTTTTGGACAGTGACAGTGAAAAATGTAATTTTAACAATTTATTGAATTTACGAAAATACAAACATTAATTCAATACAGCGCTTACAACCATTGTCATGACTTTGTAGAATTTCCACGAATCGATGCTATTGATTTTTTTTAAGCAATAGAGGCTTTCAATGGGAATTTCATCCCAGTATTTTTGGGTGCATTCTATCAATGAAATCTTATCATCGAACTCTGTCCAATTTCCATAAACGCCTCACGGTTTTTTAATTGGATCCAGATCTCGGGACTTAGCTGGCTTAATTGTGGAATACATATTGTAGGAAGAAAACTATTTGTTTGTGTGTTTTGCAGTACGTATAGCAACAATATCCTGTAGAAAACTGTCTTGATGTTGTTCATGACATTAAAAATTGAAGAAGATCGCATTCTAAACATCAGTTCACTTCACTGCGTTGTGTCTGTCCTCATTTCAACTATCTTGGCCTTTCCTTTGGAAGAAAATGCCCCCAAATCAGCAACGACCCTCACCGTATGGCCGCTAAAAAAAAATCGCTTCAGCTTTTCTCAGATCATGCCAATATGACTGGCAAGTACCTAAATTATATTTTTTAAATTGCGTTCCTCGATTTGTTGTAATCAGCTTAATTTAACTTTTCCTTTACCCATTTCATTCGGTAAAACCTGCGTGTTTTTTTTTCTGGGTGCTGCAACCATCTTTCTTTTTATGTGAACACAATACTTGGTTCTTGGATTCATATAATAGGTACTTGACAAAAATACTCAAGTCAATTGACAAAAATTTTGAACGCTTGTGACCTTTCGAAACATCACTGAGCAATATACAGCAGGCTGTTCGGGATAGTTTTGAATGACGGTCTTAATTTTTCGGTACTCATCAGGATTTTGAAAAAATATTGCTCACACCATGTCTAAATCTACCTATCTTCTTAGCAATCGATTCTACATTAAAATGAGACTCTTTTAAAGTTTTAATACAAGAATACTTCCCATTTCCTGCTCCGAAAGTTGTACATTCTTTCCATGATGTTAGCTGTCACAATGAAGCAAAATTTCGTGGTTTGTCATCACCGGTGAAGTTTTAGTATTTGGAAGTTTGGTTGCTTAACTTAGTCCTCATACGCTTGCTTAGTAATCAGGATGTACGTTTTTCATTCGTAATGACGTAAGAATACTTCCACACCAAAAGTTTGACCGAAGCTTCAATCCTGAATGATATATTGAACACCATAAAATTAGTTTAAAACGCTTGAAATGGCCCGGAAACCTAATTTGCTTATGTGTTATGTATACATATTAGGGTGCCCCCTTTTTTTTAAAGTTTAACTCGCACCCTAGGATATTGTTAGGCTTACTGCAAAAAACCCTATACATAAAATTTTAGTTTAATTAGTTGATATTTAATGGCAATCAACTATTTGATTTAATTTAAAAAACTGAGATTATGATGAATAAATGAAAAACATTTAGAAAATAAGTGAAGTTGATTATGCTAAATATTCAAAGGACTCAATAAGTTATATTCACTATTAGCACACATAGCTTAGTGATTTAAACAGCAAAAACAAAGAACATTAAAGCTTTTAGAGGTGCCAAAATTGTGCTCAGGAACAGCTAGGTGCGGATATGGTAGAAGCAGTGGTAGCGTGTTTGGGAGATTGGGGGACCTATTGCAAATGTAAGCGCTTTGTGCATTAATATCACCGCTAGCAACACTGGAGAGAAAAAGGGATGATGTTGGATAAATGAACAAAAATTGAATGAAAGTTTTCTTTGCTTTCCATCGTCATATGCGAAATAATTGTTTCAGGTGTATTTGATGCTAGTCATGGCAGCTCAACAGGACCAGCAATACTGCACTTCTAACGCTTTCAAGAAAATTGGGACTCAATAGACAAGGCAAGCTTCCTAATTAATGATGAAATCCCATAAATATGGAATGAAGATGTCACTTTCTACAAAGATTAACTAAAAATGACACAACCCAGAGATGATTATAGTCTATTTATAGAGAATTACTCGAGTTAACTGTTGTATATCTCGGCGCTACTCATGACAACAGTATTTCATTTCATCGGCTAGGGGCGTTACATAGAGCAAGATGGATGGCAAAATTATTTATTCTTTACCAATCGTGTTCTTTCGGAACCACTTCAAAATGACATAAAAGAAGAAAAAACAATGAGAGGATATTCGTCTTTTGCTTTTCATTACTATTTATGTACCTTATTGGCTTGGGGATCGAGACGCTGCCAACGCATCTAGGAATGATTTGCAGTATATTCAATCCTTAGAAAATTGTGGACTCTCAATTTCAATTAGTGGCTACCAAAGTTCTTCGTCGCCAGCTTTGATATTTAGCGAAAAAGTGGTTGCCCCTGATTTTACTGATAATGGGATCGTTTTTAAAGAAAAACAGCAAATGGTTGTGACACTCAAAAATCCCTCAACAGGCGATCAGTAGGAGTGCTGTAGAATAATTGATGAGGTTGTTATGACCCAGTCGGAAATTATGGTTGATATTATAGTAGAATATAGTGGTGTATGAGAGATTAAAGTCGATATGGATGATAAAACAATATGGTAGATATGTCGACCATAACATAACGTTGATTTTAGTATATTTAGGTCGATATTGGTGGAGGCGATATTGGTTGTTTATGGTTGGTCAGGAAACGAAGTTCTATGGTAGTATATGATCTTTGACGACTGTATATGGTAGATGGTTGTACAGGGATGTTTATAGACTATATATGGTAGAGCATATGCTAGAGCATAACTATGGCAGCATATCAAACGGATTTTCGTTCGTACGATCATCAATGGAATTCCTCCCATTATGTGGGACAGAATATGTATGGATTGCCATGGATTTTAATAATATGGCTAGAATTCCCCACATTATTGACCAAAATAATATTGTATGACTATAAGCTTGAATGTGAAACATCTAAAAATTCATATCATAGTGCAAAAATTGTGCATGTTTTCAGTCTTTTCTTTTCTGTCGATGAACTGTAAAAATTGCAGGGTATATATGAACGATAACGGCCTAAACGTTATTTTTATCTATTGTTAACCGATTTTTTACGCTTAGCCACTTTAGCGTAGCTACCCACGATATTCATTTTTATTTGTTGTATCTTTTGCTGAATAGTATTACAATCCTTGATCAAATATCGACACCCATTTTGTGTTCATTCAGTTTATATCTGCAAAGAGTCAGGAATAAATTATTCCCGTTAGCTTTATGTGGAAGATGTAAAATTTCATTAGATATTTAACCTTTCGTACTCGTGCCCTGAAAACGGGTAATCCTGAAAATTTTCGCCCGAGTAGTGACTTCCTCTAAACTGGGTAGAGCAGCTTTGTACCGACAGAGTTAAAGAAGTTATATATAAACGTGCGGTAACTGCTCCGACTGGTTCAAGCTCCTGCTCTAGCATCGTTCTGAAGTTTAGAGCCTTAGACCATTCTGAGCTGCACACCTTACACGTACGTAACAATTAAACTATTATTAGCATTATAAGCAACTAATCATCAGCAAACAAAGCAGGCATCGACTGCATAATATGTCAACAGAGAAAAAAGTTTATCTTGGTAGAATATAGTTGTATCATTCGCTGAACACAGTCGATTTTGGTAGTGAATGGTGTTTTTTACGGTTCACTATGGTAGATCATCGTTGTGCAGCTAAAGCCTTAATAGTTGTAATTGGGTGCTTATGGTTGGGAATTGTGGTTGATAATATGGTCGAAAGTGGTGACATATCTGTACCATACTGCACCCCATAAATGATTGAATATGGGCGATATTTCGATGATAAACAGCCAAAGTCTCGACCATAATTATGGTTGTTCTACTATAATCACAACCATAATTTCAGACTTCGGAGGGAAAGATCTCTTGTCCATTTGATAACCGAAAAATCTCAACAACTGTTCACTATAAGGTGATGAGCTTTAATGTCGACAAATGTTCAGTAATGCACATAGGGCTCGTGAACCCTTCAACTCCATTGAAAATGAATGGGACGTTATTAGCTCCTGTCACCCAACAACGTGACTTGGGTATCACTATTACAAACAAACTACAACACAGTCAGCAAGTTGACATAAGTGTGAAAATGGCAAGCGGAGTGCTGGGATTCATCATCACTGGGATCCAAGGACATCATCATTCCCTTGTACAAGGTGATAGTGCGGCCACACTTAGAAATTGCCGTTCAATTCTGGTCGCCACATGTATTTAATTTGAGTCTAGTGATAAGCTATGTTTAACAGACCTATTGTACCACCCTGTGAGTACTTAATAAAGTTGATTGATTGATTGATTTGTGTAAAGATATCGATAACATGAACAGAGTCCAACGCAGAGCAATGAAATTGATACCTCAGCTAACAAACAAGCCGCATGAATGTAGCCTAAAAGAACTGGGTCAAAGAACGGGACTCTTTGAAGGAGACATCAATGATCGCTTGCGAAACAACGGTCAAAAGCTCAAGCATGAAGCTCCAAGATCGAAGATCGACCTTAAGTTAGCAGTTCTTTCCGTATTTCATAGTCAGCATGTCTAATAGACTCCCTTTGACATTGTTAGAGAGAAATCACTCAGTGCGTTTAAAAATCCTCTTGACCTACATTGGGAGAGACATCTCCCACAGCTAAGAATTCCTTCTCCACGAGTCGCCCACTCTTAACGGTCAAAGCTTCCAATGCTACCTTAATCCGTCTTCTTCTCTCTCCCGCTCCAACTACACAGTCTGACATCTTTAACTCTGCATATTAGAGGCTATTGATCGTGCATTCATGATCGTCTCTTTTGCAGTGATTCCTTTCCCTCCTCTTTTGATTCTTCTCTTTTCCCCAGTCCTTTATATCCTACTAATATACTGTAATGGCATTAGCTCATAGAGGGCCGGGGCGTAAATTTCGGTGTCTCTTTGAGAATGGGCCTGTTGGTACGTCTGCTGCCGCCTATCTAGTCTTATATATCAATTGATGCAACTTTTCTTGAAGGGCGTCCTTCAGAGTGGTTATCCAGAGAAGCCTACAAGGTGGCCCACGAGTCTATAAAATCATTACAGGTTGTAAATGATAATGCCGAGAGAGCAATTGCATTGATACAGAAATTCAGTAGCCATCATAACAAAAATGAGGACCAGCTTTAGTATCTACTTGAGGTTGTGGAGAAGCATCCTGAGCAATTTTCAGTTTTCTGAGCCAACTAAAATGCATATGAGAAAAAAACTGATACAGAGATAATATTAGATAGATAAAGTAAACTACAGCTCTTTGGTGATTAGCTAGGGCTCCAGGGGAACCACCTTAAATAGCGCCTGTCTAATTACCCCAGAGATGGTGTCGAAAAGTTGAAATGATACAAATAATAAAATGCCCTGCGGCACCAATAAATATTCATGGAATGAGTTGAAATTTTATGTAGCGCTGTTTTTAGTAGTTCTCGAAATTTGCGGGGTTGAAACCTAAAAAAAAAAATTCCTTCAATAGACCTGGGCCACCCTTATACATAATTACATTTACATATTTAATTATAAATGTGCGAGTATCTGAGTTGAAGAAACACTTAAATGTAAACTTGTATCAACGTCCCAAAAAACAAGCCTGCAGAGAATGTAACAACGCGTTATATTTAATCATTCAATTTTGATATTGAGATGGAAATGTCTTCAGAATCGAAGATGGAAATGCCATCAGAATCGAAGAATTAAAGATGACGGAACTCCGTCTATCAAGGTACATTGGGCTCGCTCACACAAATAAATAAATAAACTCAGCCCTGGCTTATGCAAAGTTTTAGCTCCTACACTAAATATAATCCAAAGTTAGGGAAGCAAGGCTGAGCAACAACTGAAACATTTTCTCGGTTCACCAGATAAAATCGGAAAGTTTTTTAGCGAGTTGAATTTAATTGAGTTAGTGAACACAAAAACAAACAGTACAAAGAGAGAGGGAGAGTCAGCAGATGCAAGTTGCACTCCCTGCCTTCTCGTAGGCGCTCGGTTCACCGACGCTAAAAAACAAAGGATTTCTTCCCGGTCTCTTCGGCCGTAACTTGTCTGTGTTTGGACAAAATCTGAGAATACGGAAATATTCTAATTAGGCAACCCAAATTACAAAAGTTAACGTGGCTCTTGATGAAGGGAAAGCGCTGCTTAACTGGAATCGATGGCGAAATTTCGTGCGACAAACGATACGAATTTCTGTAGCTCGGCAGGCATAGTGGCTGATGATACCTGTGCAGTAAGATACAGACTAAATGACCATTAAATACTTGGAATAATCATTACGTGAATACGAAAATTACGTTAATTTTTTGTGATTGTAAAACTTACAGCAATTCTTACCTCACTCTGTGAATTGGGATGTAATGCATAAGCAAATTGTATCAGTTAATAATACTAACAGCTTCTATATAACTATGTAAGTATTCTGTACAAGAGGCTTAAAAATGCTGAGTGACTTTATTCGTGTAGAGATTTTTTATAAGAATTATCCATGTCTAAAACTGTGTGCAGAAATTATGAGCTTGTTTGAAAATATTACTCAGAATCCTACCATCTTGTCTCTTTATTCTCATGCACCCACGAACTAAGTGAGAGGGTTAAGAATGTTTACCTCCTGCCTGTGTCTACATTTGTACGTATACATAACACATATATGCATGCATGTCTCTACACACAAGAACTGCTAGAAGGAACTGAGCAATCATCACAATCTCTTACAGATAATCAGGTAGGTTGACTTTGTTAAGCAAAAGGCCAAAACTGCTGAAGCAGCATGTACATTTCTCCCCCCCCCTCCCCGAAGAGTTCTAAATTCAATTCGTCAATATCTTCCGTTAGATGCTTTGTCAACTTATGAAAACTTTGTTATTTGAGGAAATAAATGTTTTTGCTTGTTTGTTTATGTGTCATGCATTTTGCATGATGAATTATGCTCTTGAAGGGAGGGACTCTCACCTGGCATAGGTTTTGGTAAACGCTATGAAATTATCTCTATCATATTAACTGTAGCCATGCGCAGTACTGCTTCAAAACCCTGGCCAAGACGCACCTCTTTCGCTTCTCATGTACTTGTTCCCAGATTATAGTCCCGAACAAATTTAACCCTAAGAAAATGCATTGAATGATAGACAGCTATGTTTGAAACTAAAAACTCATTAACATTAGCTAAGTAACCGTCGTAACAAGGAAAACTGTATATTTTTCAGTGATACAAAATCTGAAAAGCCCAATAGTAGCAAAACAACAAGTATCTAAACTACCAAGCATTGATAACTGAATGCAGCGCTCATTTATTCACATGTATAATTTAAGGCAGAACATTATACATTTGGAAATGTATGTATAGACTAGCACACTGTTCGAAGTTACCTGTGGAAGGATGTTATGCAACGCATGCAATGGAAAATAAAGACTTCTAAATAACAGTAATTTCGACTGGAAATTGTAATTATAAAAAGAATCTAATCATATTACCACAGGAAAGTTGAAAATTTTGCACTGTTATATGGGCAAGAGGCCAATATCAGACCACGATATAGGTGCTTTGGCTTTAAAGGTGAGGCAAATGGCTGTCTTCTGGTACTCAAATTTTATGCCATCATTCAGCCAAAGGCTGCCGTCTTGATATCTTAAAATTCAGCTACTATAGCTACTGTAACTACCACCATCGTGACCGCTCTCAGCTCATCCTTTACCCCTTTTTTTCTACAACGTCCACTACTCTATCATTTCCTTTCTTCAATTACCTCCACATCCTCCATCACTATTTTTGCTTGGCTTCCGTCAGGCAGCAGTACTCGCTGCCATCGTAGATACATAATAGATCGGTTGTAGCCAGGGCCAACGGACGACTTTAATATGAACGAGTTGTTGGAGTTTTCATTCCTGTTTTCTAGGCTCAAAGCGCATTTCATGGTCCTGACTTTGAGACAGTCAATGCACTTTTAAACAAATATTGAACTTGCACCAGTAGATATGGGAACATTCATTTAATCTACGGAATATGTCGTTATAAACAACGTGCAAGCGCGCAACAGATATCTTTTTGTAGTTAGACCAAAGTGAGTTACCGCTCAGGGGTAACAATAGGTCCGGAATAATTGGGATTTGACCTTTTTAGAAAGTGTTCAAATTTTTGATTAACTTCTGACGAGCTCCATGCAGTTTTCTCTTTTCTGTCTCTATCTCCTGGCTATCACGAAAATCAACTGTGAGTTTGTGACCCAGGTAAGAGAAGCTGTTTATGTTAGTGAACTCTACACCACTGAGAACAGAATGTTCATGACCGGGCAGGCTACTTCTCTTAGATTTAGAAGACATGCATACTGTATTCACTATATTATACTCAATACAAAGATTGCATGTTTCTCTCTTTTTGTAATCTGTTAAGATGGGAAGAGGCAACAACCATGTCGTTTGCATTATTAAAGGCATTCACTGATTTATTGTTAATAAGACAGTCTACACTCCAGCTGGATTGAACTTGGTGTAGATACAGTCAATGACGATACTGAACAGAAAGGAAGACAATAAGCCTCTAAGCTTGTCGCATACAATTAGTCATGCCAAACGTTGATGACGTTTCTGCCACAATTTTACATAGCATTTCTGGGTTTGAAACCAATACCTCAAAGCTTTTGCAACGTAATGAGGTATTTGTTTCTCCAATGTTCACTTAAACAGAGTATGGTACATTATATCCAATTCTGCCTTAGCTTCAAGAAAACACGAGTAAAGAGGAGGACCATTTTTAGTGAAGTGATAAATACTTCGTTTTAGCGCACAGCCATTTCTGTGCCGTGTTGTACTTATATAAAAGCTAAACTAGATATTTGCAGCATCCATGAGCAGAAACATTATTCTCTTAAGAACCAGTTCTACTAACTTTGAAAGTTACCTAGCAACTACTATGGGGCGATAATTACTCATGTCTGACACGCACTTTGCCTTCTTTACATTCAGTGATATTACGACCTATATTAGATTTTCTGGGAAGAAGCATGGAGTTAGGCAACCGGTGACAAAGGCAGCAAGTAGGGTTACAAGCTTCGGAGTGCTGCATTTGTAAGCTTCGGCGGGAATGGCGCCGCACCTGTAGCTTTATTGTTTTTAAGTAGCTTTTATGCTTCACGAACTTCGTCGTCCGATGCAGTAAGGTCCTACCCATATTATTTCACGAACTTCGTCGTCCGATGCAGTAAGGTCCTACCCATATTATTTCACGAACTTCGTCGTCCGATGCAGTAAGGTCCTACCCATATTATTTCACGAACTTCGTCGTCCGATGCAGTAAGGTCATACCCATATTATTTCACGAACTTCGTCGTCCGATGCAGTAAGGTCATACCCATATTATATACCGCAGTTAAATTTTCTAAGTTCATTTACGAAGCTGATATACACCTTTTGTAAAAAAAAAGTTACTGGGAACATATACTTCTTCTAGCGATTTCTATTTGAGATGTAGAAGGCTGCAGAAAACTTAATTGTCTTTATCACACTGCATTTGAGCAACCCATGTTAACAAACGGGCATTTGCACATAAATATAGGTAGATCAAAAGTGTTCGGGAAAGACTCGTGCTGCAATAGATTTTTTAGGGCCGCCGAACTGGGTTGATTCATGCGTTGATACCCAAATTGCGTGTAACGAACTCTGCAGGTCACTGGCTGACCTCAGGAGGACGACATTTTACCGTAGAAGCCCGTTACAATTACAATATAGGATTTCTTGGAATATATTTTCTCATGTTGTAAAAGTGTTGTAATTTGAAAGATTGTAAGCCCTACAACATTATGCCATTAGCAAAGCGGGTCCCTGGCTAGTTGGCAAGCGGAAACTACCGTAACTGCGTCAATAGACCACCGAACTACCGAAATTGCAAGTAGCCCATTCAAGGTACTTGCCTCTCATTTTTTTATTCCAGAAAAACCTTCTCCAACATCGCCTCTTTCCCAAGCTTCAAGTTATGTAGCATATCCACCTCCTCTGCCCCCAGCTCCGCCACCATCAGCGGCCGCACCACGTAACTATCACATTAAGAGAAGACGTAAGGCCAACTCGTGTTTGCCGCAATCATCACATAGACGTGTTGCGTAAACACCAGGCAGTGCTGAGGTGTGCTCTAGTAGTTACCGGTACAGTTTATCTGTGTCTTGTAAAATGCATGTGTGTGGGCATAGATTCTCTAGATTCTCCTTTTCTTTATGCCTTAGAGAACGAATACTGTATACCCTAAATCGGTCTTGTGGAATGAGCAAAGGCGAATAAACTACATGGGCGAGTTATGTGCACCTAATGAGGTGTAAAGGCGAGTTACCTGAGACTTGGGTAAGGTGACGAGGCGAGATACTTGCCCCTTGCGATGTACATATAATGTGAGCTACCAGTGTCCAGGCGAGTCACCTATGCTTAGGTTAGTTACCTGTTCATCATAGGGTGGATAAACAAGTCACCTGTGCTTTGAGAGGTACACAGGTGAGTTGCCTGCATCATAGGAGTAGTATAGGTAAATCACCTGCGTGTGTGTATGATGGGCACATGAGCCCCTTGTGTGCGGTGAAATACATAGATACGTTAAATAAGACTTGTTTTGCGCATTTTCATTGCATTGTGACCTGCATAGGTGAGATACATGGACATTGTGAGGTGCTGAGGCAAAACCATAATTTATTTTCGCTTTTTTATGCCTAGCTACCGTCAGAAAGTACATGTTACCAGTTCTTTACGAAGAGAAAGCAATGCAGCTTATCCTCTAACTGAGAGAATTGAAAGACTCAGTGCACAAGATACTTAGCCTTTTCATTTTGTTGAACATTCAGTAAAGACTGTTAAGGCTACTGTACTCTTGTAGATTGTATCGATTGTAGACAATTTATGTGTATTAACCATTCAATTTCCGTTGCCCATGAACGAGTTGCAGCCAGAAGAAAATTGAGTGATAAATATGTTTGTTTTTACTCTCACATAAAATTATAGAGGTATCGCTCAATGCAAGCTTCTGTGATGATATGTACATCCGCATAGACTAGAATGAAAACCTAGGATAAACCGACGTACGTCATAAACGATATAAGCAATGTTATGCCCACGAGTAGCCGGCAATTTATTTGGATTTTATACGATGAAGGGAAGGTACGGTGGTTTTAGAAAAATCCACCGTACTGATATATTATATGGAGGACGAATTTTGAAGATATTGTTACGGCAATGAGTTTCAATTTTATATTTTCCATCAAAGAAATAGGTATTTTTTTCAGTGTAAGTTTGAAAAGGAAAGGAATTCGAAGCCATTCCGTGGTTTTAACGGACGCACCCCCGGTTTAAGTCAATCGCTATTGCGCTAAGTAATATCCACAAATGTATTTAAACCTTAACGCAATAGCGAAACTAGAGCATTCTGAGAACTCATACTTCCGCCAAGCGAGGCAACGGTAGCAAAAAATTCAAATTGGCTCTGAAACCATAATTTTCTTTGTGTAAACTCCAAAATCCAATCATTTGTGTCTTTTGATAGTAATAACAGCTTGTGCAATTTTCTTGAAGATCCGTGCATAACTTTTTGAGTTATACTGCTAACAAACGTTATGACAAACATGAGCCAAACATCCAAACGAACTAACCGATCTGCACCAAAATTGATCATTTATGTCTTTCAACATTACTAACAACCCATATGAATTTCATAGAGATCCATTCATTATTTTTTGAGTTATTGTGCTAATGAGCATATAATGAATAACAGTGACAAAGGAACGAACGAACTAACCGATCATTACCAAAATTTGGTCATTTATTTTTTGTTATATACCTAACAACTCATGTTAATTTCATCAAAATCCATCCATAAGTTTTTGAGTTATGGCAATGAGAAAAATGAAGGAGATAAACAAACAAACAAACGGATGGACATATCTTCATCAAAAATTGATCATCTGTTCCTCATAACATACCTAACAATCCCTGTAAATTTCGTCCTAATCGGTTCAGAAATTTTTGAGTTACCTTGGTGACAGACGGACAGACACAAACAGTCAGATAGACAAAGAAACAAACACGACGAAAACATGAACTCCTTGGCGGAGGTAAAAACATAACCTCCTTGGCGGAGGTAATAATTGAGCAAATAACAAAATTATGTGCTCCCTCTCTTCTGAAATAGTTATTTCATAAACAGGAGTTTCACTCCGCATCAGCTGTTTGACATCAACCAATATAATTGCTGTTTAAATTAACAGGTCAGTACTTATCATTACCTAGTTCAGCCATGGTCAATAGTCACCTGGTAATGTAAGCAGCAAATAATTTGGCTGAGATCGAACGGCTAATGTAGAATGAAATTTTTGCCTATGGAGACACTATTTTGGAACAGATGGAAACAGGTTGGGTGCGTCTGTTCTATCGGCGCAAATGCATTCTTAGTCTTGTAATGCATTTACTCTTTTTTCTTGGACAATTATGAATACACGGTGTCGTAGTTGATGACGAACGTAGGACGAAACGATATAGGTACAATAAAATATTGAACGTTACTTAATAGTTTTTTTTTAATACAGAAGTAAGTATTTGCCAGAGTACCACTTCTTTAAAAATTATATTTTCTTTACATCTAAGTGAATTCGTTTTCTGCTACGCAGTTGTGCTAAACTTTTGTATCGTTCGCATGGCCGTTCGTCAGCGCGGACAGTCGCTGCTGCCAAAAGAAACTTTCCCAAAGTTCGGACTGCCGACAGTAAGCCGATGTTGTAAATTTGAGAAATGGTACATAACTGCGGCCCCTATATGCCTCACGGTGTCTGCTTGAGCGGTAAAAACTAAAACGCTGCGAATAAAAATCAAACTCTGCAGTAAAAGTGGGGCGTGTGAATATATTTATCTTTATTTGTGTCTCTCCATCATATTAAGGATTGAAGGATCAACATACGTCATGTGTATGAACAGTTATCATGCGTCTGTGTTCACCAAATGATGCACAGGTCAGCAGGTGATGTCATTTTATTGTTCATCATTTGTTGTGTATCTTATACGCGCCAATCATCATGCGCAAAATACAGTGGAACCCCGTTTTCCCGCAACCCGGTTTCCCGGACTTCTCGTTTTCCCGGACTTTTTTCACTTTTCCGGGGTATTCCCGGAACGTTCCGGGAAACTGAAACCAAGCCGGAATACCGGAAAACTTCGGCATTTCCCGGAAAAGTCCGGATCTTCAGAAGAATTCCCAAAAGTGACGTTGCGCAGATACTAAAATTCGCCGATTGCGCAGCGTCTCTTCCGATAATTGGAAGGCAACCACCGCCATTTTCGTTCAGTATGCATCTGCACACAGTTTCCTTTTCGTTCATTAACGTGCGGCAAATGGGGGTTTTTCTGGCATAAAATATCCCGGAAATAGTTTCAATGTGCCGGACATACGTCCGGAAAAACGGGGTTCTTCCGGGAACTGAAATTTTCTCGTTTTCCCGGAAATTTCAGTTTCCCGGAACGGCCTCCCCCCGTGCTGTCCGGGAAAACGGGGTTCCACTGTAACTAAAAAAAAAAACATGTTCAGAGTCAGCAGTCATTGTTAATGTAGCGCACTAGCTATAGCGAACAATATGCAAGAATATCTAGATACCGTACCATATGCATCGTGTGTCCGGATTTGTGTTTGGCGTTTAGTCAAGATTGTCTCCACAAAATCAGGAGACCGACGGTAGCACTGAGTTCTCAAGAAGCTAAAAGTACATCTGACTAGAACCTTTTCAGTGCCACTGACAAAATAATTATGACGTTGCTGCGAGTTACATTC
>LQNS02278076.1:18020167-18030341 GCA_001587735.2 Parhyale hawaiensis | reverse complement strand
CTTAACTATATGTGCTGACCACTGCCACTTCAGCCAGTTTAAGATCTCCAAACGCCAGCTTAAGTCACGTGACAAAGCCATGTGTTTACTCGCCCAGGGAAGGCTTGCGCGTACTCCTCCCATTGGAGCTCCTTGTTACTGTCCAGCACCATTTATCTACCGTTCCGGAGCTTCCAATGTGTCCTATTATTCTTCTTTCTAACAGAACTGATGACACGCTTCGTCATAAAATGACGGCGACTTTTTAGCGATGAGGCTTCTTCAGAGTTCATTATTGTTTATACTGTGCTTCGTGCCCTGCATCTGCTTAAATATCCAGTTTGGTGAACGCTGCCAATTCCATATCGACAAATAGTGCTTCCGGTCTCCTCCCCTGTGCTCCCATTTGTATCGCTCAGACTAGACAGGAACAAAATCTATGTCCCGTATCAATGATACAAACACGGTACGAGCTTAGCGTCTCGGTGTTAAAGATAGAAACAACTTAAGCACAAAAAACACACATACATACTTCTAAAAAAAAATAAACGTAATATAATGCTCATTACCACGTTATGTAGATTTTCAGCGTCTGCATCGCGTTGGACAGTGTTGTGGGCTGTCGAGGACAGCCAGTCTCCCTGTTTGGAAGGGAAATACGTCTGAATCATTGCGTCGCTGTACTTCATATTTCCTGTAATTCAAAAGACAGACTCTATTTATTTTTCTAATCAAATTATTTTCATTCAACGATAAGCAGGCACGACAGCCTTTCACATTCCCAAGCCTAATAAATAATGAATGACCTACAGAATTCTATGTGACTGTTCTCCTAACCTCACCCAAGATATACCATTCGTAACATCACCACTACCAGTTCCCCATTAGATGATTGGTAGCCTTCGTTCACAATGTGTATTCACAAATGCTCTCTATTCCCCTTTTGACTTTTTGGAAATAACCCTCCTTCAATCAAATTAATCTATTTCCAATGAACAAAATTAGATTATTGATTGAGTATGGACGTTTTCATTTGAGGCTCATCATGGAATAGATTAAATTTATTTAGTCATGTACCCACTCGCGCAAGTTGGCTAGGGCTGACCGACTCGCCGAGGCGTCGTCCGCAGATTGCGTGCCGCTAACGCAATCGGCCGATTGGCTCTGTAGGGATTTTTTGCGGTAACTGTACAGCTGCGAGGGAAAGCAAGCATGGCAAAGCAAAGGTGGGCTGGGAGGTGGTAAGAGGAGACAGGGCCCTGCGACGGACCGTCTAGTTTAGAGTTGGACCTCGTCCGAAGAACCGTGAAGGTTTTCAAGGTGACAAGTGCAGCATCTCACTGCACTTATCCGTTCGTTTACGAGCGCGTGTATCTGAAGGCGTTCCAGTCATCGCGGACTTTTTCGCTGACTTTTTTTTTAAGTGGTTAATCTCAGCGGTGTTTCCAGCTTTCTTCAGTTGCTTGTTCCCAAATTTGGATGTACCCTTCGTTTGGTGACCGGTCGACCAAGTTTTACACAGAGCTGAGAAAATTTTTTGACCATTGCAAAAGATGCTCATGTTTTTGCTTCTGGGACAGACAAGAATTCTGCTCTGAAATAATAATAATCATATTCGGGATTAAATCACTTCTGGATCGTCCTTTACGACGGCTTTACACATTATGATTTATCTGGGTAAAGTTAGTTCTAGAGCACCTTTATTCACTGTGCCTAATTTTGCTTGCCTCTACAAACAATAATGTCACGAAATTTCACCAAACGTATGTATAATTTTTAGAAGTTTTAGGCTGTGCAGAGATCAAGATGTCAGATGATAGCCATTGAGGACCAGTGTCCTTATGATAGGCAATGCACACAATGCTGTTCCTATGAGCAATGTAAGTTTTGTTTGATTACTAGTGGCTCGTCAACTAGGTAAATGATAATAAAAACAGCAGCAGCGATAATAATAACTAGAACGCCTCGGTGGCGTAAGACCATCATCCGCGGTAGGAAACAAATTCAACGAAGTCATTTTTGATGAACGAAGCTACGGCACAGCCCCATTCCTTCCCAGAAATTAGCTCTTCAATAATAACATAGGAAAACTAGAACGCTTCGGTGGCGCAAGACCATCACCCGATATGGGAGCAAATTTCATCGCCATCATTTTTATGGCTAGCTAATCCTAGTTTTCTTGCATGGGTCACATCAAGGACAGCCACAAGACTCCCTGCAAAGAATCATGAACATAGCTCAACTCCTTCAACCTGTTTCTGGGTGGAAAGCAAATTTCATTGCCATCATTTTTTATGGCCAGCTGATCCTATTATTTTCTCTTGGACATGGGTGACATCGAGGATAGCCCACCAGACTCCCTGTAAAATATCATGAACCTAGCTCTACTCCTTTTACCTGTTTTTGGGTGGATAACAAATTTCAGCGCCGTCATTTTTATGGCCAGTTAATCTCGTTTTTTTGCCATGGGTCAAATTAAGGGCAACCCATCAGACTCTCTGCAAAAAATTATGAACATAGCTCAACACCTTCGACCACTTATTGGTGGACAGCCAAGTATACAAATATATATATATATATATATATATATATATATATATATATATATATATATATATATATACACAACACAATATAAAATACAATACAAATATATATACTTAAATTTTCTACGAAAACATTACCAGATCGCTCACTTTGTTTGCGGGTGATAACTAGAGCACTCTGAGAGAGCATACCTCCGTCAGGCAAGGCAATGTTAGCAAAAAAATTAAATTTGTTCTGAAGTTAAGATTTCATCTTCCTCACCACTTAAATTTGGTCGTTTGTGATTCTTAAGAGTAATAACAGCTTGTGTAGTTTTTGAAGATCCTTTCATAACTTTTTTGTTTATGTTACTGACAAACATTACAACAGACATTGTCAAATACACAAACAGACAAACCTATCAGCACCAGTTATTGGTGATACGAATCTGTTAATATTCTTTAACAGTTCCTAAGAAGTTCATGAAAATCCGTTCGTAATATTTTGAATTATTTTATTGACAAATATTTGTCAAACACACACACACGGATGAAACGGTCATCACCAAGATTTGGTTATTTGCATCTTTAAAAATTTCTGACAATTCCTACAAATTTCATGAAAATCTGCTCCTAACTTTTTGCGTTATGTTGCTGTCAAACATAAAATCAAACAGGGAGACAAACAGATCATCACAAAAAAAAACATATCATTTGCTCTTCGTTACATATCTAACACTTCATGCAGATTTCAATTAAATCCGTTCATACCTTTTGAGTTATCTTAGTGACATACAGACAACCAGACAGACAAACATAAACTTTGCATAAACATAACGCTCTTGGCGGAGGTAATTATTGCTTCAACAGAACCGCCATTTTCTGCATATATCTTTCAAGTGCGTTTCTTTGGGAATGGGCCTATTGGTTCGTCTACTGCCGCCTATCTAATCTTATGTATGTTTCAGTACTTGATTTTCCACTCGATTAGTACATAACGAATCCCAAATGAAAGAGAAAAACCATTGCTGTTGCGAGGAAGTTAAAATTAATATCTCTGTCCGCTTTAAGCTACTCTAATGATGAATTTGAAAAATTTCCCCGGCACAAGCCCCTTTGTCGACGAGCAAAGTGAATTTTTTCAATTCAATAAATGCTTGACAACAAGCCGCACACATCAACTTGCCAAGCAAGCAAAGTGCGGTGTAGTATAGATTACAGAGGGATAGAACTAAGTAAGAGAAAACCTAGGAGAATGAAATGTATAGTTATGACATCCGCATAAGATAGTAAATACGTTGAATAAAAGTACGTTAAGTAGCCTAGTATCGTTTCACTGTGTGCTTTTGTTTACAAGATCATGCCCAGAATTGACTTGTTATTTAATTAGAGAGCCCACTCATTGAATATGATGCTAATACAGACAACCACAGATAACGATTTTTTAAACATTTCCCATACATTGCTCCTTTTACTTAACAAATTTATTATGACTCCATTGTTATGACACACCATTCTGTCACGAATAAAAATCAATTTCATGAAAAAGCAAAACACTAAAATGTGAGCGAGATCGGTAATATTTGATTATTAATATCCTTAGGTTATACTTGGATCATCAAAGATCGCTGAAGGTCAGTTAGGTCCGAGGATCAGAGAGAATTGGATTTAATAATAACCAACTATTTTTTGCTAAGAAACTTGGAAATAAGTAAGCCTCGGCTCCTTCAACGTGTAGACTTAGCATGGGGCGAGAAAAGATCACGATGTAATGTCGATTCCCAGATGGAAGTTCTCACGTAAAGAATAAACTTTTGAGTTAAGACATATATTTATTTCTATCTCGAGAACGCCTTTACAGAAACGCAGCCTTTGAATATTTCAGGTCATCCTGGCCCTGTTGATCAAACGCTTCGTACAGTCGGGGCACGTAGACTGTGCAGTCGAGGCACGTAGACTGTGCAGTCGAGGCACGTAGACTGTGCAGTCGAGGCACGTAGACTGTACAGTCGAGGCGCGTAAACTGTGCAGTCGAGGCACGTAGACTGTGTAGTCGAGGCTCGTAGACTGTGCAGTCGAGGCACGTAGACTGTGCAGTCGATTCACGTAGACTGTGCAGTCGAAGCACGTAGACTGTGCAGTCGAGGCACGTAGACTGACCAGTCGAGGCACGTAGACTGTGCAGTCGAAGCACGTAGACTGTGCAGTCGATTCACGTAGACTGTGCAGTCGAGGAACGTAGACTGTGCAGTCGAGGCACGTAGACTGTGCAGTCGATTCACGTAGACTGTGCAGTCGAGGCACGTCGACTGAGCAGTCGAGGCACGTAGACTGTGCAGTCGAGGCACGTCGACTGAGCAGTCGAGGCACGTAGACTGTGCAGTCGAGGCACGTAGACTGTGCAGTCGAGGCACGTAGACTGAGCAGTTCCGGGAGCGCGTATTTACCTCACGGCTTGGATGTCGTCACGGAGACCCATTCGGAAAATTAACTGTGATTATCGAATATAAGGCGATGCTGCCTGTATGTGCATCGAATCATTGCTTATATATTTCCCATAGGGTTTACTCAGACTTTGAGTTTAATAGTGTTAATCAAAGTCGTTTTAGCCCTGATGCGATATGTGTATAATTATTTATTTGAATGCCACTAAATTTCGTAAATGTACAAAAAAAGCTGTCAACTTTAGTACATCTATATTCATGTACTTCTGCAACTGCACGCTCGAAAAAGTATTCAGTGTACGTAGGTGTTAGAGTGGCTAGGCCTAGCTCCTTCCGCGTGCATAGATGCTAGTAAGGACGATACGACCTTTTCAATCTATCCTGCTGCTCCAGCAACTACCGATGAAATAACACGCATACATATTTTTCACACCAACATGTCGCCGTAAAACCAAAACGCGACAAGTTGTCGAACTCTATTAAAATTTCCGTTTCCGCGGTTTGCTGAAATTCGGTGACAATTTTTTTTTGGCAATTCGTAATTGCCGCGCAGCACGACGACGCACCTAGCCCAGCATTTCGCAGTCCACCGAAATAATTTGGAATTTCCACGGTCCGTAAAACCGTGAACAAAGGATGGAACTCCACTGCCTGCGCCGTGCTTTTCAAGCTTATTCTTTTTTTTTTAGATTTATGACCATCACTTTATTTATTGAATGAAAATATGTTGTCATGAATTTGATGTTGTCCACTGTTTTTATCGAAAGTTTATATTCAGTGCGTTCTCTGCTAAACAAACTCTTTTGTGATGAATTTTAAGCTTTGAATTTTGTTGAGTGCACCTTGCTTGCTACACTTATTCTTTTTTCTTCTTTTTAGGCTTACATTCGTCACATTCCGCACATATTAACGGATAAGTTGTCATGCTTTTTCTCATGCTTGGTTCGTCTCTATCTCTATACGTTTCGTTGAAGACGACATCGTATTTTTTGGATCAAAACATCGTTACTGATTTTCTCCTACATCTTTATTGTTAAAATGATGTCGTCGTCGGTTTGGTTCTGTAACTGGCCGAATCTGGTACCATTGTAGCTGGTAGCGATGGAGCTGGGCGACACCTGTCGACCATGTTATGCAGTCCTCTACGGGCAGTGGTTTTGAAGTTCCAGCGAAGCAGACATCTGTCGGAGGGTCCTACATATATTGTAGAAGCAGGCAGTAGTTAAAAATGAATGTGATGTGCAGACAAGTGCACCAATTTATCAATTTCTAGCGGTCAGTGTATGTTAGGCTGGGTGCTGATTGGCTGTTGCAGCGTAAGCACACCACCATCAAGCTTGAAGCAGGCTGATAAAGTATGTCACAATCGCCAATCAGCTTGCAGCCTAACAGTCACTGACGGCTAGAAATGAAAAAAATTATGCTTTTATCTACGCGTCGCGTTCACTTTTAACTACTACGAGTATCAACTATTGCTTCAATATGAGAACCTCTGACTGAAACTGCTTCCCATTAAGTTCAAAATGATGGCATGAAGCTGACTGTTTGACTCGGTCAAAACCCAGTCGGAAATTATGGTGGTAATTATAGTAGAATATAGTGCTGTATCAGAGATTAAGATCGATAATGGATGATAAAACAATATGGTAGATATGTCGACCATAACATAACGTTGATTTTAGTATATTTAGGTCGAGATTGGTGGAGGCAACATTGGTTGTTTAAAATTTGTCAGAAAACAAAGGTCGATGGTAGTACATGGATGTTTAAAGCCTATATAAGCTAGAGCATAACTATGGTAGCTTATCAACGGATTTCCGTACGTAAGATCATGAGGGAAATTCCTCCCATTAAATGGGGCAGAATATGTATGGATTGCCATGGATTTCAATAATATGGCTAGAATACCCAATATTATCGACCAAAATACTATTGCATCACTATAAGTTTGAATGCGAAACATCTAAAAATTCATATTATAGTGCAACAAGTGTGCATATTTTCAGTAATTTTCCTGTTGATGAAATGTAAAAATTGCAGGGTATGTATGGACACTAACCGCCTTGACGTTATTTTTATCTATTGTTTTCACTTAAACGTAGTTACCCATTTTCTTTTTTCTTGACGTATACTTTGCTAAATAGTATTACAATATTTGATCAAATATTGCCATCTATTTCTAAGTTCATTCAATTTATATCTGTAGAGATTTATCAAGAAATTATTCCCATTAGCTTTATGTAAAAGATGTCAAGTTTTATTAAATATTTAGCCATACGTACCTTGACAACGGGTACGACGAAAACTTATCAATCGAGTTGTGACTTCCTCTAAGCTGGGTAGTGTAGCCCTATACCGACTTAGAGTTAAACAAGTTACATATAAACGTGCGTTAACTACACAGACTGGTTCAAGCTCCTGCTCTAGCATCGTTCTGAAGTTTCGAGCCTTTGACCATTTTGAATTGCAGCCCTAACACGCACGTATGGATTAAACTATTTTTTTTATTAGCAACTAATCATCAGCAAACGAAGCAAGCATCGACTGCATATTATGTTAACAGTAAAACACACAGTCGGTTTTGGTCGTGAATGGTATTTCTTACGGTTCACTATGGTAGATCATTGTTGTGCAGCTAAAACCTTAATGGTTGTATTTGGGTATGTATGGTTGGGAATTATGGTTGGCAATATGGTCGAAGGTTGTGACATATCTCCACCGTACTGCATCCCATAAATGGTTAAATATGGAGGATAATTCGATAATAAAAAACTGAAGTCTCGACCATAATCATAGTTGTTCTATTATAATGACAACCATTATTTCCGACTGGGAACCCGTCACTCATCTCCATCGCTATCAGTTACCAACTACAATGGTAGCCGATCCGGCCAGTTACTGCACTAGATCGACGATGACACCATCTGAAGAGTAGAATTTTGAGAAAGTCAATAACAAAACTCTAACAAAGACATTCAGCGTTGTTTTGATTAAATATAGATATAGGTTGTACGAAGTACCACCCGCTTGATTTTTCAATTTTGCTGTATTACTTAATTCATCGTATTAAAGGAAAAACCTGCCAGTTGCTCTTGCTCAATACATATTCGTTTATTCTTCGTTGTAGTTTAGATTCGCAGAATTCTTTATGAGCGAAAGTTTTTCTTGCAGTTTATCCCATGTTTGGTATACAATAACGTCAGATTTAGCACGCATTCTGCCTCCGATCATTTTTGTGATTTAACCAAAGACTTCATTCGGCTTGCGTACGCCCACCACAGAGCTCCAAATACATGCTATAGGGAGGTAACTCTACTTTTTCATTTTCATACGGAATCGCCAGACAGTAATTGGCGCATCAACGCCAGAACTAAAGCTACTGCAGAGCCATCTCCTTTTCAGCTTCAAGTGGTAAATTTTTAATATTAACGTGCCAAGTGTCACCGCTAGCTAACTTTGACACCTACACGCTGTTGGCGTAATACACCGCTGAGAAATTCTGAAAATGATCCAAGGCGATAATGACCATAGAACAGGTAAGGATTTCATGCATCGGCATAAACCGAGAGGCTCTCATAAAGGAACACTTCGCTTCAATAATAGAGTTGACCGCAACTGAGAATGTAACTCGCTGCAACGACATAATTATTACATAATTATTTAGTCAGTGGCACTGAATAGGTTTTAGTCAGATGTGGTTTTTGCTTCTTGAGAACTCTGTGCTACCGTCGGTCTCCTGATTTTGTGGAGACAATCTTCACTGAACGCCAAACACACATGCGGACACACGATGCATATGGTACTGTTGCCTAGATATTCTCGCATATTCGTCGCTATGGCCAGTGCGCTGTAGTAACAATGAGTGCTGTCTTTGCGCATGATTTTTTTCTAGTTATTTTACTCATGATGATTGGCGCGCATATGATATACAACAAATGATGAGCATTAAAATGACATCACCTGCAGACCTGTGTTTCATTTGGTTAACACAGAAGCATGATAACTGTTCATACGCATGACGTATGTTGATCCTTCAAACCTTAATATGATGGAGAGACACAAATAAATATAAATATATTCGCACGCCTCAGTTTTACTTCAGAGTCTGATTTTTATTCGCAGCGTTTTAGCATTTACCGCTTAAGCAGACACCGTGAGGCATAGGGGCCGCAGTTAGGTACCATTTCCCAAATTTACAACATCGGCTTGCTGTCGGCAGTCCGAACTTTGAGAAAGTTTCTTTTGGCAGCAGCGACTGTCCGCGCTGACGAACGGACATGCGAACGATGCAAAAGTTCAGCACAACTGCGTAGCAGAAAATGAATGCACTTAAAAGCAAAGAAAATATAATTTTTAAAGCAGAGGTGTACTGGAAAATACTTACTTTTGTATTAGAAAAAACTATTAAGCAACGTTCATTATTTCATTGTACTTATATCGTTTCATCTTACGTTCGCCATCACCTACGACACCGTGTATTCATAATTGCCCAAGAAAAAAGAATAAATGCATTACAAGACTAGGAACGCAGTTGCGCCGATAGAACAGTCGCACGCAATCTGTTTCCATATGTTCCAAAATAGTGTTTCCATAGACAAAAATTTCATTCTGCATTAGCCGTTCGATCTCAGCCAAATTATTTGCTGCTTACATAACCAGGTTAGTATTGGCCATGGCTGAACTAGGTAATGATACGTACTGACCTGTTAATTTAAACAGCAAATACTTTGACTGATGTCAAACAGCTAATGCAGAATGAAACTTTTGTTTATGTAATAACTTTTTCGGAACGGAGGGAGCATATAATTGTGCTATGTACTCAGTTATGTCATTATTGCGTTAAGGTTTAAATACATTTGTGGGAATAAATTAGTGCAATAACGATTGATTTAAACCGGGGATGCGTCCGTTAATACCTCGGGATGGCTTCCAATTTCTTTCATCTTCAAACTTACACTAAAAAAAACTATGTCGTTAATGCAAAATATAAAATTGAAACTCATTGCCGTAAAATTATCTTGATAATCCGTCCTCCATGTAATATATCAGTTCGGTGGATTTTTCTAAAACCACCGTACCGTCCTTAATGGTTTAAAATCCAAATAAATTGTCGGCTTCTCGTTTATGATTATAACTAGTGTCCCGAGCCGTCATTGTAAATGACGGCATATTGGGTTATTAATGACTGGTGCACGTGTGCGATAAATGACGGCAGTAAGTTAGCCC
>LQNS02278076.1:17947814-17959705 GCA_001587735.2 Parhyale hawaiensis | reverse complement strand
TACTTCCCGCAGGTCTCGATTTAATTCACGTAGAGTGATGCAAGGATTTGCTTCAATAAGCATGACCACAAAATCAATCGCCTCATTGTCCAGCTTAGGTGTAGGCCCTCCCCTGTGCGGTGCTGTCACCAAGCGCCCACTGGCCTTGTAGGTTCGGATGATAGAATACGCTGTGGGTCTTGTCACACCCAGCACGGCAGCAGTCACAACAAAATCTTGCCCATTTTCGTAGGTCTCTACTGTATGATTCGCTGGCGATCAGCGTCACTCACACGATTGCTTTGTCGAGGTATCTTGAAGATTTTGAATCAATCAGGGTGCAAAGGCGGCAGTCAAACACTCTCAACACATGTTTGTCGACCAATTATTAACATTGAGACATCTGGCAATTACTGCAACAAACTGAGGTGATGCCTATGTAGACTTGAAAAACATTTAGTAATTGTTTAGTTCAAATCCTAATTGTTGTAATTCTGGCAAATGTAAATACTGTTATGACACATTGTTTCTAATCAATTTCATGAATGTTTGAACAAAATGATACATGGTGAACGCATTTGGTAATTGTTGCACTTATAAAAACTGTTTACCTGTTGTGCTAAATGGTCAATCGCGTTTTTAACTTTGGTGAAACCAAGTGGTAAACGTCTAAATGCGATGCAAACTGATAAACAATCTGGAGTGTGTTTAAAGCACATTGGACTATGGTAAAAATCGAATGGGAAACACTATAATCCTGTCGGAGTTTCATAGGCATTAACCCCATCTCTACATATAGGCGGTGGTATAGATTAGTATCAGATAATTTCGATAGAATTTCTAATGGGAAGTAAGAATAATTGAATATTTCATGATTTGCTGTGCACGCTCGGTGGAAATTTGCTACCTGATTTTTGGGTATAATATACGTTCATTGGCCCGAATACAATGAGAGAGTGGATAGTGTTTCCCTCCTGTAAGTGCCAATATTGTTAGGTATGTATGAGTGTTTTAAGATATGTCCTTCCACCGAGAAAACTGCCAAAAGGGATTGAGATATCTTTAAAGTCATTGGAAGTCGGTCAGTAAGACGGGTTGACCTAAATGTAAAAAATGCCATGACTCAACACTTTTAGCCCCACTCCACCTGTCATTACGGGTGATGACCTTACGCCAAGAGGTGTTTATGTTTCTAACCGTTTTTGATAAATTAGGATCTTTTGATGAAAACACTGTCGTGAGCCAAGATGGCCCCCGTGGAGACTTTTTTATTCACAAACTGCAAAATGGCTGCCACATTAACTTTGAAACTAGCCCATAACGCCATGTACAGCCGCACCTTCTTTAAATGACCAAATGCATTTGCTGTTTCAACGAAGCAAGAATTACACATACATATGTGCGTGCATCATCAGTAGTAGTCGTCGTCGTAGCAGGGAATAAGGAAGGCTTCATTGCTGGTGAGACGCTATAAGTAATAGCCAGTGAGCTACATTTTAAATCTACGCACGCCCTAACCAATGAATGAATTTTGCCATTTACCAGCCTTGTTATTAGAAACTGCAGGAAAGAAAGAGGTCAAGCAGTGGAAAAATACTGTTCATTCTTTAACGTATCTTTGGTGCTACAATAAACAATGAAATAAATATGGGACTAAGCTTGAAAATGATTTTGCACGTTTTCAGTTCAGAGCAGTAAGACAGTAACTATATACCGCTCTTCAGATACAAGCCAGACAGGTCCATCCACCATTTTACTTTTAAGCTCCGTTTTAAGGAAAAGGTGCATATCTAAGGAAACAATTGTAGAAATGAAATAAGATTTCTTTAACCTTTTGGTTTCGACATACGAAGTGGTTGCCAATTTCTGCAGCACGTTAACTACATTGCCTAGTCACCCCAACCTCTTGCATCACAGTACCTGGAATATTTATCGCCCTGCAAAGTTATCGGCTAGGAAATTCATCATTTTTGTCAATTCAACGTTAACGTTGCTTGGTTTGTATTTTACTTATTATTGTCATTGTGTTTGCTAAAGAAAATATCACGTATGCGCCTAAAATTTTTAATTTAAAGTAGATGTAGAGTAATTAAGCAAAAGTTGCACGCCCAAAGCAATGAAGGTCGGTATAAATTATTATAAACTAGGAATTGTTTACGGATCCAGTCGTGGTGAAGTGAATATTAGCCTACTTTACCCCTATATATAAACACGTCATGTTAGAAAGTTCATATACTGTCACGATACAGTATACAGTACTTAAAACGCTAAAAAAAGTCCCACTTTACATTAGAATTAATTTTGTTCTCTAGGCTGGTTGGGAACTGAATAATAATAACTTTTTTTTTGCTAAAGAGAGCAATCTGAATTGTGTTTACTAATGCAAGGCCCTTGAAAATGTGGGGAAACAATGTTCGTTAAGACCCATTTACTACTCATGATTAGGGCACTGATGTGCTCCGAAACATGCTTGTGCCTGCCAGCCGGCCTGTTCTACACAACAGTTATCAGATGTAAGCGGGGTTGTGCTGTGTTCTTTATCGTCCTGCAAAGTTAATACGGTGGATCAAGACTACCGTGACACGACACGGCGCCTTAAGAGGGGAAAAGAGAAGGGACATGTCGTATGTTGAGTACAGTGGGGGCACAAAATACCGAGCAATATAATGGCAGGTCGGCAAAGAAGAGCGATATGCAAAAAAATATATATATATTATAAATATCGAAAACAGAAAGAAGCAAGCGGAGCAGACGAAAAAGAATTATGTTCCAAAGGCCTAGCTAAAGGTATTTCGGTTATTTTGGGATAGTTATTCCTCATGGCGTATCAGAAACGAACCTAATGTAACCATAGTCCATTTTTTTTTTTTTGCTCTTTTGCGGGTTTAAATGAATGTTCGTATTGCTCTGCTCATTGCGGGCCGGCGATGAGCATACTAGGCAATGTACTACTCTTTCCTAAGGACTGAATTTAGCACCCGATGAATTTACAGTTAACATGAGGAACGCTAAGCACCTTCAGCCTTTCCAAAGAAAAGAAACTGCAACTTAGCACTCAAGCGTATCACGAAGGTTGGTATTTACCACCAAGTATCCTGATTAACGCACTAAATTTCCATAAACGCCCCTTCAAATTCAGTCTTACCAGCGCTCGATTTAATCCACTTAGCGAAAGCAAGTCCCCGGCCGCACCGAACTGTTCCTTTCCTGCCGATTTGCTCTTCGCAAAAATACGGCAGATTTTCTTCCGTTGTATTGCCGTAGAGGCGCAAAACAGCGGCCCCGCCGCAGAATCTTCGATACGATTGGCTGCCTCCGCAAAAAATACATCGAGAATAAATATCCAATAAGGTCTTGTTAGAAGAGGAAGATGCCGAGGAGTGTGTCACTGCGGGGTGCAGGTATAGGGAGTTTCTTGTATAAATACAGCGTGGAAAATATGTGGAATGTATGAAGAGCCCAATAAAAATGAGACTGAAATACAGAACTTGGCGCCACATGCAAGGAGTAATTTTGTACAACTGAGCACAATTGAAAATTAATGGTTGATATAATGAAAATAATATTGACGCCATCAATAGATAGTGATTTTCGGTCACAAAAACAAAAGGAATGAATGGTTCTTAGGCACAAAAATATAAAAGTTTGAACGTTTCCAAGCCTGCAGGAAATCGCAAATGAGATACAACGCTGACTCGGTTATCTGTAGCTGAACTTGAATTCTGGAAATATAAATAGAGGGATTTTTCTTGGAGGGGGGGAGAGTGGGCGTCAATCTAGTACTCAAACTTCAGATACGCAATGCTTCGCAATGCTCATGTATACAATACCTTGCACACATGGTTTGTTACGGTGCTGGTATTTTTCATTAGTTGAACACCCTTTAATCAGGAAATAATCGACTGACGACGTAGCTCTGTACAAAGAATGCACACATCATCTACATGATGATATTGTCAGATATTAGTAATACACATCAATGATTCATCACAAGCAAGTTGTTAAGTTGCCGTCTGTAATTACCTCTCACAGTGAGGTTTAGTTTTTGTCGAAGCTTGTCTGTCTCTTTGTTTGTCTGCCTGCCACCTAGACAACTCAGAAATATGGACGGTTCTTCATAAACTTTACGGGGATCGTTATAGGCATACTTGGAGGAGCAGGTGATTACTTTTTGGTGAAGATCCGTTCAACTGTTTGTGTATCTACCTGTTTTCTTGGCAAATGAACTCAAAAAGTTATAAGCGGATTTTCATGAAATTTGTAAGAAATGTTGGAAATGATGCGAGGAGCAGAGACCAGTTTTTTGTAATTATTTGTTCGGCCGCTGAATTATCTTTTGTCTCACTTTTTTTCAGTCACATGAATAAAAAAATATGAGTGGATTGTAACTAACTTTGCGGGAACTGCTATAATGTTCAAAGAAAGATGACTATTGGTGATGTTCAAATAAAAATCCTGAATTCAAGATCAACTTGAATTTTTTATGTAAGTTACGTTCCTTAACGGAGGTATGTTATATGCCATCTTAGAGCGATTCTTTAGTTTTATACTATATTTACTAAGTTACGTATTTGATGTGGACTGAAGAGAGTCATCGTGTACATGTGAACAACTGCTGCTGAAGACCCCTCCCATCAAGTCAGAAAACACTTTGTTATTATGATTTTTTAGTTGTACATCTCAATGATCCTTAGAAGAACGTGCGCATAGCAAATTTCTGCAAGTGAGGTAAATAAAACTTCAGGGAAGGAGAACCAGATATACTGCTCTCTACCCAAGGTTCTGTGATTCAAAGGAAAGATAAAAGGCCCATAACAATTCATTTCTGATAAACTCAGCGAGCAAGAAAAGAAAACAAGTCGGATGATCTGCCGCAGAAAGCAAGGCAGCCCGAAAAGTTTTGCATTTGAAGATTATATTTATTGGACTTTACATAGGCTCCTCACTTCAAAGGCAGCATAACGGGCACGCAACTATTTGCTTCCGACGGAGTGAGCGACATGAAAGCACAAACAAGTGGCACGATTCTCAGTAGAACGCATACGCTGCCAATTTTCCTAACTGAAAGATATAATCGTTTTGTGCGTAAACAGAGCCATCCTTCAATACGATAATATCCATTTAAATGAGTGTAATGACTTGATTAGAAGTATTATAGCAATGTACATTTATTGAATAGTGAAGGTAATCATGGTAGTTAACATCACTTATTTAAACGGTGCAAAATTTCGTTTACGCAGTGCCTATAGCAAGTCAGAGTCAAGCAAAATATGTAAAATATGAAGAGACAGACAACCAATAATATCAACGGAAGGATTTTCTGCTTCTCTGCTTCCCTACCTTACGGTGTATATGATTGGTCCGCATCTCTTTCTTATCAAAAATATAGCCACGAAATAGAATAGTACTGCCGCCTTTGCATCCGAGAAGAACCAGCCATCACCAAAGAGGATGGAACTAATGACCCTCAGCCGATCTCTGATATTTTCGTTGCAGGGTGCATTGAGAAGATATTCATGGGGAGGCTCCATCAACATGATCGTCTTGATGTTCGGCATCGCGTAAGCTGCTTGATACTTTGGCGGAGGAGCAGCCACAATCTTCGAGGGTTCCATTTGTTTCAGCCCGTTGTACAAAGCGAATGTGGTTGCTTTATTGGTGACATTTTGGAGCCTACCTGTGTGTCTGAGGGCTGCATGTCCCCTCAGTATCTAATCGGCTGTTGTTGAGGGTAGTTGTTTATGTTGAGCTGCAGATGCACTTGTTTGTGTTTCATTCGCTTTTTTTACAAAATGAGTTTCTTTCTGCAGCCCGGCTGCATTTACTGGGTACACAGAAAATCCTTGGGTTTTATTTCCTATATTATTATAAAAATTGTCTCCTTTCTGTAAAAAAATGTATAAGATGCAAGAATATGATTAATTCTTCATCATTTATAACCATTCTTTAAAATTTGAATTTTTAAATGGCCTAACATGAAGCTATTATTGAACTCCGCATCACGCATGATTGCCAAATCCGGATATTGTTGAGCTAATAAAATTGTCATGATCAATTGCCTGTCATGTAATGAGTAAACAAAAATACCAGCCTACCCTTTTCCTAGAACGATGTCGGGTTTCTGGAAAAATCACTTCTGTAGGAATGGGTCAAATTAACACAAGAAAAAAAATAGCGTCTCTGCCTTGTAAAAGGCTCGCGACAGAGACTTGGAGAGTAATCGGGCGTACTGAAAACTAATGGCTTCAGGTGTTTCACAAGTTCGTAAATTGAAGTGTCACGTGGTTTTTATTACTTCCGCCAAGGACGTTATGTTTTCGTCTGGTTTGTCTGTCACCAAGATAACTCAAAAAGTTATGGACGGATTTTGACAAAAATTACAGGGAAAGTTAGGTAAGTTAGGGGAAACAGATGGTTACCTGTTGGTGAAGATCCGTCCATCCGTTTGGTTGTTTGTTTGTCTGCCCCATTTTTCTCAATGCCATAACTCAAAAAGTTATTGGCGGATTTTTATGAAATTGTTATGAGTTGCTAGATATATCACAAAGAGTAAATAACCGAATTTTTGTGATGATCCCGGTTTTTTGTTCGTTTGTTCGTCATTGCTTTTAATTTTATGATTGTTAGCACAATAACTCAAAAAATATTTATTGGATCTTTATCAAATTCATAGGGGTTGTTAGCAATGTTAAAAGACATCAAAGAAAAAAATTTTGATGCAGATCGATACGTTCGCTTGTATGTTTGACTCATGTTTGTCGTAACGTTTGTTAACAGCATAACTCAAAAAGTTATGAACGGATCTTCAAGAAAATTGCACAAGCTGTTATTACTATCAAAAGGCACAAATGATTACATTTTGGAATTGATACAAAAAATCATGGTTTGAGAGCCAATTTTAATTTTTTGCTACCGTTGCCTCGCTTGGTGGAAGTATGCGCTCTCAGAGTGCTCTAGTTATTATCTGTGATTTTAGTGAACTTGAATGCTGTTTGTTTAAGGAATTTCAGAGCACCCTGTACGTGGTAACAATGATGAACATTAAACCGTTTACTTCAAAAAAGTCTATCCCGTTATGTTTTACAAGTAAACGCAGTAGTCAAACCCCAAAGCTGGAAATTAAAAGTTTTCTACACTCTAAATGATTCGTGCGCAGCATGTCTCCATTATAGAGAGCTGTTACGCTAGAGGAAGTAGAGTGTCAAGGAGTACGGAAAGATGTGCTTGCCTGTCTGTCCCAACATATTCTTCATCCGGGTGATGGTGCGTGTTGCAGCGGGCTGTCTGTATTCGGACGGACTCTTATTGCTGATAGTCAGCAGCTTTTGTAGAGTAGCAGCCATCATTTTTTGAGCTTGTACTTATTAGTGCTAGCTGAGAGTTTAAAATCGTTTGGGTAATAATGCTTCGAATCCTAAAAATAAATAAAAAGAATAAGACCAAAATTATTGTCCGTACAGACATTTTATTAAAGACATACGTAGTAATAATGTGTAGATAAAAATTACGGGACATCCATTCATGATCAACAGAACTACAATAACGACAGGGACAATGCTGACACTGTCACTCTAATTGTCTCAAAAATAAACAGACGTACACATCTTAACGAATACTGTCCTATCAAACCTAGGTCCATCCCATCAATTTCATTTTGTATTATAGTCTAACTAAACTTATTCTACTGTTCATAGCTAAATCCTTTTAGATAGACGTTGTTGTACAAACTGGGTATGCATATAAACTCCATAGGTCAGTTTTAGTTGGGGCAGTGTAATTCTCTTTAACGTTCAGACAATAATTGACTCTTGCAGACGCTGGATTGCCGTCCTGTGACGCAGTTCGGTTGTTGCAGAAAATATTTCATCTGAAGATGGACACGTGATCCAAAACTTTCATTTTTTTACCCAGTGATGAAAATCTAGCTTCAACTTTTAATTTATTTTGTCCTGCTTTGTATTAAATTAATAGTTTTACCGGAAGCTATCCATGGTCTCCTTAATTAGCTTGCATTAAAATTTGCTGGGACAGTTGACAGTTTTGCAAAGGAGCTTCTATTAGATAGTCGACAGTCGTACAGGCAAGTAACGTACGAGCGTCTTGGTTGGAGGCAGTAACTTTTCTGCAGCAAACTTCACCTCCGGATCGTGCCTAACTTTTGACGGTGCAAAACTTGGCTCCCAATAAATCAGTATTTATTTTAATCTACCAATACAAACACCTTGTTTATGACAGCGTTAATTATGAATGCCAGTTCCAGCAGCCAGTTTAGAAGTTTTAGTAGTTTGTTGCATTTTCCTTTTATATGTTAAAGTTGATGTGAGGAGGCTAACGTAATTTCTAGATGACTTAATGTTAGCAGTAGAATGTAATTGCTAGATGAATAGTTGTTGTTAACAATAAAATGTACTCACATAAATTTTAGAACAAAAGTCCTCAACTCTGTTACCCTAAGCTTGAAGCAAAAGCGGTCTTCCAGTATAAGCAACTCCATTTGATATTCTATTTTCAATAAAGAAAAGAAGCAGCATTTATCCAGAAATTTAAGCCATTTCCAGCAAGGCTCAGAGTCCTGTCCAGGCTCGGCGTCTCCCACGAGGACTCGCCTCGCCGGTTAGCAAGCTTTGTTTTAGAACAATAGGAGAACCTTCACAGGAGCAGAGTGTCTAAATGGAAAACGATTAATAGATTTTTTCTGGTTATTGAGGCTGTATGTGTGAATATAACTACTGTATCTTATCCCTGTATTGCTTATGGAAAATTCTTTGAGTTACGACATTATGTGGCTGAATCAAATATGTTTGGTTGGAAAGGCCAATAACAAAATGGCCGTTCGGAATACTAAACAAACCAAATGTCCTACCTAATCTGCGCCCAATACCTTCCTCAGCCTGAAGCAATTACGTATACCTTCATTTCCAAACATCTATTGTACTTATCACTAGTTTGTTTATTTACGAAGAAGTTTCTTACTCAATCCTCACAACTAAATGTGTTTGGATGAAAAATATTTTTTTTTACTCTGACAAAAAACTTCTCTTTATGTTAGCTCTCTCTAATACATAAGGTAATGTCTGTTATTGCAAACAGCTCACGTACGTTAATCAATTCAAGGTGCTACGGAGTTAAAGAGAAACTGATAGCGTACCACGATAAAGTAAAGTGTCCTATGCTAATTTTAGTGTATAACATTAACCAAGGATACTGTGACGGGGTTTCGACGCACTACACTTACTACGATACATAAGTGCTGTTGGCATACAGTGCCTGACTTTTAAGTTGACTCTCTTGTTTGCATCGTAGTAAAAACTTTCCAGAAGACCAGCGTATCCTCGTGCCAGAATTCCAGTTTTGTTGCATTTGCTTGTTGTCGCTGGTCTTTATTTAATTTCAGATCCGCTGGAGGGTCAATTACGGCGTCGGGATTTTTTACAGCTTCGGAAAAGTACTTATAACTTCGGCCAGGCAGGCGAGCCCTTGTGGCGCTCGGCGGGCTGAGTCAGCATTCGGTCTCCGAGTGCTATTGCGGTTGTACTGACCCTGACGAGAAATGCGGACAATCGGGTTTCCGCATAAGACCTTCCGTCAATGGCGCCGTACATCATTGATCGACTGCAGCCGTGCACTGCAGCTATTGTCGTTATGTATATATCTGCAGCACGAACCAGTGAGTGTCAATTTCCCAGTTAGGGTATGTGGTCAATTTGATTTTACCTTGAGCTTTATATTTCAGCTTTGTAGTTCATTCTTTCCCTATATTTTATTCAACCTTTTCTTTGTCTGTTGCATTCACAGTCATTGCTTAGAGGTAACGTAAATATTACGTACAGCTGATCTAAAACAGTAAGACTGTTAACTTTCTATTCGTAATCGGTTCTGTTCAATAAAACTATGCCACTGCCTTTATCAGGTCGGAGAACAACAATTGATTGATCTTCACTGAGCTTTTTAAGTGTTCTAATAATAATTGACCGATAAAATTTAGGGTAATATCGTTTCATCTCGCCTTCTAACGAATAGGGTTAACTTAACCCTCACCTGATAAATACTTTGATCTAAGCACAGTATATCAAATATTGTTATTCCTACGAAAAAGGCATAATATTATGAAGGAAAAGGTTGATTAGTTAAAGGTTCTTCAACCGCGCTCAAGCGTTGCCGATGTGGGTTAAGTGCTAATTTTAGAATAAGACTATGGTCACAGTTTCACTTATCCTTGATTTTATTTTATTATTATTTTACCAGAACGTGGATGTTTTTTTGTCATCAGGGTTTCACTTCGTACAAATGAAATCCAACACAAAATGCTGTTTGATGAAAATTTCAAGAACAGCGTGGCTGTTTCTATCAGATTTACTATGCGCAAGTACCCGTCTCTCAAATTAATATTTAGAAATCAAATAACCTACTTTTCATCGAGAGTGCAGGTTGAAAGTTCAGTGCATTTGAACTATGCTTGTAAATTTAGATGATATTCCGTTTGGAAATACTGGACATACACACTGAGAGCTCTCTGGGTAACGCACTGGCAGCTCCAAGCAAATTTACTTGGCTAAGAGATCGAGTACATGTACTTCGCTTACGCTGTACGCAGCCAAAACAATGTCATTTCAAGGGCTAAGAGATCGAATACGTGTACTTCGCTTACGCTGTAAAATTTTCTCTGATCTACCCAGTCAACGGAGTTTGGTGAAGTATAGGGTTATATTAACTAGAGATGTCTCTGTATGCCCTAATAAAAGGTACATTTATAAGCATAGGTGCTTAAAAAAGTGGCATATCGAGTATGTGCACAGCTTACTGAGACAGTCAGAAAATATATCTGCAAGTGAATTCGATTCATGTTAAAAGTGGTACATGCAGTGAACCAATAACGATTCCATAACCGCAATACTTCACTGCTGAATTCACTGCATATCGGTAATTAAGTTTAGCTTCTCGGTAAAATTCAACACATCTCCAAAACGCAGGTTAAAATTACGATTCTGTATTGTTATATACTTTATTTGTTCGTCAAAGAATCTTTGAGACGTACCGAAAATCGTTCGCAAGAATATGCAATTCAGTGCTTGAGTCACACTCGCCTAGTGTACTCACTAACCTACCCGTCGACCGTGAGTAAAAAGTCCGTCCACAAGCATCTCACTATCAGAGGGCCCATTTTTTCGCTTGCCGGCTGGCCATTTTTCGTCTGTCAGAGCTCACTGAGAAGCAAAGTAAGGCTAGTGAAGCAGACAGCTATTGTCGTTACGCCACTTAATTGATTAAAGGGCAGCGCCTCAAAAGAATGCCTGCGACGAGTGAATTTGTTAGCAAAATTTCAGCTGCTCATGAGGCCAAGTGATTGAGTGTGTTGCTGTGTTTGGGAATTTATCGTTTATTCAGTAATTTTGATGCCGGTGTATTTGGAACTATACCTGCTCGTGAGGCTAATCGTAAAGACATATTTTTTATTCTAATGCTTCATTGTGGAACTAACCATGGCGCTCAGCGGTCCGTTGCGTTCAATTAAAATCAGAGTGCATCGCCGATGGCAAAAATATGTAAAGTGTCGTAATTATGTGCACAAAAACGCAATTACTTCTCGTGAGGCCACGAATTGCTTTATTTAACTACATTTTAGAATGTTTGTCACTTTGTTCTACATGTGATGCGTGTATTATGACATCCTGCAATTGTCATTGATACATGTGAACAGTTAAAGGGACATGCTGTAGGAAAGACCTGAAGCGGCTACACTAGAGCTGAGACGTATATTTTCTCCATAAGATAGACGTACGCGTCACGTGTTGGAATTCTTAAAGCTGACGTAATGCCTATAACGCTGCTAGCAGAGCAGTAAAGAGATTCTTTATTGCTCGTAAAGAAGTACAATTCGTATGGTATAACTTAAATGCTAACGTCATGTTTTT
>LQNS02278076.1:17914409-17935507 GCA_001587735.2 Parhyale hawaiensis | reverse complement strand
CCTATCTTATTCCCATAGAGCGTGACAGGAAAGATATAAATATATAAATAAATAAATAAATAAATAAATAAATAAAAACACGACGTGAATTATTATATAGTAGATACGTAGTAGTCATGTGTAGACGAAAATTTCAGGACATTTATTCATGTTCAGCAGAACTACATTAACGACAGGGGCAATTAATGCTGACACTCCAACTCTAATTGTCTCAACAATAAACAGACTTATACATCTTAACAAGTACTGTCCTTTCAAACCTATGTTCATTCCATCAAACTCATTTTGTATTATTATCTAACTAAATGGATTCTACTCTTTATATCTAATTCCTTCCAGATAAACGTACGTTGTTGTACAAATTGCGTATGCATTTAAACTTCATGGGACAGTCTTAGTTGAGGCAGTGTAATGCTCTTTAACATTAAGATAATAATTTACACTAGCAGTGTCTGGACTGCCGTCCTGTGACGCTCATCGGTTGTTGCAGAAAATATGTCAGCTGAAGATGGACACGTGCTCCAAAACTTTCGTTTTTACCCAGTGATGGAAATCTAGCTTCAACTTTTAATTTATATTGTTTTGCTTTTTATTAAATTAACAGTTTTACCGAAAGCTATCCACGGTCTCCTTAGCTTGCATTAAGTTTTGCTGGGACAGTTGACAGATTCACAAAAGAGCTTCTATTAGATAGTTGACAGTTTTACAGGGGAGGAACGTACGTACGTGCGTCTTGGTTGAAGGCAGTAACTTTTATGCTGCAAACCTCACCTCCGGATTGTGCCTAACTTTTGACGTTGCAGACTTGACCTCTCAATAAATCGGTATTTATTTTAATCTACCAATTCAAACACCTTGTTTATGACAATGCCAGTTCCAGCAGCCAGTCCAGTTTAGAAGTTTTAGTAGTTTTTTAGATTCTCTTTTCATACTTTGAAGTTGATGTGAGGAGTATAACGCAATTTCTAGATGAGTTAATGTTAGCAGTAGAATGTAATTTCTAGATGAGTTAATGTTAGCAGTAGAATGTAATTTCTAGAAGAATAGTTGTTGTTTACAATGAAATGTACTCTCATAATTTTTAGAACAAAGGTCCTCAATTCTGTTACCCTAAGCTTAAAGCAAAAGCGGCCTTCCAGTACAAGCAACTCCATTTAATATTTTATTTCCAATAAAAAAAACGGAACAGCATTTATCCAGAAATTTAGGCCATTTCCAGCATGGCTCAGAGACCTGTCCAGTGTCCAGGCTTCGCGTCTTCCAGGAGAACTCGCTTCGCCGGTTAGCAAGCTTTGTTTTAGAACAATAGGAGAACCTTCACAGGAGCAGAGTGTCTAAATGGAAAACGATTAATAGATTTTTTTAGTCATTGAGGCTGTATGTGTAAATATAACTACTGTATCTTATCCCTGTATTGCCCATGGAAAACTGTCTGGGTTACGACACTATGTGGCTCAATCGAATACGTTTGGTTGAGAAGGCCAATTACAAAATGGCCGTACGAAATACTAAACACAGAACGTTCTATATAATCTGCACCCAATACCTCCCTCAACCTGAAAGAACTACATATACCTTCAGTTCCAAATATCTATTGCACTTATGAATATTTCGTTTATTAACGAAGAATTTTCTTACTCAATCCTTACAACTAAATGTGTTTAGATCAACAATATTTTTTTTTTTGCTCTGCATGTTAGCTCTCTCTGATACATAAGTTAATGTCTGTTATTGCAAACAGCTCACGTACGTTTATCAAATCACGGTACTGGGGAGTTAAAGAGAAACTGATAGAGTGCCACAATAAAGTGAAGTGTTCTAGGCCTAACTTTAGTGTACAACATTAACCAAGGATACGGTGACAGGGTTTCGCCGCGCTACACTTACTACAGTTCATAAGTGCTTTTGTGATACAGTGCCGGACTTTGAAGTAGACTCTATTGTTTGGGTCGCAGTAAAAACTTTCCAGAAGACCAGCGTATCCTCGTGCCAGAATTCCAGTTTTGTTGCAGTTGCTTGTTGCCGCTGTTCTTTATTTAATTTGAGATCCGCTGGAGGGTCAATTAAGGCTGGGGGATTTTGTACAGGTTCGGAAAGTCCTTATAACTTCGGCCGGGTAGGTAAGCCATTGTGGCGCTCGGCGTGCTGAGTCAGCATTCGGTTTCCGAGTGCTATTGCGGTTGTACTGACCCTGACGAGAAATGCGGATAATCGGGATTAGGCATAAGAGCCTTCCGTGAATGGCATCATACATCATTGATCGACTGCAGCCGTGCACTGCGCTGAGGCCAGTTGTATATGTATATCTGCAGCACGAACCAGTGAGTGCCAGTTTCCCAGTTATGGTATGTGGTCAATTTGACCTTACCTCAACCTTTATATCTCAGCTTTGTAATTCAGTCTTTCCCTATATTTTATTCAACCTTTTCTTTGTCTCCTACAGTAACAGTCATTATTTAGAGGTAAGCAGTTAGACCGCATAATAAATGATCGGTAAAATTTAAGGTAATATCGTTTCATCTCGCCTTTTAACGAATAGGGTTAACTTATGCCTTCCTTTTATAAATATTTTGATTTAAGCACAGCATATCAAATAGTGTTATTCCTACGAAACAGGCATTATTTCATGGGGGAAAAGGTTGATTATTTAAAGGTTCCTCAACCGCTCTCAATCATTGCTGATATGGGCTCGGCGCTCATTCTACTATAAGACTAAGTTTCACTTATCCTCGATTTGATTTTATAATTGGTTTTTTTACCAGAACGTGGATATATATATTTTTTTTTTGCCATCAGGATTTCACTTCGCACAAATGAAATCCAACACAAAATGCTGTTAGATGAAAATTCCAAGAAGAGCGTGGCTGTTTCTATCAGATTTACTATAGGCAAGTAACCGTCTCTCAAATTAATATTTAGGAATCAAATAACCTACTTTTTATCGAGAGTATTGCAAGTTCAGTGCATTTGAACTATGCTAGTAAATTTAGATGATATTCCGTTTGGAAATACTGGACTTACACACTGAGAGCTCCCTAGGTAACACCCCGCAGCTCCAAGCAAATTTACTTTGCTAAGAGATCGAGTACATGTACTTCGCTTACGCTGTACGCAGCCAAAACAACTTAATTTCAGGGGCTAAGAGATCGAATACGTGTACTTCGCTTACGCTGTACAATTTTTGTCTGATCTGCTCAGTCCACAGAGTTTGGTGAAGTATATGCTTATATTAACTAGAGATTTCTCTGTATGCCCTAATAAAATGTACATTTATAAGCATAGGTGCTTAAAAAAGTGGCATATCGAGTATGTGCACGGCTTACTGAGACAGTCAGAAAATATGTCTGCAAGTGAATTCAATTCATGGTAAAAGTGCTACCTGCAGTCAAACCGTTACCGATTCCTTAACCGCAGTACTTTACTGCTGAAATTACTGCATATCAGTAATTAACTTTAGCTTCTCAGTAAAATTGAAAATATCTCCAAACGCAGGTTAAAATTACGATTCTGTATTGTTATATACTTTAATTATTCATGAAAGAATCTGTGAGACGAACCGAAAATCATTTACAAGCATATGCAATTCAGTGCTTGAGTCACTCTCGCGTAGTGTACTCACTAACCTACCCGCCGACGGTGAGTAAAAAAATCCGTCCACAAGCATCTCACTATCAGAGGGCCCATTTTTTCGCTTGCCTGCCGGCCATTTTTCGTCTGTCAGAGCTCACTGATAAGCAAAGTAAGGCTAGTGGAGCAGACAGCTATTGTCGTTACGCCGCTTAATTGATTAAAGGGCAGCGCCTCAAAAGAATGCCTGCGACGAGTGAATTTGTTAGCAAAACTACAGCTTCTCCTGAGGCCAAGTGATTGAATGTGTTGCCGTGTTTGGGAATTTATCATTTATTCAGTAATTTTGATGCCAGTGTATTTGGAACTATACCTGCTCGTGAGACTAATCATTTGAATGCGTTACTTTATTTGAGAATTTTTCATTTAGCTAATTTTTATACTATAGTGTAGTTATTACTATACCTGCTCGTAAAGACATGTTTTTTATTCTAATGCTTCATTGTGGAACTAATCACGGCGCTCAGAGGTTCGTTGCGTTCAATTAAAATGAGAGTTCATCGCCGATGGCAGAAGTATGTAGAGTGTCGTAATTATGTGCACAAAAACGCAGTTACTTCTCGCGAGGCCAAGAATTACTTTATATAACTACATTCCAGAATGTTTGTCAGTTTGTTCTACATGTGATGCTTGTATTATGAAATCCTGCAATTGTCCTTGATACTTGTGAACAGTTAAAGGGACATGCTGTAGGGAAGACCTGAAGCGGCTACACTAAAGCTAAGACATATATTTTCTCCGTAAGACAGACGTACGCGTCATGTGTTGGAATTCTTAAAGCTGACGTAATGCCTATAACGCTGCTAGCAGAGCAGTAAAGAGATTCTTTATTGCTCGTAAAGAAGTACAATTCGTATGGTATAACTTAAATGCTAACGTCATGTTTTTNGTTGGAATTCTTAAAGCTGACGTAATGCCTATAACGCTGCTAGCAGAGCAGTAAAGAGATTCTTTATTGCTCGTAAAGAAGTACAATTCGTATGGTATAACTTAAATGCTAACGTCATGTTTTTTTTTCGTCCCTGTGTGTGCAGTGCTGGAAAGTCTTATTATTATAATATGCCGTATAAAGTTAATTAAGTAACTTTAAGATCATAGTATGGACGTTAATAATATAAAGCTCATAACTCTTGTGGGAACAAAGGGTCACGTTTGCATATTACTCCATCATTTAATAAATATATACCACATGCTGCCGAGAGAAAAAAGTAGACAAAATGAGCAAAGGACGGAAAGGATTTTCACCAAAAGTTAATCAATAAACAGAAAACCAGACCGAAAAACGCCCACAGAAACATGATCTCCGTGGCGTAGGTAATAACGAAGACACGTCAGTTGGATTCTAAGTATACACGGAAAACTTTAATCGCAAAGAAGGTGAAAAGTTCACACTCCTTGTCAATGTAAACTGGAAAGGGTTAAGCTAAATACTAGGTACTGAAAATTCATACAGATTATTAAAAAAATATACGAATAAATATTTGCATAGCTTGTAAGCGCAGAGTGCGAAAAAAATTTGTTTGCAATGAAGATAGATTACCTATTCAAATAGTTTTGTAGTGATTAATCGTACCAGCTGGACAGATTTACGTTAAATTAATTGGTGAGATAAGACAGGACTATGAAATAGACGGGAAAATTGCTGGCTGAAATTCCTAACATTAAGAAAATATTACATTTTGTTACTTCTATATCTGACAGACTGAATGGTTTGAAGATAAGTCAATTAGAAAATTCAAATGGTGTTTGAAAATTAGTTGTGACGATTATTCATTGAGTACGCCAGTGTAATCTGGATAATTTGAACGGTTATGATACAAAAAATTCATCGTGCATCAAGGATTAATTATATGAAGTATGCCCACAAGATGTGCTAGTGTCCGTTGGTGGAGCTGACGTTAATCACAGGATGCAAATGCATACCGCAATCCAATAAAGGACTGTTTAATTTGAACTTTAATGAAGGACTAAACCACAACAACTTAAGATGAAGTACGGTAGTGAGGCAACCTAGAGCAAAGGCCTATAGTAATATAATATGAAATAATAAGATTGGTTCTCTTTGAAGCCAATAATAACAAATGATGAGAAATAAATATCGGAAAACATCTCTTTGAAGTTCATTAGTTACGTTTCAAAGTTGTGAATAAAGCATGCAGACTAAAGTAAGAGTGTTGGTCGCTTTGCGTAAAACTGCGGAAATGTTATAAAAAGTAGTCGAGTTTTTGAAAATCAGATGCAGGTTTTCTGACAAAGTTCATCATATTAATTACAAGTTGCTTTTAACTTTTTCAAAAACTTATGAACATTTACAAGCGAGTATATTTTACTCTGGAGATCTTAATTGATTAATATTCGCAGATTTTTTCGTAGCAAGACATCGATAATTGCAATAACCTATTGCTTTTGTGCGCTTTTAGCGTTTAAAATTATTTTCAAGATAAACAACCGTGGGAACGTTCACTATGAATGCATGCCACAATAACGCACTGCGTCGCGAATGCAAGCAATAACACAGTTCACACGGTTTAAAAAAAATCATACATAGATATAAAATATTCAAGCAAAGGTTCATTATTAGGTACATTTAAAGGTATATATACAGGCGCATACTATTTTAGATAAAAGAGATTTGCATAAATGTTTTCGTAATGCTGCCACAGCCGACACAGAAGCACACACACAAAATGGCATTGCTGTATGAGACTTGTCCAGTCCACTGTCCAAACCTATTGCTCAGCAGGCGAGTACTGTAAGGCCGGTGCCACACTCTATTCTCGTAGGCGCAATAAATGATCACGGGGAGCTATAGGCTTCGCCATAGGGCTAAGTTGGTTAACTTCGTCCATCTCATGATACGGGGAACAGTGACCCCCAAGGTGACTCTGCAAGTTACTTTAGGGATAGCAAAGCCGTCGGGACGTCCGTCTTTCGTACCCACTTTGCTTCATTCCAGTTTCATACTGCTGATGACGCTTTATTTTGGTCTTCCTCTTCTGTTGCGATTTGCTGCTTCCATGCACGTTGATCCTGCGTACGAACAGTCTCGTGGATGGGCACGTTTCTATGGACATATTTAACGTCCCTCCTCTCTTCCTTTGTGCGATCACCTTTGCAGTAGAAACAGAAGCTTGAACTACTCACTACAACTAACTAATAAGCGAACGTTCGACTACCACGTCCTCAAGATGATCACAGGGAAAGCCAGGCCACAAGCGACACAAGGAAAGTATTTAAATAGAATGATGTGCGAGCTGAACGCCTTGCGTGGCTCCAGCGGCATTCAAGTATTAAGTTGAATTGTGAGGCGAAGAAATTTGTAGGCAAAGGGAGAAAAGATTCAAATTTAAATCGGCACGTGTAAAGTGCTAAGGTCAATATAATCTTCATTTTACTCTGTAAGATCGATAGCCTTCATTCTTTCTTCGTTTTAATCACTAAGCAGAATGGTTTAAGGTAACGTGGGGCAGCGCACCCATGGGGCAAAACGCCTTTTCGATAGCGAGAGTTAGTGCGTTCGTAGCCACTCGTCACAACATGCAACGGTCCGGGAACCCGCTGTGCACCAGTGTGTGAAAGGGTGTGGCTGAGTGAGGTTATCGAGGTAAGTCATAACCGTGTACATGTTTTCGCGCGTAAAAAGTACACATGTGGCATTCACAATATTTCTGTTGCGTAGGAAATAGCTATTTTGGATTGTTATACAATGAATAATTATTAGGTACTATGTTTTCTATGTACTATGCGTGCAACAATTCAATGGTTCTTACAATTGATCTTTTATTGGTTATGAATGTTTTAATGAAGACATGTGGTTTGGGGCAAAGTGCCTGTATGCAAAATATCAAATATTTTGCCTCTGCCATGCATTCGCTGTCACTTGTTAGTGTGGGCGCCCGCATCGAGAATTAAAAAGCTTCAAGATACCTATCATATTGTATAAGAATGAGGCCTCTGTCAATTAACTATGGCCGTCTGTGCACTGCTGAAACAGAGAGTGGGCGCGCTGCCCCATGTTACCCTACCCATTATATTTTCATACAGTTATTTAGCATTTATCACCTACTTTATTTTATTTCATTAATAAAATTATATCTAATGCATAATTATATGCCATTATTGCCCTTAGACGGTAGTTATTGAAGATTTATTTTAAATTTTTTAGTTTACATGATACAAAGCCCCTCCAGCGTGTGCGCTTTGCCTCAAGCATGAGGCAAGGCGTCTGTTTTCAAAATTTCAACCATTTTGCCTCTGCCACGCGTTCGACGTCACGCGTTAGCTTTGGAGCCCGCATCAAGAAAGAGCCATAAGATATCTATCATATTATACAAGAATAAGGCTTCTTTCGATCGACTATGACCCTCTGGGTGCTTTTGAAAAATTTCATGGGCGCGCTGCCCAACGTTACCCTTTGACATACCTCCCAAACTGACTCAACCATTTTATGTTTTTATCGAAACAACATACCGTAATACAACGAAACAAACTGTAGATATCAGCAATTTGAGCTGCCAGACGTTTGATAACGCGAGTCTTCCTACGGGTGTTTATCACCCGCGAACGAAGTAAGAGAGGTGATCATGTTTTCGTTGAATATTTAAGTATATATACATATATATATTTGTATGTCTGTCCACGCAATAAGTGGTCGAAGGACCTGAGCAATGTTCATAATTTTTGTAGGGAGTTTGGTGGGTTGACCTAGATGTGACCCATGCCAAAAAACTAGACCTAACTGACCATAAACAATGACGGCGTTGAATTTTCTCCACCGCGGCAGATCGTCATGGAGAACGGGGCGTTCTGTTTTTTATTCCTATGTTACTATTGAAGAGCTAATCTCTGGGAAGGAATGGGGCTGTGCCCCAGCCTCGTTTATCGAAAATGACTTCGCTGAATTTGCCCCCTACCGCGGGTGATGGTCTAACGGCACCGAGGCGTTCTAGTTTGAAATAAATTCAAAATCGACGGTATGATGCCCCAGGCTAATTTTTCATTTTCTTTATTATCCTTCTTCTTGTGCTTCCATCGTCAGCTCGTGCTTCGTCGCTGCAGGCGTCCTGCCTCCTATAGGAATACAGCAGTTAATAGTAGAAGGGCATAGCTTGAGTAAGATGGGACTAATTTTTGGTAAATAAATCATCAATATACGGTATATATTTACAATTAGACGTACTTACTATACGGTTCTTATCTTCAGTTTGCTGCAGTCGCCATACTTTCTTATCCTACAGGGCACATAAAAGTTAATGTATCTATACATATACGGTATACATGTACAATTAGGCGTGCTCATTATAAAGTTCTTATCGTCAGATTGCAGCAATCACCATAAATTATTATCATTCTAGAGAGCACATGAAAAATTCACAGCGTACTCTTGTCACCACGCCACGCAGTAACGCGAGCAAGCGCGGGAAAGAGAGCGAGCAAATTACTGGCTCGTATTTATTTATTCATTCATTCATAATAAATTCAGGCAAAAATTTGCCCCGGTTAAAGTCTCATTTGGCTCATAATGGAAGAGGAAATGCAAATTGCGACGCGGCGCGCGCGGCCTACAGCGCGCGAGGTCCAATCTTCGCATGCAAACAGCGGGATTTTCAGCAAAATATAAACAGACAAAGGAAAGCTTGGCAGAGAATTGCAGGATCTGTGAATATTTTAAATTTTCTCGGAAAAAGTCGCCTTTTTGGCATGCGAGGTTTTTTTTTAGCTTCGGCAGAAGTGTAGGAAAGAAGGGAGTTTACGCGTCCCTAAGGTTGTGTTTGTTTTTCCTCCAAGTTCTGTTTTGCCGACGTTTTGCTGGTGTGTTTAAGGAAAGCGTTCTGCGTTTGAACCATATAGTTGAATTTCGAAAGCAGGTTTTTCAAGCTTTCACTGCTGTGGTATACTACAGCGTTCACTGGATTAATCTTGAACATTTCTGGAATTCACTAATTTATAACATTCTAGCCAATAGGTCAGTTATATCTCTACTTACTTTCAATAATCGTGTTGTCTGTTGAAGGTTTCAAAATACACGTACCTGCCTTCACTTAACCGCAATATGTATATCGTGAAATAATCTTGCATCTTCGTTGCACTTAAGGCACTGGATCCTGTCCTTGCCATATTACCTTTTTTCTTTCTAATATGCCAAAAACTCCCTTTTACCAGAGCCTTCAAGTTCAAGAAATGCAAATTGAAGCGCAATCGTTTTAGACTCAAAATCAAGGCAGCTGCAACAGCTTGGCGTGTTGCTCCAATGCCCCAAAATTATTATATCGGGTATGAAATATCGATATTACAGCCCAGCCAATATTGCAGCACAGAAGTATACAACATTTCCGATAGCTAAAAAAACTGAATTTCGAGCCGTATTCCCAGTACCTGGAGTCACCTCGACAACAATGTAATCTGTTCCCAGTACAGACCCGCGCGGTTATCATTTTACCGACAATCGCGAGCGGCACCAAAAACGCCGCCTAGTAATGATATTATCTGCAGGCAGCGCCGCGGTAGCAGCGCCGGCCAATCAGAAAGGGCAAGAGTCAATGATATCGGACCCTGTCCTGACGATGGTGCTCTGTATCGGCATATGCAGATGCCATATTGGCAACCATTGCGCCACTTTTCGCGTGGGACGGAATAATACGTGCAGTATCGGCAGGTGCGGTGTACGAAAAAAAAAAAGAGTTGGCGAACGATGAAGAAACGATTCGGTGTACGCGAAGGACCGATTCGGCGTAAGATAATAGTCGATTCAGTGTACAATCAAATCCGATTCAGGATTCAATAAAAACTACTTCAGTGTACAAGATTGAGTCAGTATTCATTCAGCCCACGAATTACTAGTGGTGTAATATTAACCTATTCGGCACCACTAGCTTATTATGTTATTCTTTGGCAAAGTCCGCAGTTCACAACACAAGCTTATTGGGACTCGCAAAAGCACATTATATAGTACTTGAGCAGCATAGCGAACCAACTGTGCATTTTCTGATACAAGCACCAAATTTGGCACACGTTTACATGACCGTATTACAAAAATTTTCAGATATTGGGCCACTTGAAATTTACTCTTAATGTCCGCCATATTGGATTTTTTCAAAATGGCCGCCACTTGAAATACACATTTACAATTATCTGTGGGTCTAATGCTGCTATTGACTTGATTCTGGTGTATAGATCTAAGGTTTTTGGGGACAAGTAGTCCAATGGTAACAATCTACGTTACATATTTTTACCAACGGGCCGCCATTTTGGATTTAAAAATGGTCCCCACCCAAAATATCTATTAAAAATATATATTTGCAATTATCTGTGGGTCAGTGCTAATTGACTGGATTCTGGTGTCTAAATTTAATACTATGTTTTTCAGGTCAAGGAATCCAATGGTAACAATCTGTATTGCGTATTTTTATCAATAGAATGCCATATTAAATTTCAAAACGGCGGCTACTTCAAATCTACATTTGCGATATCTGTGGTGGGTCTAATGCTGCTATTGACTTGCTTTTTGAGTATCTTTTTGAAAAAAATTTTTGAATTCTTATGCCTTTGACCCTTATCTTGCCGTTTTCTTCATTCAAATTTTCTGATCTAGGTCAGCGTGAAGTCCCAGATGTGCATTTTTGAGTTAGATTACAGTTCTATGAGATATTTGAGATTACAATAGCGTTAGAGAATATAATGGACTACTATAGTATGTAGTTGTATTGGTAGCTTTACTGGCATTGATGATAACAGAAATGTTACTTTGTATCATTCCAGTTTCATCGTGATGCATGCATGCCTGTAGAATGAGGGTGCTGCTTGTTGTTCTAAAGAGAGTTCCACCATGGCCAAGAAGTTCAGACTAGCTCGTGCTGAGCAAACTTCACTATCCGCAGCACCGCACCTCACCACAATCTGACTGGGGGTTATGTCTCATATACATACATATCAAGAGGACAAGACGGAGACACTGACCAAAACTGACCAATCAAAGAGAAAAGACATTGGTAGTGAATACAGTTCACTCGCAGGGAACTTGCACGCCTGTACATTGGTTGATAGATGAGGGACGGGAACCTTGAGGAGTTCTTTCGTCATGAGAACCAGGCGTGTCCTCCTGTACTGTCTGATGGTGGCAACCTTTTCACTGGTATCAAGTGTGATCTCATGACATGCTTGGAAGAAGTCTCCAATGCCAAGAGTAGAGAGTAAGGCGACGAGATAGCCCTTTTTGAGGGTAACCTACCCTCGCGGCTCCATTTGCGGGTGAGCTTCCGGTTTATAACGCGCAATGCACTGCCGGTTTAGCGGGGGTCTGAGGGGGTGTAAACCGGAAGTGGGCGGGGCCTGGGAAACCGGAAGCGTCGGCGTGGTGACCCGGCGGCGCGAGGGGAACCTACCCTGAAAAAGGGCTATCTCGTCGCCTTACTATCTACTGCCAAGACAGATGCTCCTGTCACGACCTGTATTGTGCTTGGAGCAGCCATCGTCCAGACGCTGAAGCCGGCCGCATCAAAGACCTTTGAAGAGTATGCACATCAGATTTTCTTCCCATATATGTTTGTGAAACAGCAAGCAGTGTCACGCCTGGATCTGGCATAGGATACTTACCTTGCTGATTCACGTAAAGGTAGTACTTATGCAAAGCGGGGACAAAGCGTGCGGAGACGTGTAGTGGCCACCGAAGCCATACCAGGAAACTGGCAGAACTTCCTACAAGTGGACAGCAACAATACCGAGCTGTTCAAGTTCCTCTAAGCAGCTCTCATGGAATGGTTTGACCATGCAGGAGGACAAGTAAGTCGTCATGACTGATGGAGAGGCAGTTCTCAGCAAACCAATACAACCAGATCTGACCTCACTCACTCCATGTAGCCATTCAGAGGCTGACAGTCGGATGTTGCTGCTTGCATCTCACGCAGCCAATCATGGACACCATTCAATACTCGATCATCCGGACTGTAGACACTGATGTTGTGGTGCTGGCAGTACCCGTGGTACAGGAGCTGCAACCAGAAGACGAACTATGGCTAGCATTCTGAACAGACCAAAGCTTCCGATACATAGCAGCACACGAAATAGCAGCTGGTCTGGGACAAGACAAGTCTCAAGCATTGTCAATGTTCCAAGCTCTAACTGGATGTGACACTGTGTCTAGTTTTGCCAGACATGGAAGGAAAACTGCCTGGGCAATCTGGACGGTACTGCCAGAACTCACTGAGGCACTGCTACAGCAGTCCTCTGCACCATGTGATCCAAATAATGCAATGTGCATCATCAAGAGGTTTGCGATCCTCTCGTATGATCGAACCAGCAAATACATGGACATTGACAAAGCCACGAGGAAACGCTTCAAGGACAATGTGCAACTAATCCCTCCAACGAAGGCGGCTTTAGAAGAACATGTCAAGAGGGCAGCGTATCGAGGCGGACATGTGTGGGGGCAGATGCTGCTGGCATCACCAAAGCTTCCTCCACCAACCAACTGGGGTTGGTCTATGACTGGAGGACAGTACATATGCACCATACTGGACCAGGCAGCTTGAGGCAGGCTACAGCTGCATTGAACTGATTTCTTGCAAGTGCCAGAAAGTGGGTGTGAGGCGCTGCAAATGCAAGAAGGCCGCCGTTCAATGCACAGCCCTTTGTGTGCGTGAAGGGGATTGCGCATGATAATGAGTCCACAACATACATGCACTTGCGGCTGTGCTGAACTTGTTGACATGGCACTGTTTTCGTAAAAAAACGTATGTTCAGTACCAAAATATACCTAGTGTCAGATACCAGAACATTGTAGAATATCAGTATATAACCATGAAGCATGTCATAATTAAACCTAAGACGTTTACAGACCTAAAACTTTTATACCCGTTTAATATGTTCTTGTAAAATCATTCTTTTCAAGGTAACTTGTTTAATCTAACATTTACATAGATAATTTCCAAATACTGTTATATGTATAACAGACTATGAAAAATAAATTTAAGTAAGAAATTAGCACCATTAGATTCCTTGCTCCAAAAAAACATACATTTAGACACCAGAATCAAGTCACTAGCTGCATCAGACCCAAAGATAATGTATATTGTAAGTGGTGGCCATTTTGAAATCCAATATGGCGGCCCGTTGATAAAAATGCGCAATGTACATATTTACCATTGGATTCCTCGCTCCCCAATAACATACATTTAGACATCAGAATCAAGGCAATCAATAGTAGCATTAGATCCACAGACAATCGCAAATGCATATATCAAAAGGTGGCCATTTGGAAATCCAATATGGAGGATATAAAGAGAGAATTCTGAGTGGCCCAATATCTGAAAATGTTTGCAACATATTAATGTACATGTATGCCAAATTTGGTGCTTGTATCACAAAATGCACAATACTCTTGGATATTTGGTCCTCCTCACTATAGACAACTCCCGCTTCATTCTACAGCCCACTACAGTTAAGCGAAAGCGAGAGCTGTATCGATAACGGTGTCGTGCTTGTCCAAACCCATGGCCTTGCCGAGCCCGGTGAGCAATGGCTTTTTTGGAGCAGAGTGATTACCAGACGCTTATCGCTTAACGTCGCTGCGGGCTGTAGGCTTTCGCGAGGACTTTAATTTCAGTAGCCACAAAATCTTTGCACTATGCAGACAAATTCGTCGTAAGTCGATACCTTATTTTCAGCCGTTGATCCACTCTCGGCACTCAGATCTGTCTATCATTTTCGGCAGATTCAAAGCGTTGTACAAAAGGCAGATTCATCGCATACTGTTATCAGTACAGAAGAAAAAGTTTTCTGCAGACACATAGCTGATGATAATAATACGTACTGGCTGCACCCGTGGAAATTGCACGGTTAGTGAATATTTTCACTTACCTTATTTATCCTGAAGTAGCGCTCATATCTAAACTACCTCCAGACGTGATTGCAGAGGGCGAATTGGTAGATTGAAAAGGATCATAAAGATAAAGTAGTGACTTAGTGCGTTAACGAGTTAGTGGTTCCTTAAACGTTAACACAAAACTATTTCTGTATCAAATACGACGGTACATCTCGCTATATCCGCTTACAGTGTGTATTTGCACGCCTTTTTAAAGCTCTGTTTCCCACACTTGATAGATAATTTAGCCCTCCATAAGGTTACACGTTCCAATTTTTTGTCGGTGTTTCAATTTTTTTCTCACTATTTTGGAACCCGTGGATACTGATCAGCAGCCCATAATTTTTCTGCTTTGTTCATTGTGATAGCTACATAGTAGCTAAAAGAAAACATATTCGGTCAATTTCTCCACTCGCAACAGGGTCATCTTCTGTGCTCAAGATGGAATTGTGTTTGCTCAGGTATCACACTGTAGACTGTAGAGGCGGGTGCTTTGGCAGCAGTGCAATCGATTCAAAAAAGACTTCAGAGCAAAAGACCCAACACCACCCTTTCTGTTTACCCGTGGCGTATCATGGCTACGCAACTGGCTCTATTAGAAATGCCATCCGTTGCCTGCAAAGCGAATAGAATATTGTGAAAAAATAAAAACCCGTAGGTAGAGATGATACGGGGGAAATGATTCACATTTGAATTCGAATCTCTAAATTTGTTCTATTATAGCGTGACACATAAGGTAGGTAGGCAGGTAGGTACGTACGTACTAGCCTATTGATGTATAGACTAGCTGGACCCGTGAAACTTTCATATTTTAGCATGGTAACACCACACTTGTTCTTCAACTCAGGGACTCGATGTGTGATATATTAAAGTCTATCCTCTCGGTTGATAATCTAATCTAATACTAAGAATGACCGTCGTGTGTTTATAAATATACTAGTGGCCCGTGCCGTCATTATAAATGACGGCAAAATTTAACACTTCACCAAAACCCCCGCCGTCTTTTGGGTTTCCTCATTTTTCCCCTATCTAATAGTGAAGAAAAAGATTCCAAGGTACCCAACCTTTTTTCGCCTTTTGAAATCTGAATTTTCTCCTATCTTATTAGTTCTATTTTTCCCCTATCTAATATTGAAGAAAAAGATTGCAAGGTACCCAACTTTTTTTTTCGCCGATGAAAAAGACTGCAAGGTACCCCACTTTTTTTTACATTTTGAAATCTGAATTTTCTCCTATCTTATTCCCATAGAGCGTGACAGGAAAGATATAAATATATAAATCTACTATATAATAGTTCACGTCGTGTTTATTTATTTATTTATATATTTATATTTTTCCTGTCACGCTCTATGGGAATAAGATAGGAGAAAATTCAAATTTCAAAATGTAAAAAAAAGTGGGGAACCTTGCAATTTTTTTTCGGCGAAAAAAAAGTGGGGTACCTTGCAATCTTTTTCTTCAGTATTAGATAGGGGAAAAATACAACTAATAAGAAAGGAGAAAATTCAGATTTCAAAAGGCGAAAAAAAAAAGTTGAGTACCTTGNCATATCTAAACTACCTCGTCTGCACTAACGTCTCCCGCTTAACCATCTAACTTTTCCTAGTATTTCTATTTCATCACTGAATCACGCAATTGCTCAATCACCAAGGAATTTGCAATTGTGTTTTGATAAAGACATAGAAATACGACAGTACATCTCGCAATATTCGCTTACAGTATGTATTTGCACGCCTTTTTAAAGCTCTGTTTCCCACACTTTATAGATAATTTAGCCCTTCATAAGGTTACACGTTCCAAGTTTTTGCCGGTGTTTCAATTTTTTTCTCACTATTTTGGAACCCGTCGATACTGATCAGTAGCCCATAATTTTTTTGCTCTGTAATTGTGATAGCTACATAGTAGCTAAAAGAAAACAGATTCGGTCAATTTCTCCACTCGCAACAGGGTCATCTTCTGTGCTCAAGATGGTATTTTGTTTGCTCAGACATCACACTGTAGTGCTGTAGAGGTGGGTGCTTCGCCGGCAGCGCAATCGCTTCAAAAAAAGACTTCAGAGCAAAAGACCCAACACCACCCTTTCTAGAAACAGAGTCGCTGAAATATTTGAAGGCTTCCGGAGTCCTGATGGGTGGACTGCCACTGCAAGGTAACAGCTTGTGTTCAATCTCCGCTGCAAACGCAACGACGTTATCCCGAAACCACCCTTTCTGTTTACCCGTGGCGTATCATGGCTACGCAACTGGCTCTATTAGAAATGCCATCCGCTGCCTGCAAAGCGAATAGAATATTGTGATAAAATAAAAGCCCGTAGGTAGATATGATACGGGGGGAATGATTCACATTTGAATTCGAATCTCTTTATTTGTTCTATTTTTGCGTGACACAAAAGGTAGGTAGGCAGGTAGGTACGTACGTACTAGCCTATTGATGTATAGACTAGCTGGACCCGTGAAACTTTCATATTTTAGCATGGTAACACCACACTTATTCTTCAACTCAGGGACTCGATGTGTGATATATTAAAGTCCATCCTCTTGGTTGAAAATCTAATCTAATATTAAGAATGACCGTCGTGTGTTTATAAATACATATATTCTGGTTCTTTATGGCGTACATATTGAAGAATTAGATCAGAAGCAAATAATATAGTTGAAATTTTATTACCCACGACGCGTTTCGCTGTAACCTCAGCTCATCAGGTGGGAGCAAGGAGCTTCAATAGAGAAGGAGGNCCCCCTCCCTAAAAAGTTACACGCACCCTTCACTGGAAATGAGGCCTTGAAAAAAATATACTGCTTAGGGCCTATCCTTTGTGTCTCGCTGCCCCCCCCCCCCTCCCCTTGAATTTTGCTAGCACTCTTAGTGCCGACCCCCACATGAAAATTTTTCAGGTCCCAACCTGTTCATCAGAAGAGCCCAGAAGCATAAACATTATTAAAAAGACCTTGCCCAGCTGCACAGAACTGCTTACTTCCGCGTATCATTGGACCGGTGGAATATATGTAGGCCTATAAGCTAGCAGCACCTGTCAAAATGACAGCGAATAATTTGCGTTGATCCTTCTTCATTAGCCATGCTTTCCTTCATACAATTGCCAACATTAAAGATCATCCAGATGAGGGTTCACGGCATCCTAATTACCCCAATTACTGAGCATCAAGACTCTTATTTTCTGACATGAAAATAATTCATTACTTTCTAGTAAGTTCAGCAACACTGAAAAGAATTGATTCGATTTGGTATCATAGATACCTTAGTGTGCCATATTTGTCCGATAGTCTTTTGGTTATTGAAAGCTGTTTCGTCGACAATTGCATCAAATTTAGAAGGATAGCAGAAGCAACGAAATCATCTATGGGAAGAAACTACGAATCAAGATGATAGTGCCAATGGAAGCTTCAGATACCTTCAATGCTGAGATTTCAACTTCGGCAATGCAAGAAGTGCATTTTGACTTGAGGTCACCCGATACTTTGCCATAGATTCGATGTATGGAGAAGGTAATACTCGCGCAAATTAGACTAAGGCCGCCCCACACCGCCGAGACCAGTGACGTGCAACGCGACAAATTTGTTGCACGACAAAATGCAACGGAGGGCACAGCAGTCTGCTGCCCCCAACCCCGCAACTGCGGTGCCGCGCGACACCCGTGCATTGCTGCAACAAATAGCGTTGCGTCGCTTGTTGCTGTCTGTGGGGCCCCGGCCTAAGCCTGCGATGTCTTCATTTTTGAAGTTCAACTGTCCCTAATTAATATACGTTTGCCATATTCTGCAACCTGGCCGATTTTTTACCTATCGGTTTTCAATGGAGTTTGAGAGGACGACCAAAGCCTCCAACCTGGACTAATTTCCGCCGTTACGTTTTGTTAAAGCGTGACAGAAAATGGATAAACAAACAGATAAATATATATATACGCATCGATCTTTATTATTTTGTAGATAAAGACGGTCGTACGTTAATAACTTATGACGTTAATAACTTATGAAGTGCAGCTTGCTCTCTTTTTGGCTAGTAACGCATTGCACATCTCCCATGCGACATAATGACGTTGATGACTGTATTTTACCGTTGTGCGCAGTAGATTCTGATGGCCAGAGCGCACTCAATGAATGAATACTTGTTGTGTAGCTGAAGGACGAATAACACAGGTGCAGTGAACCTCATGTGACTTGTTTTGTTTTTCTAACGATACCTAACACGGTTAGTGCGCTTTTCAACTTAGGACTGCTTTTATATAATGCCAATGGCGCCTTATAGGTGATAAGTTTAAGCTTACGTTTCCGAGCAGAACGATATCACAGAGGAAGGAGCAAGGGAAATATAGTATGCCAAGAGAAACGGGGAACCCATGCACGAAGGTGTTCCCACACAGGATCAACGCGCATGGGAACAGCAAGTCGGGAAAGAAGAGGAAGAGCAGAGTAAAGCATGAGCAAGCACTGTAGGAGTATGAAATCGGGTAAGAAGCAAATTGGGCACGAAAGACAGACGTCCCGAAGACCTAGCTCATGGCTCATAGGCTCACGAGCCCCTTGCCCATGGCGCCTTGTATCATCCCCCTTTCTATCTCCTAGCAAAGCGGTGTCGGAAACCATGAGTGTCTTCGACTGGCACGGTGAACTCGAATTTTGCTGAGCCCAATCGGCTTGACTTGTGTGGAACGCCAGGGAGAAGCGATGCTTTGTTACTTTGGACTATGCTGCAGGGGTTAAAAATAACCCAGTTACGCTTGAGACAAACGATTGCTGCATTGGCGGAGCAGGAGTGAGCTTACGGAAGTGTCACAGGTAATCAATTTAAAATCAACGCCTGGAACTCGATATATCTCGGAGAAGCCAAAGCACCTGTATGAAGTTCGGCACGAGTCTAGCTCATTGGGTTAGCTTTACTTGGGCTTGGTGTACCAACCGATGGGGCCTTTGGTCTCGGTATGCCTTTAACGAATGCCGAGGCCACACTATGCATTCACGAGACTCGAACGTCGTTTATGTTACCATATCTACGCTACCGAGTTAAAATATGTATCGAATTAGCACGCGAGGTGCACATCTTAGCAACCAGTTGAGCGTACAAATGCAAGTGGGTCCCCGGCATAAGTGAATCGCATATACAGTAATGATGACTGACAGCTTAACGAAGCTATTATTTCTTAGTGCTACTTACTTCACTATGTTTAGCAAGGTTTGCTAGCTGCAACGCCGTACTTAACATGTAACACTATCACCATATCGTACAAGTGCTACAAAGTCTTAATTCAGCATACCTCGAAGAGTTTAAAGGGTGATAACACAACTACAATAACCCTGCTAAGATAAGATAGGAATAATTTTTAGGTGAAACTCATGAAGATGCCCCAGTAACAAATTAACCAGGATCTTTAACTCATTTCCTATCAATGTCTACCCTTAAATACCTGACTCACAGTTCTATTTGTACGAAAAATTATGAAATAATACCCTTTATTTAATATTTAGCAGATGATAGTCATTTACCCATTCGTGCATAAAATTAAATTTGTTTTGCTTTTGTAAAGTAGAACCATTAACTGGAGCACACGATCTGAGAGCGCATACCTCACTAAGAATGTAATATTAAAGAAAAGTTCGGATTGGTCCTGAAGCTAGGATTTCTTCTTGAACATCGTCCAGATTGGATTATTTGTTTCCTCAAAACATTCGTAAGATTTCCTGTACGTTTTACGAAAATTCGTTCGTAAGTTTCAGAGTTATGTTTAAACAAACAAAAGACATACATGGCCGCAAACACATAAACGGATATATAAATCATCACCATAATTTGATCATTTGTGCCTCTTGGCCATCCTAACAGTTCCTGCAAATTTCATGAAGATCCGCTCATAACTTTTTGAGTGATGTCGCTGACAAAGGGTAAAAGAAAAAACATACTGTCAGGCAAACGATCGTAAGAGATCATCAAAAAACTTTGGTCATTTGCTCTTCGTAACATTCCTAGCATAGGTATCCTGTAATTTTGCGAAAAATCCGTTATTAAATTTCTGAATTATGTTGACAAGAAATAAACAGGTAGACAAACAAAGAAATGGTTGACCGGAACTTCACAAAAGTCAATCTTCTGTTCCTCCGTACTTACCTAACAGTCCCGGTAAATTTCATAATGACCCGCCCATAACTTTTTAGGTTATCTAGGTGACAGACAGGCACAGACAACATGACAAACTCCGACCAAAACGCGCAACCTTTCTAGCGGATATATTAAAGTCCAGAACGAAAGGACAGTTTTCTCAAACTGATTTAAGAAAAATGGTCGCATTTGGTAGGTAATAATATTACTTACGCATGTACTTGTGGATTCTTACGAGAAATAAATTTTTCATTTGGACTCTGACCGGCTGACACACATAACGCGAAGCTATACTGTAAATTGCCTGCAGGCCCGTACTTGCCAACAGCTCCAGGGCATTCGCTAACTCCAATGAGCAGAAATTATTGGCATGCATGAATCATGACTGAGATTTAAAATTCAGCGGAAACATCCAATTTCACGCCCCAAAAAAGCTGACGGACAACTGGAGCTATCAATGCAGATACGAGGCGCCGCTTGGCTTTGATGTTTGATGCAAGCATTA
>LQNS02278076.1:17879405-17890849 GCA_001587735.2 Parhyale hawaiensis | reverse complement strand
AAAAATTCCCGGAAAGAAACTCGCCCAATAAGAAAACTGTGTATCGCACAGTTAGAAAATTTAATGAATATGGAAGCATCCTCAACCGAAACAAAGGCCACTCTGGGTGAAAAATAACTCAAAGAACACAAAACAACATCGCCACTGTCCACTGTGTCCAGCGAGCGATTACTGAAAATCCTGCAGCCTCTGTCAGGCGCAATGACACCAATTTCTCCAAGTCAACATTCCATAGAATTTTAAAGAAAGATCGTCTTCATCCATACCAATTGCAAATCAAGCATGAGTTAATTCCCTGTGACTACGCCAGGAGGAAAGTGTTTTCCAATTGGTTTATTTCAAGAGATCATAGGTTCACGGAAAGGTTGGCAGTTTCTGATGAGGTAGAATTTTCCATGGACGGCAGAGTTAATCCTGAAAATACTAGGTTTTGGAGTAATAATCCACCAGAAGGAAGCTGTCAGTTTGGGCAGGTCTTTGCGGAAACGGAAACGTTATTGGACCCTTCTTTTATGATGGAAATCTAACAGGAGAAATGTATTTAGAAATGTTGAATGAATTGATTATTCCATCATTGAAAATTGATTATCACGGCCATCAATTTGAACGCCTCTGGTTTCAACAGGATGGCGCTCCAGCCCATCGACGAATCATAGTCAAAGCCAGATTGCAAGAGATTTTTGGGCAGCGTACTATTTCTCTTGGAAATGCAGTTGAATGGCCACCAAGAAGCCCCGACCTTACACCATGTGATTTATATCTTTGGGGATACGTGAAGGAGCGCGTCTAAAAAACAACGCCTCCGTCATTGATAACTCTTCGTCAACGAATTGAAGAAGTGTTTGAAGAACTGAAGGAAAACCGTGAAATGATCCGCAAAGCTCTTCGCTCAATGAAGGAGAGACGTAACACTTGCCTTGAGAGGAACGGAGGGCATGTCGAAGGATACTAAATTACTTTGTTCACTTAAATGTATATTTTTATCAGGTATTGCTACCCCTTGAAATTTTTGTTCGTTTATTTTCTTAAAGTTCGTAATAAGGAAGAATATCAATATGGTGTTTCATAATATTCCTCTGAACAAAGAGTTTTTCTACCCTTTTAGTATCTCGATCAGTGTGAATTGGCTATTCAACTAATTTCAAAAGACTTAAAATATTATAAAAGAAAACAAAATTTACTATATTTTGGAAAAAAAGAAACCTAAAATATGTTGATTTAAAGCCGAGATATAATCAAATAAAAACCGGGTACATTTTTGTGGGACACCCGGTATAGAAGCTCCTTGGAGAAAATTCATCTACTGAAAAACAATCTAAGATACCATATAATTTCAGTTCATAGAGTAACGGTGACAAATGTAGCTTCAGAAATGTATGGTCAAAAATAGAAATACTGAACTTTCTGAATCTCGCTTCACTTTGAAAACTAACTCTGTACTTTTTGATATGAAGATGATGATTCTTTCGAGCATGGTAGATGGAAGGCGGTCTCGTTGACTTTGGCAGAGTTTTTAATCCTGCCTGGCATAAACTACATCGCATTATGTTTTAGCTGAATTTTTGTAGCAGTTCGAGAGACCCATTCTTGGTTGGGTTTTCGTTCGTTACGTGTGCATAATCCAATTCGCTTATGCTTTCTTTAACTTAACTGAATATTTTTGTAGTAGTTGTAACTTGACGCTGAAAAGACGCCCTTTTATAGTCAACTTACATCGCAGCCGAATTTCGCCCCGAAAGGTTTACCTAACGNACGAACCGAGTTGCTGATATGCGATTGGTGCTTAAGTGACTGGCTGCAGCCATAACAGACTCTTTACTGACATGCGATTGGTGCATGGGACAACTGGCTGACAGCCATAAGAGACTCTTGAGCTTCAACGGGCTAGGCTGCTGGCTCCCTCCTTCTCTATAGAAGCTCCTTGGAGAAAATTCATCTACTGAAAAACAATCTAAGATACCATATAATTTCAGTTCATAGAGTAACGGTGACAAATGTAGCTTCAGAAATGTATGATCAAAAATAGAAATACTGAACTTTCTGAATCTCGCTTCACTTTGAAAACTAACTCTGTACTTTTTGATATGAAGATGATGATTCTTCCGAGCATGGTAGATGGAAGGCGGTCTCGTTGACTTTGGCAGAGTTTTTAATCCTGCCTGGCATAAACTATATCGCATTATGTTTTAGCTGAATTTTTTGTAGCAGTTCGAGAGACCCATTCTTGGTTCGGTTTTCGTTCGTTACGTGTGCATAATCCAACTCGCTTATGCTTTCTTTAACTTAACTGAATATTTTTGTAGTAGTTGTAACTTGACGCTGAAAAGACGCCCTTTTATAGTCAACTTACATCGCAGCCGAATTTCGCCCCGAAAGGTTTACCTAACGGTTGGTATCCAGGTTACGGTGAGCTCTGAGCGTGTCCGGTGAATACTTTTGATTGAACTATATTTTCTTAGTGCAACTCATCGTTAGACCAATTATAAAATTGATATTCGTAGCTTATCATGCAGGAGGTTAATTGTTACTCTCTCAAAATTCGTTGCAGTACAACTTGCATTTCACTTATTGAACATCACGGCTGCAGGTATGAAACCTTATTTTACAGCAAAACCTTTACTGGGAACCGGAACTATAAATAGCTTAATACAAAATTATTGTCGTCATGTTTAGCGGCTAAGCCCTCTTGTTAAATAATAATGCCAGGACATGGTAGGCTTGTTTGATGAAGTACATATGCTGAATAATCGTCCCCGTTAACGGAGGGTTCAGCTCAATGGCAAAATTAATTTTATTATATTGATTTTAATTTTAATGTTCTCTTTCCTCTTGAAGGCGATTTACTAACTTTGAATCCCTCGAGTGATTCCAGACGAGGTCCAGGTGGTACTATGCATGCCACTCCACGTGTGTAGCAGCCTCAGGTCTGATCGTAGCTTAAGCAACAATTATTGGTAGCTAAGAAAGAGCCTGTAGTGAATTATCTCCCCAGTGCACGTAGATACGTAGCCGCTGGCAGCTACGTTGTATAGCAGTCCCTGCGATGCAAGTCAGGCAGTTTTCTTTTTTAATTCTATTCATCGGTGGCATTTCGGACAACCCATGACATTTTTAAACGGCAATGTTCCCTGTGCAGTAAAGTAAAATTGAAGTCAACTTGATGGCACCCCTCATTGGGAAACCCACACCCACTGGTGCGTGCTGCAGATATAGGCCAACTGGCACCAGAGGAGTATACGGTTGCAGTCGACCGTAGACCGTCTAGAGATCAATAAATCCACAGCGCCACGTAGACCGGATGCTGATTGCTGACTGTTCTCTTCAAGCGCTGTAAAGAACTTACCTACTTGGCAGGGAGGTTTGAACTCACGGCCTTGAGCATCAATATCGGAACCTTTAGCCAGCTGATACTACGGGTCATTGGAAAATATGCTTGCCTCTACTTCCCCGCTATCTCTGCTTGAGAAATGTATGCTGCCAGCTCTTCCAGGACGTTCTGAATATTTTGCAACAAAATTTCTCACATTTATCTGGATACATTTCCGAATTTCTCCATCTACTGTGATACCGAGGCGCTCGAAGCATGTTTGTAGTGAGGGCAAGTGAAGACTCGGGTATGAAGCTACTTTTATTAATGATTGTTTCTTATATCAAGAACCCAAAACGTTTGCTCATAACAATGATAATATCCACGTTCGTTTCCTTTTCTACATTGAAAGTTAGACTTTCAGGGGTCCAGCTTGGAATCTTTTATTGCCACGAGATGCAACTGGTATTGTTGATCGGTGCCCCGTGCGTGAGAACTGGCGATTAGATCTTGCAGCGGCGCTCGTATAACTACTTCTGCAGTGCTTTTAGTGCCATGACAAGAGCGCGTAAACTGGCGCAATGTCCCACCGCTATTTGCACCGCTCCGCCACGGCTCTCTGGTCACCAGTCGGAGAAGTGCAATAAGCGCAAAAACGTTTCTATGGAACGTTACCTCGGCGCGCACATCACGCGTTCAATCATCGTGCCTGATTTCAATTTGTGGGAGTAAATGGCCAATTCCGGGGCAGAGTGCAAGCTATGCACTGAGGAAGTTTTTAAGTAACTTCCCGGCTACTTTACTCCCCGGCCCTTGCGGGTTGCTTCGGGTGAAGTTTTCAAAATTGAAGTCAATTTCTGAGACCAATGTCAGGTCATTCTCTCTACTTTTTATGTATGCTGTGGTACTTATATGCGTAAATTGAGGTCGGCAAAAATTATTTCATTAATTAATTTCACAGAGTGAAGAAGGCATAGAATTATTTGCTACATTGAATTAAAAAAAACACTCAATCCTGTTATTTTTCTTTGCAACAAACAGCAACAAAATTAACAACGTGGCTGCTGATAAATAAATGAGGTTATTAAATAGAATTCAGCATAGAGCGCTATTAAAAAAATAAAAATTGTGTTGCCACAAATTAATTAGTTTGTTATTAATTAGTAGCGTTCAAAATTGGCCAGCAATGAAATAAAACAATCAACATTGCTCTCACTCATATTGCTAATGCCAGTCATGTCTCTAGATGTAGGCTGAGTGTACCCACGCATTTATCCCTGTACGCAGCCTCATCAACATTGTAAAACTTAGTTATTTTGTACCTGTTAGCGTAACTCTTGACCTATTGTGTTCTTAATAAAAGTTATTTGATTATTGATTTGATTTATTAATTGCCTTTGTTTAACGTGAAAATAGGCAGTTAAGCATGCACATGTATCATATTTAAAAGCGAGATATTCATTACTATAATTTTGTGAAGCCCTTCTTGAATAACAGGCTTTTCTGCTGAGAAACAAAAGTCAAAAATAGATGCCATGATTTTTATAGAAAGGGGAATCCAGCATTGAAGCGCTGAACCTATCCAAGATACTGGGAAAACAAAATTTCTATGTTCACAATGGTATTCAAGCTTTCAATCTTAAAACGCAACACTTTCATTATGATAAAAGCCTGTGAATTAGACAAAAACACAATGGACGATAGGGTGAGTACTCGACCCTAGGATTTACTCACTGGATATCGTCACACGAGCCTCAGTAACCTGAAGTCGCAAATGATCAGCAGACCCTCCCTCGCGAAGGAAATTTCGCAGGGAGGAAGAAATGATTTCGCTTCAGTCTGCGGTGACTTGGATATTCTGTAGCAACGTCCGAATGAAATGTGAACCGCGTACTGATGAGTAATTTCCTTTAGCTGTGGAAAAAAATATAGCGGACTGTTTCCTAGATTTTGCAACTCTCGCTGTCAATAAATAACAGGAAAAATATTTCATCTTCAAAGCGGAAACAGAGTTTTGATGGGATTCCTTGCCTTCAAATGATATTTATGCAGGAAAATATTCGCTAGTTCAAGCGGTGCAAGCAGAGATTGGAGAAATTTCACGATTTTGTATGGCATGATGAGTTCGTCACGGTAATATTTTATTCATGAGCATGTTAGCAGGATTAGAAGTTTAATATGAATAACAGTGCCTACAGCCTCAAACACTGTATCACATGTCTGCCATGTACAAGCCTGAGTAAAATATAAATGCTCCAGAAATCTGCAAAATGCTTTATATATGCAGTTAGAAAGTGCGTGTAAAACTACACAAATAATTGAATAATCTTACTTTACCAAAAATTATGCATATAATCTTCATCATAGACCACACGATACTTAACTAGCTGCCCGTTCACATTCTCGAGTGCACCCCGTTGTTAACTTTATTAAACTTTGGTAAAATATTTTGCAGCGAACAGAACGGCCTCAAACGAAACGTAAGCTGCTCGAGGTAATGCAAGAAATGTGTATTATCAAGAAATGCAAATTCGTAACGAGACATCAACTGTGGAATGACCTATAATTCCCTAAAGTTAATTGTGCAATTTACTAAGGCCCAGCGCTTATCTTGCATGCTTCTTTCCAATAGATGCATTACTTCGTATCGAAAAAAAAAAAAGTTTATTTTTGTTTCAGGTCGCTACGTTGACTGGAAAAGAAGTTATTAGGTTTTATCAATTTGCCGTCAGGCAAACTTGTGAAGTGTACACAATCAAGACTTAGCATCGTGTGGTCTATGTTTTTCACTAATTGTGACCCATGATTTTTTTTTATCCTCTATCGAGAGCTAGATAGCTGGGCTTTAAAATAACGTCAACCACACGTTATTGTGAGGGTCACCTCGGTTTGCCTGTAGCTACACAATTTTTATCACCGAAAATTGAGACTAAACATCTTTCATCAGTCATGGAGAATTCGACAATATCATGTTTCGCACGACTTTTGATATTTGAGGCTGGAATTCGTGCCCACAGCGCGTAAATATTTGGACAATCTATGCCTCACAGAAAATTCCAGCATTCCCGAAAGAAGAGGATCCAGCTCGCCTGCTCCTGACACTGCCCCCGAGGTTCAACACCGAACCTGAAGCAAACAATGCACGTTTTACATGCCGACCTGCAGATCTGATGTCTTTAGAAAAGAAGGTTGCTTAAAAGACAGGGAGTTTCAGAAACATAGACTGCGATCTGCGATCGATTGCTATAACAATGCAGCAACGAAGATCATCCAAATACAGAATTTATACCGTTGAAAAAATAATTCTGAGAGTATGTATACCTGACTATAACTGTCGTGTATAGTAGCCCCATGCAGTTGTATGTAACAGCAGTTAATTAGAGTTTTGTTTACATCTCACTATACTGAAAGTTAGGCTGTTAATCAACCTCAACTCCATGCATTTAGCTGTCATTTTGCACTGTGGTTAGCTTCTAACGTGTGCTGTTCCTGGACCAATCTTGTCTACTCGCAACTTGATGCGNTTTTGTTTACATCTCACTATACTGAAAGTTAGGCTGTTAATCAACCTCAACTCCATGCATTTAGCTGTCATTTTGCACTGTGGTTAGCTTCTAACGTGTGCTGTTCCTGGACCAATCTTGTCTACTCGCAACTTGATGCGAGGATGTGCAGCTCTCGCGTCGAGCATGCTACCGTATCTACGATGCCGACTTTAAACATATGGTGGCACGAGTTTGAGCGTGGATGCAAGTGTGGCCCTGTGTAAGTTGCCAGCCTCTATACTTGGTATAAAATATTTCTATTGTAATATTATGTATTAGTTATGCGCAATCGATACGTCGTTTCAGACTGAATTTAAGCTACTAGCAAGTTTCATAGTTACAGTTTTCTTGATATTTACTGTGAAAGATAACTAACAGGGTATCACAACAATACTGTAATTACACTTCAACCGGAATCAGCGCACTTTGTTCCAGGATTTTCCTATGAAATCTTTTACAAAAATTATCTGCTAGAGCAGGATCCGTAAAGTTTTTTCTCAACCTACAAGACCTTGTAAAAAGTATGGGAAAGAAAGCGCTGTATAACAAATTTCACCATTGCAGACATTCATTGCATAAGCATATATTTGGCAGATTTAGTCTTCAATTCACCCAACAAAACCGTTTCACCGCTCGTACTACGACTACATCAATGACGTAAGCATAAGATCATCCGAATGGCGTACCTGCACTAGTGACCTCTCCTTGCTACAGAGATTTTTTTTTTTACTGAACTGATAGCTTATTACATCTTCATCGGTTATTCACTGCTATATAGATGATCTATTACCATTCTGCTTTTGTAGTGTAAAATTGATTACCTATTACTACACCGCTAACCATGCAACTGCCATATCGATAACCTATTATAATAACATCGCTCACCTACTACTACACGCCTACACCACTAACTATTACTACATCGAAATCCAATTATTACATCGATAACTTATTGCTTCACCGATTACTTATTGCTGGACCCAAGTGTCTGAGGAACACCAGTAAATTTCTGATGCAAAAGAGTGTTGAAAATTTGATTGGACAGTTGCAGCAAACTCACAAACATCATCAGCAAAAGTCATTCATTTTCATATGGGCCGATGCATTCGTGAAATAATTGATCCTGACCAAATATTTACAAGTGTGCGCAAGCGATGACCGTCAGGCTATAAATTCAAATGGCTTCTGTCCCACATCAGGCAACATATTTACTTAGCTTGTGATTTTTCGTTTGACTGCCGCATCTACTAAAACTTAATTAGATATATTTAGGTAGCCTCAAGGTTGTTCCAGGCTTCACGAGTGACCGTTTTGCTACACCAGGCTACACAATTAGCCTCTGTGCTACACAATGCTACGCAGCTGCCCCGAAAGCTACACTAATCACCAACAAGCGACACCAATGGACGCCACACAGAGCAGGACTGCCAGCACTGCTATTGTACTCGGCTGCCTCATTTTCAACTGTCCCTTCACTGAAGTTCAATGTCCCACTGCACTGACTGGACACGGTGAGCAATGTCGCGTTACTGAGTGAGTAATATTTCCAATTGTACGCATCACGAGAATAGTCTTACGCGATTTGAGTAATTAATTATTGAAGATGCCCTCAATTTCCTCAGTGGAACAATAACCTAACACGAGACACAAGGAGTAGTTTAGCCATAGTTAATGTTCCAGGATTAGCATCCATGCACTTAAATGACGTAGTCCTAGAGGACAGCTAATGGAAATCACTGTATAATAGTAGAGACATTCTGTGGTGCAATTACAATTGTTGTAATTTAGGTATCCCGGTCATAATTCTAATCGTTCCAGCCATACTTATTATTATGCATTTTTTCCCTATAGGCCGAAAGACAACCAGTTTTCATATACAGTATTTTATAACTAAAAATCTGAAAGAAAAGGAATGTAACACTGGCAAACTGTTACGTTTGGAATACATTTCAGATTATCCATTGTATTTTACGCCTCTCCCACACGTTTGTCAACTTTTCCAAGTTTACCAAGTAACGAGCCACACTGAAGTTCCGCGAGAGAAAAGAGAGAAAATTATCTCTGAACCGTCCTCAGCTGTTTACAGTTGCCGCTCAAAGTCGCACGTAACTTTAATTTTCACCCAACATATGCTTATGTTATTGATGAAAATAATTGGCATCCAGGTTACATAATTTATTAGATTTTTTCTCAGCAAAACGTCTTCTGGATATTATAATTTTTTTGGCCAAGTTTATTATAATAAAATATGCTTATGTGTTCGGATAGCCACGGAATTCTCGTCCAGAAGGTTACTATGGTCACGTGAGGTAATTCATCATCTTCTGGCGATTATTCTAGCCTGATGGACGAACTTACAGCGCCGAAATTAGCGATTGGAAAAGTTCAACTAAGGGCAGAGACTGAACAAAAATAGAGTTTCATGTCTGAGGGATATGCTGTTTGGTCAAAATTATCGTAGGTAGACGGGATTAAGCGGATCGGAATCCGCATCTTGTGGCACGATGTACTAGTCTGGATCAGGCTCCCGTAAGACTTGCCAGTCCTCAGTCTTGCTCCCCTGAAATTTCCAATTTTGTACTCCTCGTAGAGCTAAGTTAGCGACGTCATGGCCTCATCTGCTGCGATCATTTGTCATTCGGCGTTCGAATCCCTAAAATTACTGCTTATTTGAATCTATGCTTGTCACTGTGATCTCGAAAAATAGAAGCAGGAGAAGTAACACCAAGTCGTATACCCACAGCAGCGGTAGACCATGCTTGCTTGACTTGTGTACTAATGGAGCCAAGATCGCGCGACGAGACAGCCAAGCGGTCTTTGTGGCACCCGGCGTGCTGAGTTAGCCCAGCTACATGGGGCGCTTACCTCCCCAGGAATAGGAGGGTAGGGGGCGCGGATTGTTTAACCTTCCGCTACGATGCCGTAGTTCTTAACGACCCTTGGTCAGCTGTACTTTCTCCTGCAGGGCCAGTTGGCCTAGATCTGCAGCACGAACCTGTGAATGCCGGTTTTCCAGTAGAGAAAGCAGTCAACGTTAACTTTCAAGCCTTTTCCTGTAACATTAGGGAGCTCCTACTGCGGGACAAAATAACTGCTCATCAGGTCTTCAAAAAAGATGGCAAAAACTACAACGTCGAAATATATCTAGGGTTAAAAACATTTGTTCGAGACCATAATTATATTATGTCAGCAGAAAGCAGTTTTTGGACTTTATTCGTATGCGAAGAGAAATATCTAGCCCAACATATGTCAGGATGAGCGGTCACACAGTAGGTAGAGTTACTGAAATTGCCTGGGAAATTAGCTTTATACTTATGTACAATGAAAAAGCACATGCTGACTTCAGCTTGGTCAGCTTTTATTGTCATATCGAATTACATTCAACATTTAGCGAGACATGTGAAGTAAAGACATGTCATTGTACCTTTAACAATAAAATTACATCATTTTTACACAATAACTTGCAGTTTTCTTGGGAAATAACTTGCTTATTCTAACAATTCCAAAATATGATTAGCGGCAAATCTTAGGAAATAATGTAAGTAGTCGACTCCGTCGTAGTGACAAGAAAAAGCCGTTACTTGTTCAATAAATAAACAGACCCACAAACACTTTTATTTTCACTCAGTTAATTGACAACATTCAATATGAGTTGCTCATCTCCTTCCAGCTGACGTAACCTCTAGGTGACATTATCAAGTATTAGTTAATTTTCAAAAGCAATAATTTGGTTCCATGTGCCTCTAAAAGCTTTGGCAGGCATCGTCAGAAATCAGTCACAAATTTTTATAATAGAGAAATTCATCATATTTTAGACTGTTTGCCTATGATTTTTCAACGAGGTAGTGTTGAGTAATGTGGCATAAAATAATTTTCCGCTGATATCAAACTCACTTTTCGCAAAAACTACATGTTTTATAGATTTAGTAAAGTAAATAGTAAAGCAACTATGACAAAAAATAACGAGCATCTACCCAGCAGCCTATATTTTCATTCGATTATGCTGATAACATTCGTCATGAAGCGTCATTTTTTAGCATTTTTATTCATAAGCACTCATAAAATAATCATTAATTGCGCTGTAGTACTGTCCTATAGGACAAGAAAAATGCATGAAACTCTGGAGGAGATACAATAATTTAAATTAATTTGCATAAATATTTTTTAGGCTTATGCATCATCTTATCCTAAAGTGTACTCCTAGTATAGTACACTAGGAAAACATGAAACTCTGGAGGAGACTCACTAATTTCATTATGCTTGCATGCCTTTTACATTTAAGCTTCATATAACCCTTGCCAATACTGTCACTGCTCACGACATAGTTCATCTGTAGAACTCTGTAGCAGACCCATTAATATGAATCAAGAGCAACCACAGTGCAGGAGGCCCGCTGCGAGTAAGAAAAGCTCGCCACGACTCACGATGCGTCTTCATTACTGATGCATCCAGCTCACAGCCCCAAGGAACAATGATATCCAGCAGGGCAGCTAATCGCATTCTACTCCAATCAACTAAACCTGCCGCAATTATAACTCTTGGCAGGGAGGGTGGGGTTAGAAATTGGACTTGATGGTCTCTATACTGAAGGA
>LQNS02278076.1:17862809-17874589 GCA_001587735.2 Parhyale hawaiensis | reverse complement strand
CCAATCGCATATCAGCAACTCGGTTCGTCTGCTGCTCCTCCGTGAAACTCAGTGCTCCCCCGTCTTTTCCACCAATGAGCGTGTCAGCCATAAGAGATCTGGTTGACTCGCTGGCAGGTCTGTAACTGGGCCACAAAGCTCCCTCCTTCTCTATTGAAGCTCCTTGATTACACCGGAAACCATCGGTTCCTCTACGGTGCACTGATTTTCTCCTAAATGTATTTTCTCTCTCTCTCCAATCGTAGACTGTAGTAGTCTCGTACGCCGTACACGTTCCCTATCTTCCTTCTTAATTAGAAGTGCGTCTTCAATATTGTGAGAGGCAGAAGTAAATATTGAGTAAAACACTCCAATAAACCTGAATGTAACTCCAGCCAGCTTGTATACTTGTAAGCGCTCCGTAGCCTAGATACCGTCTTGCGAACTTAAATATCTGCTTCACTGAAGGGCTGACATTTTTGGGCTATGAAAATTTGCCCCATTATGTCAGAGAACGACAGTGTGAGGGATGATGTGCGTGATATGGAGCTGGAGGAACACATGGTAATTGACAGAAATACATGGAATAGCAAGATCTGCTTCTGCAATCCCTTTTGAACAGAGATAATACTACTGTAGAAGAAGAGAAAGATAGTAAATTAGAAGAAATAGTTGTCTACTACCCGTGAAGAATCATCGTCTCGTGAGTGCTCCGTTGGTCATCTGTCGAATTTACTCGTCGTGACCTGAGAGAAAAAAGTTACAAAATCAGGCTGTCGAAGCTGCACATATTGTTCCGATTTCAAGGAGTGTTTCAAGAAAGACGTGTCTTCAGAGAAAGGGATAAGGATCAGCCTTCGCCATCTTCTTCTACTTTGTCATCGATTTACAAAATCTGCAGTCGGGCCTATTTTTCACCTATCTATTTCGTTAAGAGCGTGACACGAAAGATAGCTACATTTAAATATACTAGTGGCCCGGGCCGTCATTATAAATGACGGTAGAAAATTAGCACCTCAGGAAAACCACCTCTGTCTCATGTGCTTAATACTGTTCAGAGGCTTCTTCAATGAAAATTCAGCATTCTGCCTGGAGCACCCAAGTGCGACCCCCATATCCAAGATACCGTCTTCGGCACCTGAACATGTCCAGACACGAAAATGCAAGCGAGCTCAGGTCACTCAGCTGGAGCGCTCAAGTCCGACCCCCGTATCCAAGATACCGTCTTCGGCACCTGAATTTTCTCCTATTTTATCCCCATAGAGCGTGACAGGAAAGATATAAATATAGTTATAAATAAATAAAAACACGACATGAATTATTATATAGTACTGAAAAACAAGTAAGTTCACGACGGTGTTCATTAGATTGTGTTGAATAGGAAAATAAATATGAAATTAAGAGCGATACAACTTTTCCCCCAATCTAATACTGAAGAAAATATTTCAAGGTACCCAACATTTTCCTTGCGGAGAAGGTATCTTGGATACCTTGGGCCCTTGCCTACACTTGGGTGCTTGCCTGCATGACCGTGCCTGGACATGTTCATAATATATTCAAAATAACTCTTGAGAAAATCCCATTTTTTCCCATTTTGGCCGCCAGCGTCAGTGGCCACTTTTGGGCCTAAAAGTCAAGTACTGTTGCGGTCTATGACTGCAGTATTGGATCCGGTTTCGGAAGTGCTTGCTGACTGCTCAAGCTTGATCACTGCTAATTACCCTCCGCAGGATTGAATTGATACAGTCATTTTAAGAGTAAACGTTTTGTAATGAAAGCTCAGAAATTTATGGTCAGGGGTAAAGCCAACGCATCAATATTAAAGTCCGAACAAGTGACAGATAATAAGATTGCATTGTTTCGGCAGCAGCGCGAGAAACAAAAGCTCCTTGTCGCCGTCAACCTACACAAATAATAACGATGAACCCTCACCACGGATCTAAAATAAAAAATTATATCATATCAGGCGAAACAACCCCAGCCGCTGTGATTCTTACCGATCACACGCGCTATCGCCGGAGACGAGTTCTCTACCAACGCTGTTTCACCGCCGAACTAAAAATGATGATACAGCGCCGAAAACAAGTCGTGTAGAAATCCTTTTGCTTAAAAGATCGGTCATATTTTGAAATTGAAACTAGGGTCTTCGCGAAAATTAGCACTCCACAACATAGCAAAACCTCACGCGACGACAGTGGGACCTTTACTAAGGCTGAACAGACGTTTCTCGCGGGTTGCAGACGTGTGGGTAGAAGCAGGTACTATTGCCTACGGACACAGATCCTTGCTTTTGCTGTGCATCCTCGAGCAGCAGCAATCAGCCCAATACTGAAGCTCAACGGTTGCAGAAACTCATTGTTTTTTTATGTTCTAATTGAATACGCTGTTTAGCTACTGATCGTAATAGCACACATGCATTTGCATTCAAATTACAAAAAGAAGAAGCTTGACTTTTTGAACAGTTCACAGATGATCTTGTCTGAGCTTAAGAAAATACCCAAGAGGGTTTTTCTTACATTGAAGTTTTATATTGACCATTGGAGACATGCTATGAGAGGGAGGGTTTGTTATAGATAAATTTGTTTTCGTGTTTAAAGATCATAAACCATAAAAGTTGCCTTTACGAGCATATAGCCAACTTATACCGGGCACACACTATATATACAATCACCCGCGCAAGTTATGAGGGGACGCCCAGCTCGCCCTTCGTCGCGATTACGTAGTGAACATCGACATTCAAAATACCCTGCAGTGTGTTTAAGCTAAACGCGTTCGAGATGAACGTTACGTGGGCTCTGTCCGCGGCGTAACCCTGACATCAGACCGAAGCCTTGGCTCAGGCTTTCATTGTACTCAATTAAATTTTAACTTCAAATTTTTGAATCGGTTTACCTACTTATTGAGCATACTGTAAAGCATTATGATCAAACGGCATTAGAAATTAAACCAATATTCAATAATTGCAGTGCCAATTATTGCAAGAGTGCAGTAACCAATCTGTAAACAGTGTGTGAGGTTACGCACTTTTCAGATTAGCCCACTAATTTATAAACAATTTTCAAATATTTTACTTTACTGCTCAGGTAACTAATATGTAACTACAGAAAAAAAAACACAAATTATCAAAACTTACATTAGTTCTGTACATTCATCTCCAGTGCAGGTAACTTTTTTAGAAATTTAAAGATGAAAATAATAACACTTACCTGTTGACTTCTGTCCGTTCATCTCTCTCGTTGAATTGCTGTTGACGATACTGTTGGTTACACCGTTGTTCATGATACTACTGCTACTGCTCTCACTGCTGTTCCCATTGCTGGAAACGCTTCCGTTACTGTTCAGGTGGCTATTCATTTTAGGATTACTTCCGGAAGTAAAGTTATTTACAACGCTATTGCTTGTTTTCGGTTGTGTGCTGTTGCTGCGAGGTAAGTTTTCAACAGGCAGTTTCCCATCAGTATGAGAAAAAACTTGTTTTCTATTGTTGCTGTTGTTTTCACTGTTGTCCACTTGCTCTTCCTGTTTGTCCGACTTGACTGTTGGTACAGAAGCGCTAGTTAACATACCAGTCATGGTCAACGTCTGTTGACACCTTCACAGCACATCATTTCTTAACATCAGGGTTACAGATTTCCTTTTCATTATCACGGAAATTTTCAACAAATTCTATAGAAAACTTCGGCAGCTCTGTCGGAGAAAGAGATGTGCCAGGAATATAGTGAATATGCAAATATTTTTTGTGAATATTTGGTGTCTTGATCGAAAAAGTGTTTAGAAAATTTTGCAAGCTTTCAAGTTGATTTACAGACGTTAGTATCTCGCCTAATGTACACCAAAGTTTTTAATATTCTCAAGTACTTCACTGCAAAACGTTTGGTGTTTTACTGAAAAATATGTGCCCTATTTCTGAATAATACAAAAAAAAATTGTTGCACACTGGATTTTCGTACAAGCTTTAGATACTTCGTTCAGCCTGCAAGATGTGGATAAAAATATCAAATTTCCAGTACGGATGATTACATCAATAAAAACATAAAATCACGTCTGTGTCAATTGGAGGCGTCACAAATACATCACATTTTACCCAATTTCGTACAACGTACTATCATTTTAATTGCATTTCTTTAGATGACTCTTTTCCAAGCTTTTCTTATTAAATATGAAATAACCAATTATCCGTGTGGCCGAGAAGAAGAAAAATGTAGGTGTTACAATTGAATGAAGTAAAACTATCGAAATAGATATAACTTTGCAGTCATTTGGCGAACTTTATGGTCTGAGGACGAGAAATTAAACAGTTATACATGTATAATTATTTATAATGGAGATGCTTGTATTTTAATAAGGGGGCTGCTTGTAAACTTGAAACAAACACAAGGCAGTATATTATATTGCACTGCTGTTCCAAGTTTATGAAAGAAATTAAATTGTGTATTGGCAATAATCTAATTGAACATCTAGCTGTAATGAAGCGACAAAATTTTATACCTCAAAACCAGTCACGAGGATGAACAATCTTAAGGGCATTCCTTATGCTAAAAAAATAGCACTCGTAAAAACTTTTACTAATGCACAAACTTCAGTAGAAAGTGTAGGAAATTATCGTTATTATTGGTAGAGAAAATAGCAGCCCTCTCCCATTCGCATTACTTTCATGATTTCACTTCGCATGATTTCACTTCTCTCACTTTGATATTCACTTCTGCACACTCGCTATATACTTACTGATCACTCCTATGATATTAATCGTAAAAATCACTACCGCACCCCAGCTTCACCCTGCAGTTCACCTTCTGCCAAGATGTTATCACAACCTGCTGAAATTTCTTGAGATTTTAATATCCAAGTGTTGCTTGAAAGTCACCTACGTTCTGAATTTCAATCACCACTGACCATTTATTTACGAGAAATGACAAATGCTTTCCTTCGTTGTATACCGCACCTAACTGATGAGCATGAGATGGAGAAAGGTCTTGAGTTACAGCGGGTAATACCAGTACCTGGAATAACCTGTAAAACATAAAATTATAGTTAGCGTTGGTTGCAGAATAAGTTATAAGTAAAATGTATATCGGACGATTTGTTTTATAATGCAATCTCCCGTTTCTTCCAATTGAAACCTATACCATAATCTGCCTTTGGAGAGACTGAAGCGGCCTGAACATCTCCGTGAGGAGGCCTAGATTCTGTTTGGGTGCAGACTTGCAGGCCGGCACCCGACAAGTGCCAGGACTTTGGATTTGTCTTAGACTTTTTATTCATAGGATACTCTTCCTGCCGTGAGCTATGTTATGGACACTTGCTACGTTTGTACCCGGGGATCGTTTTATTAGGAAGCCGGAACTGTGCAAATATATTAAGGCCGCCTATTTATGGAGTTTAACCCTCAAAATTCATCAAAATAATTAGTTCCTCATAGAGTGTTTCGGAGGTACTGAGGCTGCTTAGTAGCCTATTTTCCGTGCGGTAGGTTCTACCCACTGAGAGGTTTCTAGTCAATGCTGCCTGATAGTTCAACCAGGCCCATTTGGTTATCAGGGCCAACGAAAAGCAACGAAAAACACCATGGTTTTCTTTGTATCAACAACAAAATCTGATCACTTGTGCCTTTTGATAATATTAACAGTGTCCGTAATTTTCTTGGAGACCTGTTCATAACTTTTTGAGTTATGCTGCCAACAGTTATTTTAACAAACATAGGTCAAACACACAAACGGACCTACCGATCATCACTAAAATTTAATCGATTACGTTTTTTTTTTAAATTACTAACAATTCCTGAAAATTTCATAGAGATCCATTTATAATATTTAAGTTATTGTGCTAACAAATATAAAATCAAACACAGCGGCAAACAAGCTGTCACCGCATACCTGCAGCGTTCGGTGGTACTCGTACTTCGATGTGCTCTCTGCTACGACGGATGTGGGGATCCTCCAGTCAGACGTCTAGATTCTATAAAGTAAGGGTAGGAAGACCATCAGTGACTCTTATAGTTCTCTGTATTAGAATATTGAATACAGGCGATGAGGCATATCGTTAGAATGGCTGGATACGTAATCAGAGTATAGACCGCGATGTCAGTCAGGGGTCTATGCTTGAATGAGCTGCCGTTCCCTAGTGTCGCATGTATTTATAGGTGTGCATCAGGGAGTGGCAAGCATGCTACCTTATACGTGATCAACTCTCGCTGTCATAAAGCAAAACAAACGTACAAATAGATCATCACAAAAATTTGATAATTTACTCACCGTAATAAACCCAACAACTCATGTCAATTTCATGAATATCGGTTTATTATTTTTTAAGTTATGGCACTAACCATAATAGACAAAATAGAAACGCCAAAAGTTAATCATCTGTTTCTCCTAACACAGCTAAAAATCCCTGTAAATTTCGTCAAAATCGGTCCATGACTTTTCGAGTTATCTTGATGACAGACAGACAAAATAACAAACAGACAGACAAGCTCGACGAACACATTACCGCTTCGGCGGAGGTAATAAACAGGTTTCTTAGCTCTGGAAACTTTTTTTCGTATTGAGGTATTTGACACATTTAGAAAGATATGTGTGCGTACAATAATTAGTACAAAAACTTTTCCTTTCGTCCTCATAAAAATATAAGTGTTTGGTTGAATAATTTAGCTACAAAATTTCTATTTGGCCGTCTCATGTCGTCCGTGTCTAAATTTCTAATAACATTGATCCGGATCAATAGGGGACGTCCATGCGCATGGGAAGAGCGTGGCAGGGAAGAAGTGAACCAAACGGAAATCATCTTTCAGAGAAGGTAAGATATCTGCAAGTGGCAAAATGAAGCAAGTGGGTGCGAAAATAGTAATATTATAATGCCCTGAAAGCCTTACTGAAGGTTAAGTATGTTAATTATGAAAACTTTTAACGAAAAAGGCACAAGCTAAAGGTGTGCAAACTTAAAACTGGCCATCAATGCACGCCACTGTACTGTAGAATATAATAGGGAAAATCTGTTGATGTCCGGCCCAGGATGGAGTGACGTTGCGTCTCAAACTAGACACGCCCTCGGCTGGAGCCATGGCCAATAACAGAGGAGAACGCATTCATCACAGTTGCAAGAAAATAATCCTCCTCCTGAGACCTAACTAAAACTGATAAATAGGCTGTGCATAAAATCTTTTTCGTAACACGAAAAAAGATATCAAAGAAACAAATATGAAAACTTGGCTATGATGAGCCCACAAACAATGCTTACTTTACGCAGGAATGATGTGATTTATGTACCGGTAAATAAAATTACCTATATTACTTAGGTTACCCTTTTAATCAGATCTAGATTTTGACTTTCGCTGACTATAACTCTCAAACATAAATGTATTTGAAAACAAAGTCCCCAGCTAACTAAAACTTAACGTTCCGGGAATTTTTTTCCGGTATCAGAAACTTCAAATGAAAACTACAAAGGATGCTTAACAGAATTTATTTTCGATGGCCTAAGTTCTGACATGTGTTAACAGGGTGGGCCCTAAAGGGCGAATGACCATGGTGCGCTATGGGGTTCTTATATGAGCGTCGGACGGTAAGGGAAACGGAGGAAACGGGCAAGTACATTCAGAGGAAAAAGTGTCAGTCATGGGTTGTGACGAGAGGTACAGCTGTAGTCNCTGTGAGAAGGGGCCGGGTGTCAGCTCCTGTACAGTCGGCAGAGAGATGTGGAGCTAGTTAGTAGGGGATAGTGTGAAGAGGTACAGCGGAGGTCATAATGTTCGGGCTGGGTCTTGTTCTATGGATATAAAGGGATTCTAATGTTGTGAATTCCATCGGATTAGAAGAGTCAATGATAGAGAAGTCATTTTTGCTAATGTGATGATCGTTTTGCTCAGCATGCAGGTGGGGAGCTCAATATGAGGGGTTTTCAAGTGGTAGACCCACATATAAACTTTAACTTTTCATACAAAAACACATTTACCATAGGGCCCTACTTCAAATTTAAAGACCAACCACCCACACCGCTCCTGTCAAGTGTTATCTACCGTTTTAAATGCAGAGTATGTAATGCCTCGTGCATTGGTAGCCCTGGACAATATTTCAAAGCCCGCATTGACAAATATTTAGGTGCATCCAGCCGAACCGGTCTACCACTTCCAAACCCCTCACATTCAGCTCCCCGCCTGCATGCTGAGCAAAACGACCATCCCATCAGCAAAAATGACTTGTCTATCATTGACTCCTCTAATCCAATAGAACTCATAACATTAGAATCCCTTTATATTCATGGAACAAGACCTAGCCTCAACATTATGACCTGTGCTGTACGTCTTCACACTAACCCCGACTAACTGGCTCCGCATCTGCCGACTGTACAGGAGCTGACACCCGGCCTCTTCTCACACCTCTGTTCATTCGCTTTTTAGACTATAGCCCTTGACCGACATTCTTCCTCCGACTGTACATGTTCTTTTCTTTCTGCCCTAGAATCACTATCACTATATATCCAACAAAACCTAGCCTCAATATGACTACAGCAGTACCTTTCGTCACAACCCATGACTGACACTTTTTCCTCTGAATGTACTTGCCCGTTTCCTCCGTTTCCCTTACCGTCCGACGCTCATATAAGAACCCTATAGCTCACCATGGTCATTCGCCCTTTAGGTCCCACCCTGTTAGCACATGTCAAAACTTAGGCCATCGAAAATAAATTCTGTTAAGCATCCTTTGTAGTTTTCATTTGAAGTTTCTGATGCTGGGAAAAAATTCCCGAAACGTTAAATTTTAGTTTTTGTTGGCTGTCGACTTTGTTTTCATTGTTTGAAATTTGCCTTAGGATAGTGTTTATGAATGATGAATGTATTTATTTCTCACCATCCGACAGTTTTCATGAACTAAGACTATTGCAGTACTAGTTTGGGTAACTACACAGTGCAATTTCCACATTCATAGCGCTTTAAATGCTTAGATGTTCGACGAATTTTGACAGGTGAAAGTTTCGAAAATTGCAGACGAGTAAGAAAATGTATCGACTTTTAACCGATACAAAATGAAACGTTGATTGTTAATTACTTTCTTTTCCGAATATTTAAATTTTTTCTGACTGGCCCCCAACTGTGACATCTTCGATGATGACTTGGCAAGGCGGCACTAGCCCATCAGAGTGCCTAGGAGAAATGACGTAGGCCGCTGGACCACACCCTTCGGCAAAAATGTGGTCAGAATACTTACACCTTACAAGTTTTCTTATTGCCACTATACTGTGATGCACGTAGACAGTTGTAGTGACGTCAAAAAAAGAGGCCAGTGTTACGTACGACGAAGAATGAACAGGTCTGGTGCCCGATGGTGCCCGGCTCAGCAGCCACCGTAGGCAGCCTCGTCATAACTTGGCACTTTTGAGTGGCGTTTAGCGCCATCGTTGTAAAGCAGCACCCGTTAAAGTGTGGGCGCGTTAGCCCGTCAGGTCCCACGGTCTCTTTTATGGGAACAGGTGAGCTATTATTACGAGCTAGCTTTCGAAGTGATAGCCGGGGAGCGCTTTGGCTCATTCACCATTCTGGTAACTGCTCGTACCTCAGTGAATATTGGTACCGGTTTAGCAGGCCGCCTGGCTGAGAGCGGGCTTACTGTGCCTGCCTACATAGAAGCTAGATTAGACACCTAATCTAGCTGAATCGAAGCTCGGCTAACCTATACTTGACTAACTGACACTAACCTAACCTAATACAACAACACATAGTGTTAGGTAGGCAGCCTGGTTCTCTGCAAATTGATTGCAGGTAAACTCAGGGAACGGTATAGTCATCGGATGATAGTTAAATCGGATAGTAAAATAATGTAAGAGAACCCTTACGATTCGATTAATTCATCATTCAGTGAATCTACTGTTCGACGAATTTACTATTTCGTGAACTTACCATTCGGTGATTGTAGCAATTGGTAAAATTACCATTCGATGCAATTACTGTTCAATGAAGTGACCATTCGATTAAAATACCATTCGGCGAATCTACCGTTCAATGAAACCACCGTTCGATACATTTACTATTCGATGTATTTACCATTTGATGAAATTACTGTTCAATGAAGTGATCATTCGCTGAATCTACCATTCAATGAAATCAAAGTTCGATGCATTTACTATTAGATTCATTTACGATTCGCTAAAATTACCGTTCGAAGAATTTACCATTCGATGAATTTACAATTCCGTGAAATTACCGTTTGATGATTTTACCAAGCGATCAATATACCATTTGATGAATCGACTACCCGATGAATTTAGCGCAATGAATTTACCCGCAATGAATACCCAGGCTCTTAGGCGGCAAACAATGCCAGGATCGTGATAATGAGGACGCCGTTGCCGTATTAAATAACCGACCGACCACGGCTCTGTTAACGTGGGCTCCAGTTGTTTGAAAACACAATGGGATGTTGTAAAGGCATGTTGGATGTGGCCGCCCTGATCGAGAAAACGTGCGATTCACTACTTTGGATATAGTTTCAGGCTGAAGATTCAATTCTGCCCAATAGGAGTGAATTTTTGTTTATCTCAAGTTTAAACGCTTTGCGATTAATGCTTAGAATGAAATCCAAAGCAGTGATTCGAACGCTTAGAATTGAAATTTCTTACATGTTGAAGCTGTGTAAATCTGATCGATGAAACCTAGGGGTTCAATGAAGAGAATGCTTCAGCTGTCACAAAGGAGTCCCCTCAATAGCTCTCAACTTGCAAATCGCATGGCCCCAAAAATGTGTTTTGGTGCATAATATTTGTAACCCATGTACAGTATAAGTGATTGGTTGTGGCTGATTGATGTATCTACTGTAACAGACTACAACTCATGGGATTAGTGTTACTAGCTTGCTAAACTATAGATAGAAATGTTTGACACTGCACTTTGCTATCCCGAGCTATTCGCAATCTTATGGAAACTGTGTGACCTGCACAAGGTCGCGACCCAAAGTTTAAAACAGGTATTTAAAATTATTGTCAACACGTCAAAAGTCTTCAAAATAAATTGAGAAGGAGCAGTGCAGATGAAAGGGTTAAAACCGACCATCGTCATAATACCACAATCTTACAATTCAATGGTGAGATGAAGGTGTAACTGGAAAAGGGTACAGTGAAGGGCAGATCATTTAGCCATAGTAACCTATTCCTGAGAATACATTTTTAGATAAGAACTTCAGTAATAAGAAATGGTTCATTGAAGAATAATAGTAAATGTTTAACGAGAAGTTTAACGAAACTGACGAATTAAGAATTTATTCAGAGCACAACTGAAGAAATGGTTTCAGAAAGTACAGGAGGTTCAGTAAAACTAGAAAGTTCAGTAAAGAGAAACGGTAAAGTCATGGATAAATATTCAGAAAGACTAATGGCCTTCATTAAGTGAAAACGTTCAGTGAAGATAATGGACACGTGTAACCTTGATATCAGCACACTATGTAGCACTACTCTGCGCGCAACAGAAGCAATAGTCAGCAGATATCAGCACACTAGGTAGCACTACTCTGCGCGCAACAGAAGCAAAAGTCAGCAGATATCAGCACACTATGTAGCACTACTCTGCGCGCAACGGAAGCAAAAGTCAGCAGATATCAGCACACTATGTAGCACTACTCTGCGCGCAACAGAAGCAAAAGTCAGCAGATATCAGCACACTATGTAGTACTACTCTGCGCGCAATAGAAGCAAAAGTCAGCAGATATCAGCACACTATGTAGCACTACTCTGCGCGCAACAGAAGCAAAAGTCAGCAGATATCAGCACACTATGTAGCACTACTCTGCGCGCAACAGAAGCAAAAGTCAGCAGATATC
>LQNS02278076.1:17823460-17834449 GCA_001587735.2 Parhyale hawaiensis | reverse complement strand
TAAAAACACGACGTGAATTATTATATAGTAGATTATTAGCCTGCATGTCGCTCATACGATCATCACAGCCTGTACGCTCAACCAGTGCAATGTAATCTACAGCAATAGTGACTTATCGTGGTGAAACACGTTTCTTGTTTTATTTGAAGCTAATTCAGATTTTTGCTACTGTCTGCAAATGAAGTTGACGGTTAGCAGTAGTACGGATGAAGTAGCTAACTATACAGTATTAACTGGGTTGTAAAGAAATAAACAAAGGCTCAACAAGTATCCAGAAGTATCCAGACATTATTTTTCCCCATTATCGGTAGCATGAAATAAGGTCTTACAGCCGGTCGGTATCTGCTTCCTTCACAGTACAAACTATGCAGCTGTAGGGAGAAAACACGGTCATTTTTTCCCTTACCAGTTGAGAATTGGGGCTTATGACAGAACTTCTGCAATTTGTACCAGTCTATTGACGTCCCGTCTACAGCTCGTACCAAAGCGCAGCATTGTATAACCCGCCATTTATGGTTGACACGCTTAGTGGACTGTCGAGAAAGTATATGTACTAAGGGTCTCTTAAAAATCATTCCACTGTAAGTGAAACTCATATTATTTGGGTGGCACGTCATTATTATGAAGTAGTCATTTACAAAATTCGCAAACATTGTGACAAATGACAAGCAGAGCAACAGAAACAGTGTGAACAATCTTATGTTCTTTTTTTGACGAGCATCCATTTGAAAAGGCAGGTATTGATTTGGCTTGAACTAAGTACAAGTCGAGTATACATAATAAGGCGTAGACTACGACACTGAGTAGATCATTCATGACTGCGATCTATCTCTCTATTTATACAACCTGTATGCGTTCAAAATTGTACCAGAGAATTAAACTAAGCTGGAATATGTACTGACTTTGACACAACTTAACATTAGTTTTTATGTTATGCATTGGCGCTCTTGGAAAGAATGCGAAACCAGCATTTACACGAAAAAATCGTGGGTTCGAACACTGAAACTGAATCATTATTTTCCTGGACCATTGGGAAAATTTACGGAAATTCTGTAGATTTCACGGAGCTTTATTGGCAATTCTGCGGTGAGTTTCGTATCCGTAAGTTTATGGATTTTACTGCAGTCTTCAGTAGGTACTTAATATAAACTTTAAATCATTGTGTTGCAAGCCATTGTCACAAACTGCAGTTACAATTTCATTTTCTTTCTCCATTTAGCTAAGTCTAAGACCCCAGATATTGTAATGTTATTCCACCAACGCATTCATAGCCCCAATTTGGTTTCTTCCTGCCTCCAGGGCAAGTAAATGGCATTCCAAAGTGAGTAATGCTATTCCACCTACACAAACACAGCCAGAAAGATGTCTGATTTAAAGCAAGCGCATTCTTGCTAGAAAAGATGCCAAGTTTCCTCCTTTGTTCCACTAAAATTTAAAGAGCAGCTAGGCATAAGAAAGAACAGTGCTCTCAAGTTCGGAAGCAGTTTAAATTTAAAAATGGGAACTTGGATCTTACATTAGTTTTATGGTCAACCATAACCCTTTGGCTGGAAACATGAAGCATGCTCCATTGCCACCGTAAGAGGCCTAAGGCCTATCGGGGTCATAAGAAGGCGACGTTAGTCATACAGATCGGTTCCTCGGCCCGCTGAATGGACCTACGCAGTAAACAGATTTTTCTGCTTCTCCTGGAACCTCGTCGTATTTTTCTCGCTTTGAATTTTGTTGCCTGAGGACTCGGAAGCTGGATCTTATGCCCAGGTAAAATGAATTGGATATTGGGGAGCAGGGCACGAACGCAGAGCACCAGTGTGCAAAAAAAAAAAAAAAAAAATGGTGAAATCAGCTTGGCTCTTTTGGTCCCGCAAAATAACAGAGGCTAAAATGTATAATGGATGGAGGAACGGCCCAGCATGAACACATTACGCCAATATATTGAGTATGATGAATCAGCCTGGCTCTTTCCGTTGGGCAAAAATCGTAAAATTTGAAGTACATGAATGTATTAGCGATGAGGCTACGACGTGAACGTATAAGTCGAATCTGTTAAAAGAGGAAACCATAAACCAGCGGTGAAGTTATACAGGCACTAATATGAATAATGAATGTCGAACGCTATGGCATGAGCGAGTAAGGATCCAATGCGTTGAAAAGATAATATGGAACCGCTTGAACGTTGCGTTCTCTGGGAAGTTTCATTTTTAAATAATCTTTTCGTCGACTAAGTTCATCCAAATATAGTTTTTGAAAGACAGAACAATTGGCTAAAGATCGATAAGTTAGCAACTTCGTTTTAAATTTCTAGCATCCGAAAGTATTTTAGTTAGAATGGCATTCATGCAGCTTTAAAGCTATTCAGGAAAACTTAATATTTGCACGACAATTCAGAAAGTTTGCGCCGCTGCTATTGAAATTCCGGTACATTGCAATGCATTTTGCAGGCCACTGTCACCGCCTGACTTAATAACTTCTACAACTTATCTATAACACTTGCATCACCTTGCATCATGTAGATGACTGTTTGTGCCATCTGATGCTTTAAAACAGTACTTTTTCATTAGTGAATTCATTTCAAGTTCGTACATAGGGTTATACATGTTTGCAGATTACTTCGCACGATTTATGAAAATTTTATAAATCGTATCTTATTAATATAGCTACCGAAAGCAAAATGTTACTTAGAGACAAGGAATTAATTTATTGGCAACGAACACAAATGTCTGAAGAATTTGCGGTCAGTTTGGTGTCTTAAGATCCAACAATTTTATTCACAGTTGATTTGTATACATGCATTTGGATTTTTTATAATAAACTCATTATTTCCATTGCCACTAACGTTTCGCTTGCTGGAAATCTTGAGACTTCCCAAAATTCAATCTTGCTCCGTAAAATGGAGCTTTGAGCTGGCCCAATGTAATCACGTAGCTTCTCAAGACCGATGCCCACGTAACTACAACTTTCGTTGCCGCTAGCAGCCAAGACGCAACTCAACTAATCCGCTTACGTAGCCGCGACACGACTTCAGCTTGCGAAAAATTTAACTGCATAAAGAACTGTTGAAAATCTCAGTCGCTACTGCAGTTTTGACACCATAGCAAGTGGCAACGGTGAACTTTCAACTATCACTCCTAATTATGAGTAGTTCAAGTACACAAAGATTGATATGCTAGGAATTAGCTCACGATGTTCATAGATGTCACGCTGAAGTCACGGCCATGACTACGGGGTTGTATTAGTTCAGTTGGCTCTAGGCTGCTAGTGGATAAGCAAGTTGTTTCGTGGGCATCAGGCTTAACATGTGCTACACGTTTCAAAGTTAGAAAACCAAAATTTCCGTCTGAAGTTTCAAAAGTGTCAAGCCTCGAAGGCCTAATTTCGGGGTCCAATAAAACGAGCCCCAAAACGAGCAGATAGCGGGAAAAATAAAAACGTCGAGCAGTACAGCTGTTCCGCCACTGACGGTACTGCGTAGCGTTTGTTTTGTTGCCATACTTTGTAATTCTGAATTCAAAAACCAACGCTTGCTTATAATTGTTTTGAGAATATCAACAGCAGTTTCCAGCAAAAAATCCTGTGAGTGCGTCCCTGTAGACACCACGGTAAATTAAAGGCAGGTACTTTCACACCAGTCTTTATTGCAGTAATTTACCTGAGTGACATCACGAGCATTTACGTCATCACGAACAAATAGCAAGGCTTGAAGGGCCCCCTGTTGGGTCACGCAATAGCCGCATCAGTTGTGCGACATCGGTGAGCATTAAACCGCAAGGGCTCCAGCACGAGTCTGAACGGGTCGCTTTATATATAAATTGCGATAACAACTCCAGACATAGGGAGGACTTCGATTTCTTTCAATATCCTTCATCCAATTGTTATTCGTGGGTTGCTGCAAGTGGCAATGAGTTCTTAATACACTCCTTACAGCACACGCCGAGAATATCTTTATACTACGGCGGCCCCTGTTGTACGTCTGGCAATGGCAGCTTTGCGCCTCGCTGCCATAGCCATGCACCTGGATGACGTCACGAGCGGAGAAAAAAAGGAGCTCGCCTATTGGTTGATGCTGTTTACCTAGAAGTGCAAGTATTTGCTTTTATTGTACCTTGGTAGACACTAAGCTGCGCAGCATTAAATAGAATAGACGTTGTAAACACAGCGGCACTTCCCAGCCCTCGATCCATCAGGGCCCACCTCACTGGATTGGATGTAACATACAAAAAATAAAATTTTGTTTGCCTGCTCTGATGAGCTCTACAAACACGGTCCACATGAGTGACTGCATTAGCGCCACACCACTACCTCACTCCACGGCGTGACGCTGAGGAGGTTTAATACCTAGAAGGAGGAAACATAGTCACATTTCGCCGTACTGGCTGGAGAAACTTTTTATTCTTCGATTGCTGCTCCCTTCCCAGGCTTTAAACAATCCCTTTCCACCAATCACAGTCTCCCAATAATTCATTTAACCAATCAGCGGGAGCAGCTTTACCGGAAACTTCAGCTTCTGATCTCTATAGCCATTGCCACCTCCTTACATTAAACCTCCTTGGGTGACCAAGAATGTTTATTAGAAGGGGAGCCAGAAGCTATGGCCCAACCTTCCGGCAAGGCTGAAACTTGCCTGACGAGCTGCACATGTATTATGTGTACTGCAGCGCACGCGTGTGCAAATGCGGAAATCGGCGCACAAGCAATTCGTGTGTGCGATGAACGGTTGGCAGCTTGTGACTGGTGGGAAAGCATCGGTGGATGGACAGAGCAGCCATGAGGAAGTATAAAGTTCGCAGGTCTGTCGGAATAAGAACTTGTTCCCTCTTCCTATTAAATCTCCTAGCGGTTTCTAAACTTGCACGAGTCACGAGGCTTGACCGTTGGTCAGTGGGACTTTTTGAGAAAACCCACGATGTCGGGGAAATCTCAAGCTTTGGCAACCCTGGGTGTAAAGTGACAGACGCGCCCACAGATACTCAGAAAACAAGACATCCTCGCGGATGGACCGCGGGTAGTAAAAATAACGTTAGTCTACGACCTCCGGCTTAGTCATTACTCTGGCGCCGGGGAGCAAGCGTCCACATATGGCTGCAAGTGACCGCAGATGGCCGCAACTTACCGCAAATGGCCGCAAGGGACCATCACTGGCTTCACTGGAGAAGCCTACAATAATTGCTAAAACCTACTAATGGTCGTTTCTGCGAGAGCAAGCTCTCGTCAGTGCAGAATATATTCTGCAGAGAAGCTGCTAAATATGTTGTCTGCAGCAGACTGTTAAGTGTTTGAATCTTTATTGATGCTGTTATTGTACTTTATTACAATGACTAATGAGAACACTGTCAGTGGAAGTGCATTATATTTATTGTTATGATTTAATTACCATTTATATGCTGTTAGGTATGATATTATATTTATTTATTTATTTATTTATTAGGGTGTATAGTTACACTGCTCTGCAGCGAAGCAAAGGCGGTGCTGCATGGGTATAAGAGTGCTGCGTGTCTTCGCTCCGGGTCCCCGGGGCAATTGGTGTCTCTCTGACGGTGAGCATTTAATGCGTGTCAGACTGTTATTGTCTCTTGCTTAACGATGCAGCGGGCTGCGAGTTTCAGCGAGGACTACAATTTTTGCCTGGTTTTATACTGCAATTTGATTTTTTCTGTTTTCTTTCAACTTTGATAATTTGCGAGAGCCAGTGTATCTTTGGAGGCTCATTTTCACTGCCCTGAAATTAAACGTAAAATATTTATTGAGTCAATTGTAGACGTAGTATACGTACGTGGGGCTACTAATTTGAGTTACGATGAGTCCATGGAAAAAAGAAAACTTAATGCAGAAAAAATTAATGATTCACAATGATATGGAAAAGAAATGAGTTATATGGAGTTTTATGTCACGAACTGCTGGAAAAAGACCAGGTACCAGTTGGTTTGTTTTCACTCCTTGATGTCTGTATCAGCAAATCGACTAGAGCTGGTTTGATTAATATTTTTTAACTTATGTTCTAGACGGTCTTCAATACTGAAAAAATAGAACGCAATACATGTTGGTGAAGTACTTTAAACCAGTGGTTCCTCAACTTCAGGTTTCAACGCACACCCCTGGAAAGGACTCGCAACGCTCAGACCTCCAGCACTGAAATTGAGCTCAAATTAGTAGATTGTGCAATGATTGCCTGCTGTATTTTTCTGTAGATGCTTATAGCGTTTCACTGCGTAATGTCAGTGAAGAAGGTAGAATCAGATTACTAAAAACATGTACTACAATGCACCAAACTCATGTGATGCTACTACCAATTATATAATTTTTACATTTAACAGCCTGAATCTATGGTTCACTTATTCTGAAAGATATTATTTTCGCGTTGAATTATGGAAATTTTATGCTCATCACCGTTATTTTTAACTTTAACTTTTCTTTGATGAAAACGGGACATTACGTGATAACTGTGTCAGTAAACATTTTTTTAACAAGGATATTTGATGTAATGACGCTAGAACGAGGACTTTTTTCTCTCTACTGGCCTTAGATAACTTATTAATCTCCGTCACCAATAAAAAATAGTAGCTATAAATATTATCATTGAAGCTCCAAACATCATGAACCTGTTAGTAGGTCCGTGCGTGAACGAACACGAGTCCGCGGGTTCATATGCACCCTCAGTGGGACCCACGTCTTCAAAACTAAGTGTCAACATATGCCCGCAAGCACTTTAGAAAACATCATGTTTCTTTCTACTCGTATCCCTCGGTCTAACCTATTTAAAAATGTGCATTTGCAGTGGAGGTTAACTCTAAAAATGTTCAATTAATTTCCCAAAAAGTCAGACCTCTTGAAACGTCGTAGATTGGAAGGAGCGGAAGCGGAAATCCTGTAACGTCCAGGCAGGCGTTTTAAGGCTGATCTATAGACGCCCACAACTGTAAATAGAACTGCCGAAATATCACTGGAATACACGAAGCTTTTGAAGGCTCCAGTCCTGGCTCCAAAATGGCATCTTTAAAACGGTGGGGCTCCAGGGAAGCGAGTTACGGCTTCCTTTGGAAAAACGGAGCGAGTTGATCCTTTAGTTTCTGTTCCTGAAGTGGCGCGTGCTCTGGGGCTTTGTTGAAAGGGTGAAGATTCTGTGGTGTTTTTGTTTTTGCTCCATGGATCAGTAACCATTTCGAACTGTTTTGATCTCTATTGAGCCGTTCATATTTTGTGCAGTTGTAATATTTGGTGGAATTTTTAATTTACAGAGGAAGGAAATATTAAAGCTATTGTCCCCAAACTGTTTGCGGAATCATCTATGTACACTGACTCTAACTCAACCGATAGGTAAGCTTCAGTAAACGTTACAAGGAGATCCCATACAATCGCTGTGTACCCTCCTAGTCCAATTAATGTATATAGAACAAGGAGTGAGTTATCACTAAAATGGACGTCATTAAGCTATATTAGACTAGTTCGCTTTATTTATGCAATTTAAAAATGGGGTTGAATATTAAGGCTGAGTACCGCTCTAACAATCCAAATGACGTTTTCCATTTAATACTGAACCTTTCGTGTCCTCTACCACACATTTCTCATATTATCGCTTCAGTTATAGATGATGGCTTCATTGTGAGAAGTTCAGCTTAATGTAAATACAGTATATGTTTTCGAGCAGTGTATATAGTTTACACCTCAGCGACAATTATTTTTAAACTGGATTTATAGGAAGTTTGAAAGTGCAATAGTCGAAGACGTTATTTATGACGTCATTGAGATGCAACATGAGCCGCGCTACATAATATCCACCAGCTTCAGGAACGTTCCGCGCACCAACAGCAAAGTGTCTACCTACAGCTTGTACACTGGGTATAGGTTTGTTTCCACCCAGCTCTCCCATAGGCAAAATATTTCGTCTACATGTACTCTCAGATCAGTTCTGAATTAAAAAAAAATCAAGTTTTGAGGAGTGATATTGTAATATACAATAACTGAAGTGTCTCATTCACTGAATTGCTAATTCGCACCGCCAGAAAATTCGAGTTCCCTGAATTAAATACCTCTAGAATTAAGTAACTAAAGGTACTATCTGCTGGTCCCCGTACCAGTGTCTATTTTTGATTTGGTCAAACTGTTCACAATTTTTCATCGCTGCATTGTTTTCGAACTGAATTTAATTTCAATGAAGTTGCATTAATATGTACCATAATTATAACAGCCAATGTTAAGAAAACAGCGGTAACCAAGCTCCCTCCAAACCCCCTGACCCCGCTACGTCACAGATGTACGGCACGTTAAAGCTGCCACGCACGGCTGCAGCCACTTGAATTTATACCTGCTAGAAATGCGGAACGCGTTTCATTTTATTAGGTTAGAGCCATTTAAGAGCGTACTGGGGAATATTTAGAGGTCTATAGGAGGTCTGGTAAAGTGGCCCACTCCGTCAGGACACACAAAGCCCTCATGTTCTACAGCGCAGATTAGGCAATACAAAACAGATTGGCTGATAAGAGCAAATTACTGCGTACATTTTACTTGGATTTTATTAAAGAAATAAAGCTGCTTGGTACCTATTGGACGCCAGTTATGGGACTTTTGTCCCCGATATGTTTATTGGTCAAGATTAGAGCTTGGCCGAATTTACTCAAAGAATAACTGTAGTTGGGAAAAAAAACTTGCCGGAGTTAAGTTCCTGGGCCAGTTTAGCCTAAAGCAAATTCATACAAAACTCGAATCACGTCAGATCTGTTTCGTGATAATGTTGTTTTATTACGATTGCATTGTATTAGTGCTTATTTATGGAAACGGCAAAGAAGATTTATTGCAATTTAGAATAATTCATTCTCGGATGCATTTAACAAAGTCCAGATAGTCTGCAAAGAATGTTAATGACTAAATTCACTGCCATGTTGCTTTATTGACTGTTTCGTTACCCAACCTCCGTATCGTAAACTTGGCTTCAACTTCATAATATTGCAATTGGCAGAAAAGCAACACCACCTTTGTGATAACGGTACTCCATTCACTGCTTCTCTTGTCTTTAGTACATGAGATAAAAGAACATGAATCATTTCGGTTGAAATATAACCCGTTATCATTGAATTAATGACTTATAATCGGAAAAAATCAATATCAATTACAGTAGAAAAAAGTATTCGCTAATGACATAACCATAGACACAAGACAGTATTTAATTAACTACACCAATTCTAATGTATCTATAGTCGCTATTCACTGATGATGTTCTTTCATGTTCCTAGACAATGGGTGCATTTAAGTAAAAAAAAAAAAAATACAATGCTAGCTCATGTACACTAGGCAGCATCTTTAGTAAATCTCTATCATACAGTATCACTTCACTTTCCTAACATTTAGCTTCACTTTCATCATACTAATGCTCCATTACTATAGGAGTAAAATGAGAGGAATCGCCCTGCTTGTCAAACCACCAGAGGTTACAATTTGTTGCTCGTCTGCCAGGGACCCTCTACACTTCAGCATCTTTTCCCCGCACCCAAACCATTTAGCATTTCAGTGACGTTTCTATTCCGCTCAAGTCTGCTCGTTTCGTGCTACAAATACCTGCGATATTTCAGCGTCACCCCCTTCTTCTCCTTCTCATTTGCGAGCATCAAAGAAAACGCTTTTCCCGCCCTGGCATTTTGCATCCATGGCTTGAATTAATATCACTCTTCACTTGGGCGTCAAGTGTACAACATTCGTACCATGGAGCGGGGGAAAGCAATTACGTGCAGCGAGAATTTCACGCGATCTCAACTCCCCTTCAATGCAAATTGAGTGAGCATTTGCGAGCGTGATACCAGCTGTCATTTCTATGCAGACATTTCTGGGTCTTTCTGCTCACGGCTCCCAGCAAAAAAGCTCACGAGTTGCGTCGGCGATGTTGTTTTGTTGTGTGTGTGTCGAACCGCTGAACAAACACCAGCGTCAGATTCCAAACTGAAATTCCTACGCGGTGATGTTTGAGTTTCTCTTCTTTTGAGATGTCACAAACGACGTGCTACCAGCCCTTGAATTATACAAAGACTGGAGGAAATAATGCAATGATTCGAGGAAACAAAGCAGACTCCAGAAATAATATAAAGACTCTGGAAAATAGGTCATGAATGAAGCAAATAGATGAAAATAAAAATAAATAAATAATCAGGAGCTAAAACATAATATTCACGATGACACTTCATCAGAAGTCAATATAGAAGAAACAAAAAAAAAGTATATGCAAGCTTGATTGGTAATACAAAGTTATCGTGTGTAAACATGCAACACTAAACAAGCAAACAAAATGACGCTTATATACTGCATAAATTCGGCGATGAAACTTTATCACTGACTGAATACGCTCCGCTAGTAGATGCAGGCAAAATTTTACAGAGCGTTGGCAACGGTTGCAGCAGCAACAGGAGGATCTACTGACAGTGTAGCTGATGAATACTGAATCAGTTCCGTGGGCGCACAAGATTGTACAAAGCTCAGAATAATAATTCTGCTGGCCCAGCTGCGAATTCATTTCCGTGTCTGTCGGAAATTTTAAACTACGAACCTGTCAATATTTTTTTTTGTATGTATTTGCCTTGCCAGAGCCTGGTGTTGTGGTCTTAGAATACACAGGTGCAATAATTCGGATTGATACCAGCTAAGGTAACGTAAGAAATTGCATTACGATATTACCACGGTATAGGTGCATGCTTCCGTTCTCAGCTCTAACACCTTGTATCGCTCGTTCGATGCTCCGTGAGGCACACGAGCTCTTTGCAAGTCTTGGTGTGCTGACTCGGCAGTTGTGTGTGCATGCACGGCGCCGTGGCGGAACTGCCTTCCTCAGAGATGAGGGGGGTGGGGGTCTCGGGTCATTTGTTAATTCCGTCAAATTGGCGCCATAGTTCGTGACCCGAGGGCGACTGCGACTACACTTGCTCATCTGGGGCCAGTGGGCATATACCCGCAGCACAAACCAGTGCATGTGGGTTTCCCAGGTGAGGGTGTGGTCTAAGTTGACTTTACCTT
>LQNS02278076.1:17776927-17790259 GCA_001587735.2 Parhyale hawaiensis | reverse complement strand
ACAGAGAGAGCTATCTCTAAATTAAACTTCAGTCTGAAAGAACGTCCCTCTTTCGGAGTCTTTCACTGGAAAACCAGCGAAAGAGAAGTACGTGTCGTTCAGAGGCTTGCAAGGCCTTGCAGCGCGGCAACGATTGCAGATCAAAGCTCCAAAAAATAAGAGAAAGAGAGACCACGGCGTGGTGTTTTTAATGCGACGAAACAAATTATGCAAGGACCCCATACTGCGACCTACGACCGAAAACAAGCGAGGACTTCTGCAACGATTAGGGGCAAAATTTATTGAACCTTTTAGCTCGGAGATGCATGAATATTGCTGACCTGACGATGTGTATATCTTTGGTCATAGGTGACTTGGGAGCGTAGTTTACGAGCATAAGGACAGAGTAGTAGCTGGTTTGTACCGATTTACTCATTTCTCCCAGACGAATGTCAGATGTTGCTATGTAGTCATATTAGTAATATCAAAAATCAGCGAGGCTTTGTTTTACGGCGGTGATGATGCGTATAGCAACGCTTTCCTAGTCATTATCAATGGTAACCGAGTACACTCATCATCCGCGGGATTGCGTTGTCTCCGTCTCAAATGTAACTGGTTGGAGTTTAACGCCTCATAATCGATCCAAAGTACAAACTCTGTCGCTTGAGATTGATGTTCCGGTAAAGTTAAGGCTAATGGGTTTGGATAACCTCGATCTAAGTAGACGAGCCGAAGAAAACCATTGATGAAAATATGGCTGGATGCGACCGCATCAGTGCGCAATATGAGCGACAAACGTTGGAACCTGTAACAATTTGACAGAACAAGACATTGTTCTTCCTTCCATGATATCTGAAACCAGCATCATGAATATGAAAAGCGAATATATTATATGTTGTAAGTCAGACACCAGCTCTTTTCCCTTCGACTTGCGAGCAGCAGCAACGGAAAGAAATTGAACTCGACTCTCCTGTTTCTCCATCACAAGTTAGCATCAACGATACCCTAATTTTTCCCTATCAATATGGGAAGCATAACGATTGTACTAATTAAGGAACGAAGGAAGGAGCAAGTGAAGAAAGGAACGAAGGGAGGAACCAGCAGAACTATAATATTATAATATATATTCAGCTAAAGGAATTCTCAGTCGCTCAAATTTAGTATCACGGCCTCGTCCAAAAGCAACCCTCATCCAACCTCTCCAACACCTCGAAAGCCACGCCCCCCCTTCCCACACACGTTTATTAGAGCCAGGTCTCATTTCATCTCTCTAACATCCAATCTGATTATGAGTCAGAATCACTATTATCTCGAGCGACTTATCTCTGGCAAGACTTCGGGACGCCTCAAGAGGCGATGACGACTCGCCTGTTAGGAACCCCTGCAGATACACGAACGAGTATTTATTATTGACTTGGCAAGCACCCAGTTCGCTCTATCCCTTACACATCAATGTAGCGAATTTGACACGCAGACGGAAGGATAGACTGGTCCACCAAACCAAATGTCGGTTTTCTAGCCCCCGTAGCTAAAGTGGGTCACGGCTAAAGCTCCGCGGTGCTGTGTGGCTGAAATAGCTGAAATGGAGAGCAAATTGAGGCCCCAGCGTCTAGGCCACTATAACTATTGGAACTGCTCAAACCCGCAAGTTCTCCATATTGGATTTCTACCCTTTGCTATTTTTAATGAACATGCATGTAATGGTAGATATTCTGATAACAGTACGCACGCTAAGTCTACTGCATGCACTGCTGAAAACTTTAATATCAGAGAAAAACAACTGGCTGATACAGAACAATTATTACATTAAAAAAATATTAATAATAAAAATCATCAGGTGCATCTCACCTAAAAATAAAACACTTGCCCAACAATACGAGAAAAAACTAGAATTGCTCGTGGCGTAAGACCATCACCAGCGGGCACTGGCGTCAAACTCGCCATGCTTTGTACGTTCATCACTGTGCGTGCGTTCAAGTAAGCTTTCTTGCCGCGTCACAGTCACGAGAAGCAGGACAATAAGCACTATCTAACCTAACCTAGCCTAAGCTAACCTTACCCCACTTAGCCTAACCCTACCTAACATTATCTTACCTAACCTAACCCAATTTGCGATACACCGAGCAAGCAGCACAGCACACGAACTTGAACGCTGTCAGCACGCACACCGATGCACCTACACCGAATAGTCGCAAACGTATAAAGCGCGTGGCGAGTTTGATGCCTGTGCCTCCGGGGTGGGGGGTAATTCAATGCAATCATTTTTTTATGAACAAGGTTAGGGCACAGCCCCGATCCCAGAGAGTAGCTCTTCAATAATAATATAGGAGAAAATAAGGACGCCTCGTGGCGTAAGACAATCTGCCGCGGTGGAGGTAATTTCAACGCCGTCATTTCTGATAGCCAGCTAGGCCTAGTTTTTTGCACAGGTTGCGTCTAGGTCAACCCGCCAAACTCCTACAAAAAAATAAATCATGAAAATTGCCCAACTTCTTCGACCACTTTTTGGGTGGACAGACAAATATATCTGGTTATATATATACAAATGTACATACTTAAATCTTCAACGAAAACTTTATCACATTATCTCACTTCGTTCACGGGTGATAATAACATGAACTTTTGCGGGTTCGGATGAACCAAGCGTGTGGTAAGTAAAACTGCCGCAAAACTCAATTATGATTTTTTGTTTTTCAAGAAAGTGCGGGAAGTCAGACAGCTGAAAGAAACCCGACTGAAGGGGCATGCTTTTTTGCTGCATTGGGGAATTTGCACGAATTACACCACTAAGCGGTCCCATTATCATACTTATGTAAAATCCAGAGAAACAGCGCTGATAGAACGTACCGTCTTCCTTCTGAGGATTGCCAAACCTTGGCTTCCCTAGAAGTTCCTCGGACCAGGTCCAGGCGATGTAATACACACCAACCATTTTATGTGGAGGTGGTGCTCCTATAATGCTCGCAGGTAAACAAGAGCGGCCCAGACAAGGAGAACGATACACACGTACAACGACTCTTTTGTCTTCGGATTCAAGTTGCAACACTTACGCAGTTACAAAGCATCTAGTCGCAGTACGGGGACTGTCAAGCAAAACAAAGTACGAAGGAGTAAATCAAGGCAAATAAGTCATGGAGCGAATACGGGCTTCGGCTTGCTTGTGGACGAGAGTCCGAGCAGCAGGGTAGGCGAGGAACTGGAGGTCAATGTAACGCAGAGGTCAGCCAGCATCGAAATAGGGAGCGAAAAACATGAAATTTTGACGGCGCGAATGCTTGTCATGGACTACCCGCAACTGCTCGGGAGCAGGCCTCCTGAGCCTAGTGAGATGAGTCGGCCGTTCGTCAGATGCTGGTTCAGACAGCTGCTCTGATTGGTTGATTTCTGCGCTTGATTTCTGCATAGTTTAGCAGTGATGGAACCTTTCAGGGAGAATATGCCTCATGCGGTAGGTTTGGGAATTGTATAATCGCGAATGAAGAAGCGTCACTCACTTATACGTGAGAAGCTCAGAAAGTGGTGAACGGTTCATCACACTGTATTCCGTGATCAGGGGGAGGGCTAGCCGCAAGTTATCTCCACATCGCACCCAACCATTTGCATTGGACTTTGTACTCGTAGTAAGTATGAGACCAGACACATTACCGCTTCGCAGCTTCAATCTTTGTGGCTTTTCGAATTTAACGGGAATTTTGTTGAACAACCTCGCACAGCGAACGGTAAAGCCATTAGAATGTTTCGCTGCAATTGCGTCGCCGCCAATTGTGATAGGTACTCGAATTAGCAAGTACAACCTCTACAGTCCGAGAGTCTGGCAACAATTTGCTCATTTACATTCACTATAATTTTCTCCAGGATTTTCCAAATACCTTTGACTGTGAAGCTCTCGAACCTTTGCTGAATTGGATACATATGAAGGTGGAGAAATCTTTCGAGAGTTCTATCTGTAAACGAGCTTTGAATAGCCCCGTGGCGCGCTCGGACTTTCCGTTTGCTTGGTATCCCAACAGGTGAACAAAATTCTATCTTAGCCAATATATGTGTTTTCCATAATGTAAACATAATGTCTGCCTCTTATGAAGATGAAGTTCCAACCACTCATGCGCTCCATTTGTTGCTAATGGCTACACGTCTAGCCACACAGTCCTCAAAAGCTGCATTATCTTGTATTCTCACTCCAAAATATTATAATTTACTTTCAGTCTCATCACTTGTTGGTTAGGATGTTAATTCAATAAAGGGAAAATATCCCCGTATCGTAGAAGTTTGAATTTTGTTTTGCTGAAGGTGATGTTATTACCCGATGACCATCAAAATATGTTGAAAATTCTAATTGGACAGTGCTTACTTCTGCCACTAAGTGCACAGCTTCTAATATTCCTGTGTCATCCGCATCGTGGGAACGTAATTTAAAAAGCATTTCAGATCGAGCTATCTTTCAGCATATAATCGCAAATCAATTAGCAAGATTCTTTTTTAGCATAATACGAAGAAGCCCAATAGACAGTAAAATGAACTCCACCCTAACACTGTATTTTGTATGCCTCAGATAAACAGATTTTTCCAAATTCTTCGGAAAATGCAAAACTCAATTAACAAAATCTTTTTTTTTCTCAGCATAGTACAAAGAAGTCCCACAGATAGAGGAAAACTAGCCCAAATACATCATGTTGTGTACCTCAACTTGCAAATTTGCTCAAATTCCACCAAAGTTAGAGAAGTTCAGTCAAGCAGATTTTTTTTCTACCGGTATAATCCTGGAACAAAGTAGCTCAAGAAATAAACTATGCTAGCCCAGAAACATCATGTAGTGCGCCACAGCGTACAAATTTGGACAAACCCTAGCAACACCGGTGAAGTTCAATTAAGAATTTTTTTTAGAATAGTACGAAGAAGCCCTCCAGACGGAGGAAGCCGGTTCTGAGGCAGAGTTCTGGCCGCCCCTGCGGAGTGATATGCTGGAAGGAAGCAGGCTCCTGGCTGGAGCGGCTCGGTCGCTGTACTGAATTAGGGACTACAAAGAGAATTTAAATGAGCGAAGAGACGAGCAGGGGAAACAAAAGCAAGGCGCCCCTGGCAGGCTGGTTGTAATTGGATGGAAAAAAAGCTTTTCGCTCGTGTATTGTTATTTCCCAATTAACGTTATTTCAATTGGAAATTCTCGAAGGATGGACTTGAAATTTGCAATCGACAGGATTAAATTATGGTTCAATTGAAGAAAAACGTAATGCAATACTTTCGTTATTATTTATACCATTTACTCTGCTTTAAACCGGAATTTATCGATAAAAGACTCGAGATGTACCATTACCAAAAAAAAATTCGGTTCTTATAAAGAAAAAGGAATTACATGCGATTGTTTAATCCTATTGTTCCCATTTATTCATGAAGAATCTATCATGTCAATAAAATAATTATGATTTCACCGTGCGTAAAATAGCTGTAAAAAAAAAACTTACGAGACGTATAGTGCGCAGTTATTATTTTCTAGCTATTAATCTACTTTAAATAGACAAAACACGAAACTCGTATGGAAGGAATAAAGGTCAACTATTAGATATAACGGAATAAAAAGCATTCGTAGATAATCAATTATTCGTGAAAATTTTGTTGAATCCCACAAACCCTAACAGTCGTGAAATAACATCAGAAACTACAGACGTGAATGAAATCCCCATTTTCTCAGTTCCTATCTTATTTAAAGAACTTCCCAAGCGAAAATTAAATATTCCGTATTATGGACTGAATTATAGTATAATCGTATCCATTTCCTATTGTATTAATGTCCTTGAGGGTTATAAGTAGGATTGAATTTCTCCTAATAGCGTGAAATAAAAAATACGTATCAAGTACTGCATGAACAAGATCGATTTCAGCGTTTATGGAAAAGACCGTTATAGAAGGAGCTGAGATTTTTAATTCATAAGGATCAATTTTAGGAAAAAAAATGAATGAGGCTCAACACCACACAGTGCTATTCCAACCGCCGCCACGCTCACAAAAAATAACGCAATACAATTACGTAGCCGAAGTTTACTAATTGATTTAGCAAGACTAAGGCTGGAACTAAAAAAAAAATCAGAACCTTACACGTAAAATACTAATCAAAGCATATGATATTAAGATTTAGAAATGATAGAGAGTCTGAAGAAGAGATATCTTAGAAATAAATTATTGCAAGGCAGATCGCCTTGCTTGCTAGCTCCACCGAATCTCAAATTTGCATAGTGTAGTAACCAAAGTGCTTAATACTGCTAGATATTTTATTCTTTTATACACTGCGAGACTTATAATTTTGCATGCAGTATAGTAGAGGGCTGATGATACTAAGGTAGTTACAAAATGAAGACTATAGAGCATGGCACGAAAGCTATTCAAACTTCAATACCACAAAAAGTAGTCTATTAAGGTTCTCTACCTTCAAAATAAAGGAAAGAAGATGCGGTCTGGCACAAAATAAGATGAACTTTTAAAGTATATTCCAGGGATCAAAATTTCAGTGCCGATAAGCAGTGTGAATCGGTAGAACGCTCTACCATATCTACATTCCCAAATCTATCATACTCATAATAATGGATATAACATATTTTTTCTAGTCATAGCTAGACAGATTATTATAATATGATATTATGCGGTATTAGAGAATAATCTTAAAAGATTAAATGTGTCAGGAGCAATTGCAGTAATGTAGTGCAAATTCCTCCGCTAACATTATTAACAATTAAGTGCTTACGTAGCTGCTGAGATAGAAACAAATTTCTTAGGAGTAATCGACTAGAGAATCGCACGGGCATGCGGATGACTACAGTCTGTATAAATATACTATAATTTAACAGCTGCAACAACAAGAATATAAAATATACTGCAATGCTCTCTTTCCTCTGCTGCATGAAAAAAATGCATTAAAGTAAATTGAGCTACGTGGATAAAGGTAAAATCGTAGCAGTAAAAAAATAGCAGGCATATTAAGCAAACACGAAATAAAAGTTCAATTCTGGGTTTAAAATATAAGCCGATTTCGTTGATGTAGCAATGGAACATTGTGCGAACCAAATTGTGTTTACATGTAATAACTGGTAAATGACAAAACCTGCGTTCAAAGCATTCAAAACGGCGAAGTAATTTTAGTTTTAAGTTATGAACTCTTATTTTCAACGCTTGAATGATATACGATTATAAAATTTCAACAAATTATCCGCATAAGTGCAATTGCAAGCAGCTGAGCGTCATGGACTTCGGAAATAATAGCACAATTTTCCTACTAAATTATAAACGTCTTTCATTAATATTGCCCTCAATGTTTTTATTGAACTGAGCGTCGTATCGCCAAGCAAATGGCTGAACTACATATTCTCTAGTGCGTCAGAGACACTAATCTATTAAATTAATAATTCCTACTTTTGACATTACAGTCGATGATTTTTTTTCGATTAATGACTGAGTTTTACATTGGTACGCAGTTGACTGCAGCAAAGAATATTAGATACAAAAATATTATATACGAAATTGTGTTTCCCTAATTTAATTGTCGCACGCAACCTGGAGCACTCTGGGCAGTCAGAACTGCCTTGGTGGTTTTTATCGCCTGAGCTGCTTATGTAATAGACGTAATGTTGTAATTTGGGAAGGTGGTACGAAAAATGGGGACTCGACGGAAAGTTGAGAGTGTGCCACGAAAATTTGGGCGTATGTCGAAAATTTGGGAGTGTCGCAAAAATTATCTATCACCTCGTGGCCAAAATCAAGCAGGGTGTCATCAAAATTTGAAACGTGTGTCTAAAAGTTGGGAGTGTGTAATAAAAATATGGAGAGTGTCACAAAAATGTTGTACTGTGCTACGAAAATTTCAGAGTGTGTCACGAAATCCTGGTATTACGTCACAAAAATTTGGAAGCATGTTCCGAAAGCTCGGCATTGCGTCAGATATAAATTTATGAATATGTCGCTATATTTTACAGTGTGAAACCAATGTTTTGGAGTGCGTCACGAAAACTTAGGAGTATGTCGCTAAACTTTGGAATGTGTTAGCTATGTTTTGGAGTTCGTCACGAAAATTTAGTATTGTATCACGGCTGTTTGAGACAGCGTGCAGTGAAAATGTGTGACCTAATCACGGATGGGCGGGCTTCCCAAACCATCAAAACTTGTCAAAAAATTTTTGAGAGTATCAGGAAAGTCTGGACTGTTTTGGGATATATCAGAGCAGGTTATCAGCATTTGAGAACGATTTGCGGATAGTTGGGAACGCGTCACGACATTTAGGAACTGTGTTAGGAAAATCTGGGAGTGTCTTCAAGACAGATGGGACGTGAGACTCATAAATATGGAAGGCGTCCAGATAATTGGGGAATGTGCCTCGTAGTTTCCGGAGTACATCAGGAAACTTTGACTGCGCGCTGTTTCAATGTAGCAATGTCTCTTGCAATTGCCTAAAGTGTTATGAAAATCCACCAATGGAATTCAGTTCAGTGTAAGGTTTGTTTATAAACTCTAGCTGCTACTATTTTTCATCAGATTCAACTTATGAGAATTCTCATCTAAACTCGACTAACAACTAAATTTCAGTTGAATGTTCTGATTTCAATGCGCTTTTAGTACCTTCGGCGTGCATGTAGGTGCAACCGGTACATTAGTAGAAAATTTCAGCCTAAAAGTTACCCCGAGATAAACTATATTTGCAGCTGGGGCTGATGACCGCCAGTCGACTGCACCTCACACTTACGTACAATCACAAACTCTCACAAACATCAACGCTTTATATTTAACCTACATAAATTTAAAGTTGAAACGCATCGGCTTATCAACACCTCCATTACACAATTGCTACTTTGAGAAATATCGATGCCTAAAAGCTAATATAAATCAACAGCTAGAGTGCGAAACCTCAGTATACATCAAACTTTTGAACAGTTTCATCACGTGTAATGCAACTACTTATGCGCTTTTCATAACCCGTGAAAATATCAAAGCCTCATATCTAATCGAAAGCTATGCATAGCTGAGACGTTCTGTCTGCTGTACATTTACGACTTTGATCACGTACAAGTTGCTTCATTTGTCAAGGCAAGACGCAACCCTGTATTACTCGCGCCACAGTTAGTAGAGGCTGCACGCACGGATCAGCAAACAAAGTTGTGGACTGCGGAAGTTAGTGTCGATCATTATAAACTCACACGCCTTGAGTCGCTCGAGAACACCGTCATGGCAAGACATCGAACCTGGTCTCGTCATGGTAACTTATCGAACCCTGCCACTATGACACGGTAAGTTAGGACACGCAGGCTTGGGGTGAGATGTCGGATTCTCGAAACGCAGTCTTGCGATGCATTGTGGAGCTCTGCCATGTTGTATGGTAAGCTGCAAAAGACGGTCTTATGCCGGGGACACAAATGCATTTCTACTCACAACTGGTCGCTCGGATGACCAGCTCGCGCGCTGTTGCGATACATACTTAAAATCGGTAACCGTGGCATATATGTATAACGTCCGAGTCTCGCATCTTTACATCAGTTCGTCTGTGTAAATGCCTAGTGTGTCCCTTGCATTAAAGTAAGCCGTTGAGCTGTGTCATGGTATGGTACACTACGAACAACAGTAATAAGGTTAGTTGACAAGGTCTGTCTTGTTATGACTACCACGAAAAACAGTCTTATGATGGGGACACACTAGGCATATACACAGACAATTAAATGCAAGGATCCGAGACTCGGGCGTCATTCAATTTTACCACGGTATCTATGCTACCGATTTTATGTATCTGTATCGAAACCGCCAGCGAGCTTCACATTCTTAGAACCTCCTTGGCTGCACATCAGAGCAACATGTTGTGAGTAGAAATGCAGATGTGACCCCGGCAGCGAGGCAAGTTGTCAAATTGTGTTTTGTGGTAGGATACGAACAACGGTGTTACGGTAAGTTGCCGAACTCTGTCCTGTTTTGTTCAATTTTACGTAACAGTTGTATGATAATTTTCGTCTTTTTGAACTGTATTTTACCATAGTAAATTGCAAGCCGTACTTTAATGGTGAACTGTCGAGCACTCTCACTACACGTGAACCTGCGAAATACATTTCTTCATGGTAACTTATCGAACAATGTCATGTCGAACCATAAGGTTCAGTAGTGCCGTGGCAGTAAGGTTTGATCATTGCAATAAACTATAACACGAATTCCTGAGTCCCTGCCGTCTCATGGTAACTAGTCTAATTAGAATTTTTGTTATATTGATGTGTACCTTTGTTGTTGTTGTTGTTTCTTCTATAAGAATGTGTGAGAGGTGTTCGAGTGGTGCTTCTTAAATTTACAAAAAAGGCATGACTGACGACTCGGTAAGTCGTCGCCAACAAAAATTTTGCCCGCAGTTGCTAGTAAGAAAAAAAGAAATCTACATTTTGTATGGAAATTTGATCCTCTCGAGGTTGTGACTGTGCCAAATCGTCGTCTATCCTGGTCAACAAAATCAGATGCAAAGAACATTTCTATGTCAGAATATGGAATGAATAGAAATATATTTGAACAAATCATGAGTTACTCACATTTTGTTACTGATACAAACATCGATTCTAGGGACACGCTTTCAAAGTAAGACCCCCTGTTTCAATTTTGGAACAGCTTTCAAAGAAATTGCGGAGGCATTTTCGGAAAAAACTTGGGCGATAGATGGAGCGATGAAGCATTAATTTAGTTACCGAAATAGAGTGTCTTAGGAAAAAGACAACGACGATGCAGTGTATGAAAAAAAAAAAAAAACGTTTGTCACACGTGTACAAAGTGTGATGCTGCTCTGCACAGTGAGCGCTGGCTCCAGTATCACAATCCCTGAATACCGTCAATGGGTACAAAGACAAAATTTGTGTTTGTGTCATTATGCAGGGCTTTCCAATATTCATACTCCTAACTAGTTGAATTGTATTTCATTCATTTCTTTGGTTGCAAAAAGTGATTTACCACTTATTTTCTTACAATATCTTGACACGAGGAAATTTATTTATTATATACATAGCTATATACTTATGTTTCTAAGTTAATTTTTCGATAAATTTGAATAAAATAAAAGTTTACTTCGTTTACTACGTGAAAAAAATAAAAATTATATTATATACAAGCATTGAAATGGAGTAATGTTTGCACTAGTGACACAAGCTTGTGCTTACATCCAATTCACGGCGTGACCCCTCAAATGCCCAGCGCCCATTCAGGTGGGCGGTCATTAACTAACAAAGAAATGACATTTTCCTGTTCTGACTTCAAATGTGTCATGCTAAGACCAAATTTAGGTAAATTATGAATTATTATCTATTTCGGCCATATGATCGACATTGTGGGTTCTCGTGAGTTATACTGTTAAAATCCTAAAATATTGGTCCAAACTCAAAAGAGTTTTGTGAAATGGGGAAAAGCACTATCATCAGCGTTTAGAATGACTAATGGCATAAGGCAGGTAGTGTTACTCTCTCCGATTGTCTTTAATATCTCCATTGACAATATCCCAACCAACTGAAACCAGCCAGAATATAGGGTGTTATATTAATGGTAAAAAGCAGTAAATGCACTCAGCTATGCTGATGACATGGTTCTTGCCTTTCCCTATTCCAGCGGTCTGCCAAACTACTTTGAAATTGCGAGAACAAAGCTAGCAAACTCTATATTGAATATAATACTGTCAAAACTATCTGCATGTACAACAAACCTACGAAACGAAACTCAAACCAACCCGCCGATAAGTCCTACCTATATTCCAATGGCCTAGAGCTCACGAGTGTAAACAGCTTCTGGTACCTGAACCACAAAATCACTGACTAGGAAAAAAAAAACGGAAGCTCGATGCGGTGAGCAGCATGCTAGTGAGACGGTTTGGTCACTGTTTTGTAGAGGTCAAGAGTAAGCTGTTTCGTAACTATTGCTACCCTATGTACTGTAACTCGCTTTGGTCGAACTTTAAACAGAAGACCATTGGGCGCCTACGTGTGGCCCATAACGTCATGTTTCGCCGTCTAATGAATGTACTGAGATCATTTAGTTCAAATGTGATATTTGCTCATGAGTATACTGACAGCCAAGAAAGTCAGAGCAGGGAAATACGCTTTCAGCCTCTAAATCAGGACAAAAAATCAAAACATTCCCTGGTAAATGTGATGTGTAATTGCCCTGGCTACAAACTAGCCAAAATTAATAGCTGATGGCAGCGCATATTTACGGTTACCAAACAGAGCCCAAACAAAGAGCCGCAATGCAGTATAGCTTCTATGTACTGACAATTTCAACCACTCTCTGTATCTAATTCAACTCCAGTGACAAGCTAAGTTTCATGCAATTATCGTACCATCCCCTTGTGTGCTGTTAATAAAATTGATTGGCTTTCCCAAAAATGGGAAGGGTAGGGGCACGGGTCATTACAGTAGATCCTTCCATCGATGGCGCCAAAGTTATTGACGATCCTTGATCGACTGCAGCGGTGCAGTCCTCTGGGGTCCGTTGACCTATCTTCACAGCTAGATCCAGTGTTTGTGAGTTTTCCAATAGGAGGTGCGATAAAGTTAACTTTACCTATATACCTTTTATATTAAGCTTGCACAGCGGTGGCATATATACCCACACTTTTGCAAGAGTAAGCCACCTCCACCATCCTAGTGTTTGTATCTTATAAAAATACGACGTTCTAATTTGCAAGCGCAGTTCACCGAACTTTGTCACTTCCGCTGAAGTTTTCTTTACTTCCTCGCAGCTAGGTTGCAGAGTATGCCAGGATACTTCGAAATGTTGTTTTGTCAGAAGCCACACTGGACTTAGCTGTATGAAGGCAGATCATCGAACTCGCCTGGGCGTAGACTGGACATTGCTTTCGTTCGTGTATACGTTGTCTTCGATCACGGATCTGTTAACTTACTTGGTTGTGTGCAAGTACGTCACTAAATTCGGCTGTATACATGTACATCATTTCACTTGGCTGTATTCATATAGATTATACACTCATGTTCTGTACGCTGAGGTCATTACACTCGATTGTGTAGAGAGAGGTCAGTGCCCTACTGTAGGTCGCATATAAGCAAGTAATAGCAATCGGTTGTACACAGGAAGGTCATAGCACCGGATTGCGCAGAGAGAGGTCAGTGAACTCGTATGTGTAGAGGGAGGTTATTCCACTCTGTTGTATCATTAAACTCCGCGGTGCATAAGCAGGTCATTGTTCGATGGTGCATCAGCAGGTCATTGTTCGATGATGCACAAGCATGTCATTATTCGGTGGTGCACAAGCAGGTCATTATTTGATGATGCACAACCAGGTCATTGTTCGATGATGCACAAGCAGGTCATTATTCGGTGGTGCACAAGCAGGTCATTATTCGATGATGC
>LQNS02278076.1:17758778-17771002 GCA_001587735.2 Parhyale hawaiensis | reverse complement strand
GTTCGTTTGTCACTGTTTTTAATTTTATGCTTGTTAGCACAATAACTCAAAAAATAATGAACGGATCTTTATGAAATTTATAGGAGTTGTTAGTAATGGTAAAAGACATAAATGATCAAATTTTAGTGCAGATCGATTGATTCGTTTGTATGTTTGACTCATATTTGTCATAACGTTTGTTAACAGTATAACTCAAAAAGTTATGAACGGATCTTCAAAACAATTGAACAAGCTGTTATTATTATAAAAAGACACAAATGATTAGATTTTGGACTTTGTGCAAAGAAAATTATGGTTTCAGAGCCCATTTGAATTTTTGCTACCGTAGGCTTACTTGGCGGAGGTATGCGCTCTCAGAGTGCTCTAGTTAGTGACTGCAATAGGGTTCCCTATTTCTCGGCTAAAAAATGATCATTCTGAGAGATTTACAGTCTTTTCTCTGCAAGTGTTCATACAACGAGCTAGTTTCTGAACAAAAATCCCGTTTTTTGAAGTGTGTATTTTTTTGTTAATCAGTTTAAGTTTATAATGCAAACAGTCAATGATGTATGCCGGTAGCCATCATTTCGAAGTCATGGCTGCCACTGAGTGTGCTACAACTATTGCTGCTGCTCAGCAGAAATTGTGTCAATCACGTTGGTTAACTTTTTCATACTTTTATTAGTGATTCTATACGATTTAATATTTGTCCCTCTAATTCACAAGTTTCCCTGTGCCGGTCTTTTTTAAGCCAGCAGTTGCACTGAAAAAAGCATTAATTGAGTTGCCTCGTACAAAAATTTCTCATATGTAAATTGGGTCAAAAGAGCCAAAGAACGTGACCTCGCAGCCACTTTGCTGGCGCCATGCCGGGGGTCGTCCATGGCAGCGCCCCCTCCAAAAAAGTTCGTGAATGATGTCCATCGTTGACTTCATTATTCCAGTGGGAGTAGGTATTATCTTTAGCTGAAAACCTTACTTATTACAACCGTGCATGAGATAAAAGGAACGACTTACTTGAGCGGGTAGACTGTATTTTTGAAAGTGAGAGGGCTGTAGCACTGCAGAGAATTATAAGGCCCATAACTGTTATTACTGCATTATCAGTGATACATATTGTCTTGTCAGTATTAAATTATAGGTATACCGGTATCACTTGTGAAAGGAAATGTAGCACAAGTACAAAGAGGCAGCATTCATGGGATATACAATAGTGTGTGGGACTCCCAGCGTTTTAACACAAACAAAATCTTGCTTCAATTTCAAAAAGTGATTTTTAGAAGCGCACCGAAATTACTTCATTGCATTAAAAATGTGTAGAATCCAATGTTCCAGGTATTTGAGACAGCCGTGAGAGGTGTTTTTTTTGTGAGTGACGTTTCTAAGTGAAATTTTAAGTTATGTGTTTGCAGTGTTCTTCATCTAGCTGGGCTTACCAGTCCATTGTCGCCATGTGAGGAAGTGATAAAATAATAATAAGACAGTACATACATTAAATTAGTGGATTAGCTACAATAGGCAGCATATCACCTTGCCAATGCAATTCACCTTAATTACCTCCACCAAGGAGGTTACATTTAAGTCGGCGTCTGCCTGTCTGTCTTCCATTCTGTTACCAAGATAACTAAGAATGTTATTTACGGAACGTCGTTAAGTTTATACATAGGGCTTGTTAGGTATGTTTGGATCGAGGAATGGCTAATTCACTTTTTCTAAAAAAGACTGTTCAGCCGTCTGTTTGTTTATTTTCTACCTTTTTTCGGCAATATGACTCAAAAAGCTATGAACGAATCCAATTGAAATTTATTGGAACTGTTGGATATATTATCATAATACGAAAAACAAATGATCAAAATTTGGCGACGATCTGTTTATGCACTTGCCATTTTTTCAATATTTGTTATTCTTTTATTGGTATCATGACTCAAAAAGTTAGGAATGAATCTTCATGGAATTTTGAGGAATTTATATGATTGTTAAGAGGCAAAAAGAACTAAATTTTGGTGACGATTTATTGTGCCGGTTGGGTGTTTGTGCACACATGTCTTTTTATGTATTGCAAAAACTTCAGAAATTATAGACGGATCTTCAAAAAATTAACGGAAATTGTTAGAAAAATATTAGAAAGGCACAATAACAAATTTTTCGACTGAAGAAAAAGAAATCTTGGACACAGAGTAAAATTGTGTTTTTCGTTAAGATTACGTTGCATAGCGGTAGTATACGCTCTCAAAGTGCCTCTCCAGTTATTATTGCAAACTGATTGCAGAAGCATATAGCTGATGTTGATCATGCATGTTAGCACTTCTGATTCTAAATAACTGAAGCATTCAAAGCGAAACACTCGAAAAGAAGACAATAATAGCCAGACTTCGCAATCAACTCAGTGTTGTAGTCATCCAAACAATATGACTCGAGTAACCAAATGCATTACAGCTAAGAATACAAGACGCAGAGAACCACAACAATTCACTATTTGATGGAAACGGGTCCGCGACCCTCGCTAGACGTGCTACGCAGCGAAATGCTTGTCAGTTACCAACGCGAGAACAAACTTCTGTCATTTTAAGAGCATTTGCAGATGAGCGTTTGGGGTGAGCCAATCCGCACTCCAAGTATTTCTGTTAAAGCTGCATGCATTGAAATTACAACGTGCTTGCTGGGACGATGAATGCCAAATCGACTGTTTCCAAGCAAGCAAGTCAAGATTAAAATACCTTATCAAACCTCAGAAAAATAGTGTTGTGATGAACTTATGGGAGCTCAGACTTGAAGGGTCTAATAACTAACAAACAGGAAGTATTACTATTGCTTTTCGATTTGGCAGAAAGCTAAACTCTGTGCTATACAAAAAGGACACTGCCTGCGGAAACGACAGCCTCAGCGAAAAGAACTTGCAGCTGCGTAGCTTGAGTACAGCAACTCCGCGATAAACTGTAGCAGACTCAGAACTAGAGAGCCATATGGAAGGACTGGAAGCGTATCGATTGCCAGAAAGCAATACTACGTCATTACGAGGACATTTGTTGCATTGACGGCAGGTCCAGGGCAGCGGGTGTGAACGCGCCAGCCTTATCACAAATGAGGTTAATTCTCGGGAACTCAGAAATAGAGAAGTCAGTGGATACAGAGTCAGTGACTGGTAATGAAAAAAACAATACTATATTATACAGGTACTAGCAAAAATATTCCGGTAGCCTCAGTGGATAAAAGCTGCAGTAAACAAACAAACAAACCTCAGTTGCAGCTCTGTCAAGCTTGAGAAGCTCTGAAATGAAGAGGCCCACTGAAGGGCTCCTTCTCGTAGCTGACGTGTCTTTCGTTATGACACAGTAATGCCCTTGTACTACCGGCCAGGTCGTCCCTCTCTGACACCATTTAGCTGGTGTTCACGTGATCCTCCTTCAAACTCCTCGATCCTTTACCTGAGGTCAGTGAATGCAGGGTGAGGGGGGGAGGGTAAGTTGGTGAAGACCGAAATTGTTGGAATCTCTGAAATTCATTTAACTGAAATTCAGTCAAGCTGCAGATATTCATTAACATTGGACCAGAAATTGAGACGATGATGCAGGGCGCGTCAAAAGCAAGACCAACGATATTGTTTAAGAATCAATACTTCCTCAACTTAAGACTTCAATAACAGACATGAAAATGTTATTTTTTCCATATAGCTAAGAGATGGAATTAAAACCCAATGGGGAACACTAACGAGGGCGTAGAATCAATAGAAAACTTTGGAGCACGGCAAAGGGAAGAAAAATGAAGAGCTCCAGTAGCTTCAGTTCCAAAAGTGGCCACCAACTATATTTTTTTCGCTCTCATATAGTGAATACGCGTACGATGTTTTCATTTTACACAAGGATTAGCATTTTATCCATTTTGTCACTGTATGGTAGCGCAAAGAATGGGAACATTTACTTGGCATTGAAGATTAATTTGCTAATCCACCATTGGTACTTCTGCCATATCGATGCCCAGTCTGCTCCAGTGAAAGTCGGTGTTGGTAGGGATGCGATTCGAGAAACTGCTGCTCTTGCTGTTGATGCCTTAGATCACTTATCCTAAGACAGCTGTAAAGTGACTCGGTGTTGTAATTAGACTACTTTTAGCTAGTTAATTACGTTATTATTAGCAGTAGTATGCAAGTCTTGTCATCAATGAACCTCCCTGAATGAAGAGCTAGTGGATAGCTTATTAATACTGACGGTATCATTATTAGACTTACAAAAGCATAAACATATCTGGCAATTAACAAAAGACGATGGACCGTAAACCATTTAAAACTAAGATAAATAAACTCAATACCATGCACTGATTTCGCACTATTACGTCAGCACAAGCGCAAAAGCATAGTTAATCATGCACGCCACCTTCGTCACTGTTGTGACGAACTGTGGAGAGTGCAGAAACTGAGTCGTTAAGAGACAGAAAGGAAGACGTTCAATAATATGAGGGAAATGAAGGCGTGTAACACAGCGACTATTGAATAACGTTGAAAAACTGCTAGAGGAATTATTGAGGTTTCTTGCCGAAATTCACAACCTACAGTATAGTTATTACGCTATACAACAACGAGACCGACAGGTCACTGTAAATTAATTAACAGAAAATTCATCGAACAGTAAATTCATAGAGCATTAATTTACCAAGTGGTAAATTCATCAAATGGCAGATGAAACAAATGACTAGACGCATGCATATCAGAACGACAGTAACCGGAATGAGAGCGACTGGAATTATCGCAAATCAAATTAGGCAGGAATCGGTATTAGGGCGTAGCGAAATACTCGCGAACTGGAATAAGCAACAAAACAATTGAATTGAGCCGCAACCTAGCTTAGCCAATCCTAACCCAGCTTAGCTTAGCCTGACCTAACCTTGCCTATCTTAGCCTAAGCTAAGCTAACCTAAAGTGACCAAACCAAATCTAACGCAATCTCCACACACGTTTATTCCAATTGCGCTTTCTCTATTTTGTACGTATTCCAGACGTGCTCGATCCGGTTACGTTCGTTCAGTATAGTGTGCATTCAACTCTCTCAAACGTAATGAACAGGAACCATGCGGTGAAATTACCATTCGATGAATTAATCATTAGATGAATTTAGCATTCGATGAATTAATCATTCTATGAACTTCCCATTCGATTAATTTACCATTGCATAAATTTGTTATTCGAAGAAATTACCATTCAATGAACGTGCCCTTCGATGAGTTTAACGATGAATTTACTGCCTCTTTGACAGGCACTGAGCCTGAACAAGTGCTGCTCGCGCGGCGCAGACGCACGGGTTGAGACTAACACTGTCATCAATACACCTGCTGACGCTCTGCTGCAGAGAGCTCTGATAACTATTAACTATTATATAGAAGGCTCCGTTCTGCGTGTAAGTCAGCAAGCTTAGAAAAAGGGATTATTAATTTCAGCGTTGCACTTGGATACTTGCATGCTCGCTGCACTAAAGTCTGGTGCTTACATACGATTTTTATCGGCTTAAGCAGCCTAGAGCCAACTCAACTTATCTGTCTACGCTGCTGCGTTGCAGCTTCAGTCTGAGCACGATTTAACTGTCCAAGGAAATAGCTAACCGGCTCAGTTTCTACAGTAATTTCTTAAGCAGCAGCAAGTACAAGTGGTGAACTTTCAGCTATCTTTCCTAATTTTGAAGCGCTTTAATGCACCAAAATTTGTATTACTGGAATTAGTGCACGAGCATCACAACCGCCATGTTGAAATCAGGGTCACGGCTACGTATTGGGGTTAGTTAGAGTTGGTTCTAGACTGGTGGAGCCGACGAAAGCCGTTTTCGGGCACTTGGCTTTGCATATACTAGGGAAAATAAAAAGATTCTCAATATTCACCTTACAATACTGTGCACTAAAAACAATTTCCCTCTCATAAAAAACAGACTTGTGTGTCTATGGTGCTAGTCTTATTCCCTTCGAAAAATCTATATTTTAAATAAAATCTATAGTTAACCATTTCATAAAGGCGGTTCGGTCGTTGTCAAATTCCTCTATATAGCGTTGTCTATTCTATGGATATTTCTAAGATTTTGTTCGGCCCGTATCTTAGCCCCGCCCACTACCTGTATACAGAGTAATCTCAGAAATACCCATAACATTATCACCGCTATAGAGGAATTTGACCACGATCGAACTACTTTGATAAAATGGTTACACTATAATTATATATTGAAAGCATTGATTTAAGAAATTATTATCGTATTTAGTTATTGATTCGGAAAAAAAGTTAGTTATAGAATGACAGTAAAATGGTACTCACTCAAGATGCCAAATTTGCCCCATATCTACATTTCAGCAATGCTATTGGGACGTTTCTCGTGAGATATCTACATTCGTAGGACCATGTAAAAGCCAAACTTTTTGATATTGAAAAACTAGTGTTTATAACCAAAGCACTGAAAGTTAAAAAAAAACGGTAATGCTTCCTAGAGCAGCAAACCCATGTTATTATTAGAATGTCAGCATTTTTCACTTCGAATACCGGGTTTCATTTTCCGCATTACGGTGCTGCTATAAGAAAGAGAACCACTTTATGACAGCAGAATACCGATCTTACGACACAGTTTTTCACTTCGAATATCGGGTTTCATTTTCCGCATTACAGTGCTGATATAAGAAAGAGAACCACTATATGACAGCAGAATACCGATCCTTCGACACAGAAATAAGCTAAAACTTGAGAAAGAGACGAAGATTCTATCGCCCATACCAATCCCGACGCGACACAACGCTCGTCCACAGAGAGAGCTATCTCTAAATTAAACTTCAGTCTGAAAGAACGTCCCTCTTTCGGAGTCTTTCACTGGAAAACCAGCGAAAGAGAAGTACGTGTCGTTCAGAGGCTTGCAAGGCCTTGCAGCGCGGCAACGATTGCAGATCAAAGCTACGCAAAAAATAAGAGAAAGAGCGACCACGGCGCGGTGTTTTTAATGCGAGGAAACAAATTATGCAGGGACTCCATACTGCGACCTACGACCGAAAACAACCGAGAAATTCTGCAACGTTTAGTGGTAAAATTTATTGAACCTTTTAGCTCGGTCGATATAAAGAAAGGAAAACGTTTGAATATTGCTGTACGAACTGCGTGTCATTGATGGCAGGTACTTCTGCCAGGTTCAGCGGTGAAAATTTATTGAACTTTTCCTTCTGATGTAAGGAATATGAGATGCATAAATGCTGCTGTTCTAGCAATGAGTCTCTGATAGCATATACTTATGTAACATTTAGTAAAATGTAATCAGACCTTTCAGCTTAGTATATACAAATGGAGATGCGTGAATATTGCTGATCTGCATGACTATGTGTATACCTTTGGTCATAGGTGACTTGGGAGCGTAGTTTAGGAACATAAAGACAGAGAAGTACCTGGTTTGTAAAGGTTTACTCATTTCTCCCAGACGAATGTCAGATTTTGCTATGTAGTCATGTTAGTAAAAATCAGCGTGGCTTTGTTTTACGGCGGTGATGATGCGTATTGCAAACGCTTTCCTAGTCATTTTCAATGGTAAGCGAGTACACTCATCATCCGCGATATTGGGTTGTCTCCGTCTCAAACGTAACTGGATGGAGTTTAATGCCTGATAATCGATCCAAAGTACAAACTCTATCGCTCAAGATTGATGTTCCGCTAAAGTTAGGGGTAATAGGTTTAACTGACTTCGATCTAAGTAGACGAATCGAAGAAAACCATTGATGAAATTATGGCTGGATGCAACCGTATCAGCGCGCAATATGAACGACCAACGCTGGAACCTGTGAACATTTGACAGTACACGGCATTGTTCTTCCTTCAATGATATCTGAGACCAGCATCATGAATATGAAAGGCAAGAATATTCTATGTTGTAAGTCAGACACCAGTTCTTTTCCCTTTGACTTGCGAGCAGCAGCAATAGAAAAAAAATTTGAACTTGACTCTCCTGTTTTTCCATGTCAAGTTAGCATCAACGATACCCTAATTTTTCCCTATCAAAATGGGAAGCATAACGATTGTACTAATTAAGGAACGAAGGGAGGAGCAAGTGAAGAAAGGAACGAAGGGAGGAACTAGCAGAGCTATTATATGATGATATATAGCTATTTAGCTAATCGAATTCTCAGTCGCTCAAATTTAGTATCACGCCCTCGTCCAAATGCAACCCTCATCCAACCTCTCCAACACCTCGAAAGCCACGCCCCCCCCCCCCTCACACACGCGTTTATTAGAGCCAGGTCTCATTTCATCTCTCTAACATCCAATCTGATTTTGAGCCAGAATCACTCAAGTGACTTAACTCTGGTAAGACTTCGGGACGCCTCAGGAGGCGGTGACGACTCGCCGGTTAGGAACCCCTGCAGATACACGAACGAGTATTTATTATTGACTTAGCAAGCACCCAGTTCTCTCTATCCCTTGCACATCAACGTAGCGAATTTGGCACGCAGATGGAAGGATAGACTGGTCCACCAAACCAAATGTAAGTTTTCTAGCTCCCGTAGCTAAAGCGGGTCACGGCCAAACCTCCGGTGCTGTCTGTCTGAAGTAGCTGGAATGGAGAGCAAACTGAGGCCCCAGCGTCTAGGCCACTAACTATTGGAACTGCTCAAACCCGCAAGTTGTCCATATTGGATTTCTACCTTTTGCTATTTTTCATGAACATGCATGTAATGGTAGAAATTCTAATAACAGTACTCACGCTAAGTCTACTGCATGCACTGCTGAAAACTTTAATATCAGAGAAAAACCAACTGGGTGATATAAAACAATTATTAGATTGAAAAAATATAATAAGAAAAACCATAAGATGCATCTCACCTAAAAATAATACACTTGTCCAAGAATACGAGAAGTAACTAGAACTCCTCGTGGCGTAAGGCCATCACCTGCGGGCACTGGCGTCAAACTCGCCATGCTTTGTACGCTCATCACTGTGCGTGCGATCAAGTAAGCTTTCTTGCCGCGTCATAACCACGAGAAGCACTACAATGAGCACTACCTAACCTAGCCTAAACTAACCTAACCTTACCTAACCTAACCCTACTTGACCTAACCTAACCTTACCTAACCTAACCTAATTTGCGATATAGCGAACAAGCAGCACACCACACGAACTTGAACGCTGTCAGCCCGTCCACCGATGCACCTACACAGAATAGTCGCAAACGTATATAGCGCATGGCGAGTTTGATGCCTATGCCTCCGGAGTGGGGGTAAATTCAATGCAGTCATTTTTGATGAACAAGGTTAGGGCACAGCCCCGATTCCAGAGAGTATATCTTCAATAATAACATAGGAGATAAATAGAACGCCTCGTGGCGTAAGATAATCTGCCGCGGTGGAGGCAAATTCAACGCCGTCATTTCTGATGGCCAGCTAGGTCTAGCTTTTGGCACAGGTCGCGTCACTCACTTATACGTGAGAAGCTCAGAAGGTGTAGTCCGTGACCAGGGAGAGGGCTAGTAGCAAGTTATCTCCACATCGCACCCAACCATTTGCATGGGCACTTTGACTCATAGTATGTAAGTATGAGATCAGACACATTACCACTTCGCAGCTTCAATCTCCGTGGCTTTTCGAATTTAACGGGAATTTTGTTGAACAACCTCGCACAGCGAACGGTGAAGCCATTAGAATATTTCGCTGCATTTACGTCACCGCCAATTCTGATAGAAGCTCGAATTAGCAAGAACAGTCACTACAGTCCGTAAGTCTGGCAACAATCTGCTCATTTGCATTCACTATAATTTCCTCCAGGATTTTTCAAATACATTTGACTGTGACGCTCTCGAACCTCTGCTGAATTGAATACATATGGAGGTGGAGAAATCTTTCGAGAGTTCTAACTGTAAACAATCTTTGAATAGCCCGAGGTGCGCTCGGACTTTCCGTTTGCTTGGTATCCCAACAGGTGAACAAAATTCTATTTCAGCCAATACCTGTCTTTTTCCATAATGCGAACATAATGTCTGCCTATTATGAAGAGAAAGTTCCAAGCACGCATTCTTTCCATTTGTTGCTTATGGTTACGCGTCTAGCCACATAGTCCTCAAAAGCTGCATTATCTTGCATTCTCACTCCAAAAAATTTTAATTTACTTTCTGTCTATTTCAATCTCATTACTTTTTGGTTAGGATATTGATTCAATAAAAGGAAAATTTTCCCGTATCGTAGAAGTTCGAATTTTCTTTCGCTGAAAGTGATATTATTGCCCGATGACTACCAAAAGATGTTGAAAATTCTAATTGGACAGTGCTTACTTCTGCCACTAAGTGCACAGCTGCAAATATTCCTGTGTCATCCGCAACATATGAGCGCAATTTAAAAAGCATTTCAGTTCGAGCTATGGTTCAGCACATAATCATCGCAAATCAATTAGCAAGATTTTTAGTATAATACGAAGAAGCCCAATAGACAGTAAGACGGAACTCCACCCTAACACAGTATTTTGTTTGCCTCAGCTAAACAGATTTTTCCAAATTCTTCGGAAAGTGCAAAACTCAATTAACAAAATTTTTTTCAGCATCGTACAAAGAAGCCTCACAGACAGACGGAAACTAGCCCAAATACATCATGTTGTGTACCTCAACATGCAAATTTGCACAAATTCCACAAAAATTAGAGAAGTTCAGTCAGGCTAATTTTTTTCTACTGGTAATATTGGAACAAAGTAGCTCAGAAATAAACTATGCTGGCTCAGAAACATCATGTAGTGCGCCACAGCGTACAAATTTGGACAAACCTTAGCAAAACCGGTGAAGTTCAATTAAGATTTTTTTTTTTTAGAACAGTACGAAGAAGACCTCGAGACGGAGGAGGCCGGTTCTGAGGCAGAGTTCTGGCCGCCCCTGCGGAGTGATATGCTGGAAGGAAGCAGGCTCCCGGCTGGAGCGGCTCAGTCGCTGTACTGAATTAGGGACTACAAAGAGAATTTAAATGAGCGAAGAGACGAGCAGGGGAAACAAAAGCAAGGCGCTCCTGGCAGGCTGGTTGTAATTGGATGGAAAAAGCTTTTCGCTCGTGTATTGTTATTTTCCAATTAACGTTATTTCAATTGGAAATTCTCGAAGGCTGGACTTGAAATTTGCAATCGACAGGATTAAATTATGGTTCAGTTGAAGAAAAACGTAATGCAATACTTTCGTTATTATTACATCAATTACTTTGCTTTAAACCGGAATTTATCGATAAAAGACTCGATATGTACCATTAACAAAAAAAAATTACGGTTCATATAAAGAAAAAGGAATTACACGCGATTGTTTAATACTATTGTTCCCATCTTTTCATGAAGAATCGATCATGTCAATAAAATAATTATGATTTCACCGTGCGTAAAATAGCTGTAAAAAAAACTTACGCGACGTATAGTGCGCAGTTATTATTTTCTAGCTATTAATCTACTTTAAATAGACAAAGCACGAAACTCGTATGGAAGGAATAAAGGTCAACTATTAAATATAACAGAATAAAAAGCATTCGTAGATAATCAATTCTTCGTGAAAATTTTTTTGAATCCCACAAACCCTAACAGTCGTGAAATAACAACAGAAACTACTGACTTGAATGAAATCCCCATTTTCTCCGTTCCTATCTTATTTAAAGAACTTCCCAAGCGAAAATTAAATATTCTGTATTGTGGACTGATTTATAGTATAATCGTATCCATTTCCTATTGTATTAATTTCCTTGAGCGTTATAAGTAGGATTGAATTTCTCCTTATAGCGTGAAATAAAAAATACGTATCAAGTACTGCATGAACAACAAGATCGATTTCAGCGTTTATGGAAAAGACCGTAATAGACGGAGCTGAGATTTTTAATTCATACGGCTCAATTTTAGGGAAAAAAATGAATGAGGCTCAACACTACACAGTGCTGTTCCAACCGCCGCCACACTCACAAAAAAATAACGCAATACAATTATGTAGCCGAAGTTTACTAATTGATTTAGCAAGACTAGGGCTGGAAGTAAAAAAAATCAGAACCTTACACGTAAAATACTAATCAAAGCATATGATATAAAGATTTAGAAATGATAGAGTCTGAAGAAGAGATATCTAATCTAATACTAAGAATAACCTTCGTGTGTTTATAAATTTATATATATATATATTTATATGTTCGGTGTCACGCTCTTACCGAAATAGATAGGCGGAAATTAGCCCAGGTTGGAGGCTCTGGTGCTCCTCTCAAGCTCCATTGAAAGTGATAGGCAGAAAATAGGCCGGGTTGCAGAAGA
>LQNS02278076.1:17723738-17742817 GCA_001587735.2 Parhyale hawaiensis | reverse complement strand
TACTATATTGCTGCAATTGCCCTTGGATTACTATATTGCTGCAATTGCCCTTGGATTACTATATTGCAGCAATTGCCCTTGGATTACTGTATTGCAGCAATTGCCCTTGGATTACTATATTGCTGCAATTGCCCTTGCATTACTATATTGCTGCAATTGCCCCTGGATTACTATATTGCTGCAATTGCCCCTGGATCTCTACATTGCTGCAATTGCCCCTGAATCTCTACATTGCCGCAGCCGCCCCTGTGCTGCTCCGCCCTAAGACTCCGCAGGGCCGTTACGCCCATGCATGGTCTGCTGGGATCACTTTTGCTGCAGTCTGCAGATGTCTGTATCCCAGTTGCTGTAGATATAGTCCAGCTCATGTGTGCTACTGACCTGTCTGCCATTATCTGTGTCTATACTAAGATTTACCATAGCTCAATTTACCATACGCTCAATTCAGACTAGTCTCTAACAAGTAGATTCCAACTTAACCTCCTAGCGTTAGCCCCTTATATAAATGAATTAAAATTGTTTCACTCTTCGTTAAGAGCTTAGAGAGTTAAATGTTCGATTTACTGTGTTTCTTACTTTCAATAAATACATTTAAAACGTTTACCATACATAAAGCCTTAGTGAGTGAAGTGCATGCATGGTGCCGCGGGGCTGATTATGGTAGACAGCAAGTCATCCGCTGGTTAGGTTTGCCCTGGTCTGCCCATAAGCCCAGACACTAAATTTATATTCTGTTTATTAGAAACACGAATAGGTTCTGATACCATTGTGCTCTCGATGTTCATGCGTTTATAGCTTATGTCGGACCCGCTGATTCCGAATCTCAGTCACCGGCTGATTTTCATAAGTTTGACTTACTTAGTGCCAGTGTTCCATCTTAGGTAAGTTCAAAGTGATTTGATAGGCTACAATTATTATATTATCTCTTCCTATTACTTCTTTATTAACCCTATGAATTTATTTTAAGCTCCGGTGATCATTCAAATGACTTCTTAATGACCTATAGTCGGTCAGATTTGAAAACTTAGGATTTCTTAGTTTTGTCTCACAACAATTCTAGTACAGCAATTTTCATAGAATTATTACCTACTGTTTTCTTATTACCAACTTGTTATCATATCAATGCTTATTTTATACAATTGTGGTCTTTACTTACGGTATGGTGTTACTTTTCTGAAATCATACAATCAGACAAATTTATTAACTTACTGCCATACTTAAGTACACTGTGATTATTACTGTGATGATACTCTAATACTTCATTAATGATTAACTGCTATCGCAATTTTTTATATATAAAATATTTATTCATTTGCGACGGTTACAATGATGAACTTTAGAATTTCAGTCAGATTACATAGTACTAATTTTAGACCTATTTTTTAGATGCAATATGCCGACTGTAACTTTTGTCTACAGAGCATTGGCTTGGTCACCTGTGAGCCTATTATGTGAGACTAGGTACCCCAGGAAGCAAAGAATGCAACGGGAGGACTCAATAGGACTAAAATAAAACTTAGCCGTGACTGCACGTAGCAAATTTACCTCACATCGATGAGTCGAAGTATTTGAGTGTGGAACCTCAGGCCTCCGCATGTTGTTTTCTTCAACATATCACCGTATTTTTTCTATTCGCTTCATTTAATCTCCCGTTCATGACTGGCCAGCAACTTCAGCTGAAAAATAAAATATTGTCGCCAAGTACAGAAAGTTCGAGCAATAGGCTAACTGTTCCTGTGGTTTCTCTCCCGTACAGAATTGGCTATAATGGTGTGTTGGTTAGGAATATATATGTTTTGTGAAGAGCACTGTGAACTGAATATGAAGTGTAACTAAGGCTTCAATCAAGAAAAAGAAGTCAAATCAGGTCGCCTAAAGGGAACAAATTCAGCGGTAGTACTGTGAAAGTTTCCAACAGCATGCACTGCAATTTTCTATAGATTATTGCTAAATTAGTTGATATCTTAATTTATTTATAGGCTAGAGATGAATTTCGTAATTTAAGACGATTTTTCTGGTTAAATTAGTTAAAATACTTCCAGGCTGCTCAGCTAAGAATTCGTCGATGATGACGTCACTTTTTGGTGCTAATTTCTCGTGAGTCCTCTCCTTACGCTCTTTGCTTCCTGGGGTACCCTGTCGGCAAATGTGACCACAGTAAATTACAACTATAACCGATGTTAGCACGAGCTCATCTTTTTCCTCGGATACCCGTGCCTTGTGTTCTGTAGTGTGAGGGTTGTCATACAGCCCCACACGTGCACCCACCTATGCGGTTGAAGTTCGAATTCTATTGGTTTCTTGCCACGGTACACTGACCACTGCGATTAATAATAATGTCACTTCTCGGTATTCATGCATTTATGTAGTTTTTCATCACGAGCTAATTCTGCGATTTAATTTTTTTAATCTGCATGTTATCTCCAGCGTATGTTTGAAAAATTGCTTAAGGCGGCTAAAAATTTTAACTTGAATAGTGTAGAAGATATGAACTAGTGAATAAATAACTGTAACGAAATTTACAGATAAGAGTGAATAGCGTCAGTGCTGGCTACACATATATATTGGAATACTATGCTTAAAATTTTCAAAAGTTCCTGGGCGCTGCATTACAACAACAAATACATGACATCATTGTCTGAGCGTGTGGAGGCGGGAATCGACAAACACTAAGTTGTATATACCGTAATACCAGAGGAACGGCTGGCAGGTTCTGCACAGTGGCTGGACAGAGACAGCAATAGGGGAAAATGAAGTTTGCGGGATTATCGGAGGAAATATTAGCTTTATCAGCGTCTTCTACCAATAATCCTAGGAAGACTGCACTCAATGCACTTCATAAATTGACTGTAGAATATATTTTTTATAGTACACGGCGCCACCAGCAATCAGCCACGCTAGAAAAAAAAGTAGAAGGCTGGCTTGTCAAGAGAAGAACGGCTGTGTTTCTTCCTTCTATTAAACCTCCTTGGTGACACTGCTCTCGCGTGACGCTGTGGTAGTTATACTACTCGCTTTATTTTTTGCATTGGTCATACATGATTTATTGGATGATGTATTCAATACCTGTCACTGCTGCTGCACAGTTTCCACTGTTTTTCTAATCACTTGTGTGTAAGCTGACTTAAAAAAAAAACTTTTAAACTTAAGCTGTGAAATTTTATTAGGGCACTAGTGGACCCGTGCGTGAAGAATTCACGCAATAACCTATACGTTTGCGTAATGCCTCTAGGCCGGTGCGGAATCTCCTCTTCTCTTATTTGCTTCTTATTTNGATTACTATATTGCTGCAATTGCCCTTGGATTACTATATTGCTGCAATTGCCCTTGGATTACTATATTGCTGCAATTGCCCTTGGATTACTATATTGCTGCAATTGCCCTTGGATTACTATATTGCAGCAATTGCCCTTGGATTACTGTATTGCAGCAATTGTCCTTGGATTACTATATTGCAACAATTGCCCTTGGATTACTATATTGCTGCAATTGCCCTTGGATTACTATATTGCTGCAATTGCCCTTGGATTACTATATTGCTGCAATTGCCCTTGGATTACTATATTGCTTCAATTGCCCTTGGATTACTATATTGCTGCAGTTGCCCCTGGATCTCTACATTGCTGTAATTGCCCCTGGATCTCTACATTGCCGCAGCCGCCCCTGTGCTGCTCCGCCCTAAGACTCCGCAGGGCCGTTACGCCCATGGTCTGCTGGGATCACTTTTGCTGCAGTCTGCAGATGTCTGTATCCCAGTTGCTGTAGGTATAGTCCTGCTCGTGTGCGCTACTGACCTGTCTGTCATTATTTGTGTCTATACAAAGATTTACCATAGCTCAATTTACCATACGCTCAATTCCGATTAGTCTCTAACAAATAGATTTCTCAACTTAACCTCCTAGCGTTAGCCCCTTAGATAAATGAATTAAAATTGTTTCACTGTTCGTTAAGAGTTTAGAGAGTTAAATGTTCGATATACTATGTTGTTTACTTTCAATAAATATATTTAAAACGTTTACCAAACATCAAGCCTTGGTAAGTGAAGTGCATGCACGATACAGCGTTGCTGAATATGGTAGACAGCAGGTAATGCGCTGGTTAGGTTCGCCCTGACCTGTCCACTATCCCTGCCACTGAATGTACATTCTGTTTGTAAGAAACACGTATAGGATCTGATACCATTGTGCTCTCGATGTTCATGCGTTTATAGCTTATGTCGGACCCGCTGATTCCGAATCTCAGTCACCGGCTGATTCTCATAAGTTTGACTTAATTAGTGCCATTGTCCCATTTTAGGTAAGTTTAAAGTGATTTGATAGGCTACAATTATTCTATTATCTCTTCCTACTATTTCTTTATTAACCATATAAATTTATTTTAAGCTCCGGTGATCATTTAAATGCCTTCCTAATAATTTATAGTCAGTCACTGTTGAAAACTTAGGATTTCTCAGACTTGTCTCACGACACCTAGTACAGCACATTTCATAGAATTATTACCTGCTATTTTCTTATTAGCAATTTGTTACCTTCGCCAAGGAGGTTATGTTTTCGTCGTGTTCGTTTGTCTGTCTTTCTTTATCTGTCACCAAGATAACTCAAAGCTTTTTGAACTGATTTGGACAAAATTGACAGGGATTGTTAGGTATGCTAGGAGGAACAGATTATTACCTTTGGTGAAGATATGTCCATTCTTTTGTTTGTTTGTCTGCCTCATTTTTCTCAACGCCATAACTCAAAAAGCTATAGATGGATTTTTATGAAATTAACATGAGTTGTTAGGTATATGACAAAGAGCAAATGAGCAAATTTTGGTAATGATCCGTTTGTTCGTTCGTCGTTGTTTTTATTTATGCTTATTAGCACATGAACTCAAAAAATAAGGAATGGGTCTTTATGAAATTCATAGGGGTTGTTAGTAATGTTAAACGACATAAATGCTTAAATGTTGGTGCAGATCGGTTCATTCGTTTGTATTTTTCTCATTTTTGTCATAACGTTTGTTAGCAGTATAGTTCGAAAAGTTATGAACGGATATTTAAAAAAAAAAAAATGCACAAGCTGTTATTACTATCAAAAGGCACAAATGATTTGATTTTGGAGTTTATGCAAAGAAAATAATGGTTTCAGAGCCAATTTGAATTTTTTGCTACCGTTGCCTCGCTTGGCGGTGGTTTGCGCTCTCAGAGTGCTCCAGTTATTATATCAACGCTTATTTTATACACTTGTGATCTTTAATTATGGTTTGGTGTTACCCTTCTGAAATCATACCGTCAAATTGATTTAGTATCTTACAGTCATACTTTAGTACACTGTGATTATTACTGTGAGGATAGTCTAATACTTCATTAATCATGAACTCCTATCATAATACTTTTTCAAATATAAAATATTTATTCATTTGCGACTGTTACAATGAACGGCTATGTTTCTTCCTTCTATTAAACCTTCTTGGTGACACTGCTCTCGCGTGATGCTGTGTTAATTACACTACGGGCTCTATATTTCGCACTGGTGGTACATGAACTATTGAATGATGCATTCGATACCTGTAACTGCTACTGCACTGTTTTCACTCGTTTTCTAATCACTATGTGTAAGCTGATTTAAAAATTTTATTTAGGCATGGGCAGAGATGGACATGAACTTGTTATCACCACTACAGTAATAACTCACGAATACTAGTTTTTGCAACGAGTGTTGGTAGGTTATCAACGTAACAAGTAACGTCATCGATTTCTTTTCTTTCATTGCAAGTAACGAAAATATCCGCCATGCGTTACTCCGCTTACTTCAAAATTCATAAAAGAGAGAATATGCCAAATGCACTGCAACTTCCAAAGGCAGAAAAAACAAAATCAGTCTTGACTGCATTTGATCTCGATACATCTTTACGACTGCCCATAACGGTGACATGTTCATTTAGCCGGTCAAGTGCATGCACATCACTTGCATTCTAATTTATTTAATAATTGTAACACACTCGTAAGTTTGCCACTAAGTCATATAATATTGGTAAAATATAGTTTGGCTGAGAGTCATTGATCGACTTTCCCTTATGCGCTTTTGATGGGTCGTTGGTCACTTTAATGGCTTTATGATATTATAAATTTGTGTGATAATCCCAATTTACTACTCTACTTTAGGGAACATTACCAATGGTTTATAAACTTTCTCGTATTGAATGAGGCTTGGAGGAACCAAAAATAGTTAAATGTACGAGGGGCGTATGAAAACTTTTAACATCGCTCGATTAGCAGCGTTGATATCTGGAAAACCTGTGATTTTTCTGAAGTACAACTTTTGTAAGTTGAAACTTAGTTGAAAAATAAATTATCAAAAACCCCATATTTCTTTTAGTTTTTCTCATGCCTAAACGTTTCATACACCCTTCGCATAGTTACTTTTATGTTTGTATAGTATTGTAAAAAAAAGTGGATATTGATATCAGTCATGTGCTGTATTACTAGACGTATAGTTACTTTTTGGTTTGTATAGTATCGTAAGATACAGTGGATAATCGTAACAGGTGTCTATTACTGCTGCAAAGGGCGTCAAAGAAAACGGTAGAAGCTGTAATTTACATTGACATTTTGAAGTATCTGTACGTGTGATGTAGATTTCCACTAAGGTCAACATACACTGCATTAGTTTCGATATATCGTAGCCGAAGGCTCTGGGTGATGCCAAATCCAAATATGTTGGACTACTCCGCAACAAGATCGATATATTTTCGGTTGTCTAAAGCTTAGTCAGTTTCCTGGTAACACTTGAAGCTGGCGAGTCACTCAACATTGAAGTTCCTAACCTGGCAAAACTAATCGCAATAGACAATCTCACAAAAATTGGAGCTCTGAAGATAATTTTGCGTTCAAATATTAACTAAAGCAACTCAATTGCATCAAGGTAATTTATAGTTCCAATAGGGTAGACGTTTTTCTTTTCTGTTCCTGCACTGGAAGGCCCGCACTAGATATGCGGGAACTTTGATCAAAATCACATCAATTTATTGGATAACGTTCTAATTGCTTACATCACTTTTCCAGTTAGATTTTGAAATGGATATTTTTCAGTGCCCTGGCCCTTTTAGCCCTTCAAAGAGGCCCGCTTCTCATTACTTAAAATAACCATTTTAACTGTACGTGTCTCATTAGCTCTTCAAATGCGTGCGATAGGAACCTTTCACATGGACATTTTTACAGCAGACATATGTACAATCAGCCCTTCAAATAAAAATATTTTCTGGTTTAAATTTGAACTCTCAGTGGTATTTTCGCTCCGTGTCTTGAATCCTTCCGCTGCTCACGGCATTACTAAAAACTTGCGCTATTTTTTTGCTTACGAAGCCACCACCTTAATTTTCTTGCTGTGAAAATATTGCCTCCAGTTTGAAAGGCCAGTGTGAAATCCTGGCTTATCTCTGTTAGATTTTGAAATTTCAAGTCGAGATAAACTTTTATGAGAATTAATCGTATTTTATATGAGCTTATAAGCGCAAGCTCGTGTAAAAGCTCAGATTTGTAACACGAAAATGAATATAATACAGCTTTTCCATTGACTTTTTCGGTTTAAATGAGCTGCTTACCGTCCAAAAAGCACTCGGAAATATGCTTACCAGGAGCGCTATTCTTGTAAATCCTGATTAGAGTTGAATATTGTATACGAATCAACCAATAACAAACATAACGACCAAAAACTCCAACGTTTGATGGGAATAGTATTGTTAGAAAATTCTTTGAAACACCCAAGGCAGTATTCGAGAAAAATTAACTTCTCCAGCAGGAGTCTTGACCTCCCTAGAAAGTAAAATCGCAAACCAGCTAATGAAACTGGGGGAAAATTATGTTACAGTTATTGCATAAATGCGATACATCTTTTGGTTTGCTGACTGACATGGAACATATCTATTATATTCACACTTCTACGCATGATACGTATTTGAGATATCACTGGAGAATGGTGCGTTTGTCCCAACTAGCCTATCTACTGTGGGTGTCATCATATTAATTATATTTTTCAAACCCTCAATAGAGCGACACTCACGAATTTTTTTTTTTTTTTTTTTTGGGGGGGGGGGACTGAGTGTGTGGTCCACGGACTAATGAAAACTGTCTTTTTTAGTCTGTGGGTTGGTCTTATCGTCCCTGTCTCAAGCGTCAAAGAGATATGTCTGTACCGCAGTTCCTAAACCACGTGCAACACTTGGTGAAGGTGGCACTGCTGTAGCTTAAGAATAAAGATACGCTGCCAAAGGATTTAACTAGTAGAAAAAAAAAATTAAAAAACAAAGCGAGGAAATGCCCGAAAAACTGGGCCTTTCTTCGAGTATTGAGAGCCCTCTGTAGCAGAGTAAAAACGGGGCTGTCTTGGTGACAATATGGTGTGCATCCGAGCCTAAGGCCTTGCTGGACCGAGCGAGCAATGTCTGTTCGGTGCAGAGCGCCTCTTAGACTATTACTGAGCTATGTTGTTCTGTGTTGCTGGCTGTAAATTCACGTGAGGACTGTAGATTTTTTTTTGTCGATATTTGATAACAGCTCGTGCCATTAGTTAAGTAAAGCAAAATTAGCAGAATGATTTACCAATTTATTATGAAGCTTTTGCATTTTCTTTTTCTTTTTTTTTCAATGTATTGCATTCTAAATCATATATTATGACCACAATAGGACCAATTTGGCACCCAATAATGAAAAATATTTCGTTAATTAAGCTAGTTCTTCAAGATATCTGGAAACCTCTTCACTTTTGAGTAAAAGTACTGCACCCCAGGAACCATAGAGCAGCGTGGTCACCCATGCTTCCTCTAGCATGATTCACAAAAATGCTTTGTAATTTTATATTTAGACTAAGTAAAAACTAACATCAGAACGAACGTTTTGAACCTACCAAAGTTTAGAGTACAAGTACAGTGCCACCTTCCGAAACATTCAGCAGCCTAGTCCCTGTGGCATGCGTCACAGAAAGCCTTGTAATTTTCGTCAAAGGTTCAACCAAAACTGACCTCAGAACGACCAAGGTTGTTATACAGCATGGCCTGCTGCAGCTGCCGCTACTGCTGCACCGCACTGCGCTACATTTAGAATGAGAAATAAATAGAGCAAGAGAAAATTTAAACAATGTGGGTAAGTAGCAGGCAGCGCCTAGAGGAATGAAGGCTCTTTCTCACTGGAGAAAAAAAATGTGGCGGTAAAAATGAGTAGATAATGGTTGATTTTTACTTAAGGGGGCAGACAAAAAAAAAATTCAGAGGATTAGCCAGGGGTTCAATGGTTCATAGTATGCTAGGAAATGCAACAAGAAATGTGTGTCTCTCTTGGAGGAAATATTATTGTGTCGAGAAAATATAATTTTTGAAAACGAGGAATTTTTATTCTGATGATGATAAAGCAGCAAGATATAAGTGAAAATAAATATAAAGCGCACAACTCTAATACCACACTCCGCAATACTAACGTTGGTAATAAATAACTAGAGCCCACAAAGTATAGGGGTAGCATGTTTTAAATCTGGATGATCTACCGCAGTGCCCTGCAATAGGAGTTAAAGTAATTGAGAACAATTTTATACACCGCAAGAGGGTAAGTAATGCTCAGTATTCGAAACAAAGGACACTCGTTGCTGGTGGACAAAAAAGAAATTATGCGGCTAAACGAAAAAATAAAAAAGACTACAAAGCCTTTGTTAAATTTGAACAAAAGAATAGAAAAACTCGACGATTGCAGGCTCCAAGACAAGGAATGTACGCTACGCATGAAGAAATATTGGAAGGCGATGTAAATAGTTATAACCCGCATCTTAGGTGTCATTTTCGGGGTACTTGACGTAAGAACAAGGGAAATAATAATAGCAACAAATACTCGTAAGGCTGGTTGCAGATTTCGTAACTGAGAAGATATAGAAAAGGACTTCATTTGTTCTCTCTCTGTTAGTCGAAATATACCAGGCGAGCAATAGAAATAACAGATTCTTATTTGGATAATCCATAGCAGTCCACTGCATTTTAAAGCAAGAGTAAATTGAAGAAAAGAATTCAAGCAATGCAAATTAGCGACGCGCAGCATTGGAAAGAAAAACAGCTCTTCGTTTGTTGGAAAGAAATCATACCCAATAATAAGCAAATTTTTGCTTGACGTCACAACGCAAAGCATAAACAAATAAAATGCGCGGGATTATCGGCGGTTACATAGCAAACGCTGTATATTCTATGGACAACAAAGCACAGTGCTCAAAAGTAACATGAAATAGAGATTTTAAATCGGCAGATACGCCTACAGCGCACTGCATGTAAAGCGATAAAATAATTTAGACCGTAATATTTAAGTAATGTTTACTAGCGGCGACAAACAGTTCAATGGAATTACATTTTATTATCAGGTTAATGCAAAAGTAAAGTCAGATTTCCAGGACAAATATTTCAAACACAATTTATTAATTTTTTAACCTCTTTGTGTCGATATAAAATAGCTTTGTGTTTAATTTGTATCATTCTTTTTGATCGTATCTGACGTTTCTGCGTAGTTTTCAAAAAACTTGACCCCCCCCCCAAATTTGTCTCACCTAACGGTTACGTAAAAGAAAGTTTACTCGACGAAATTCGTGAAGGTGTTGATGCAAGTGCGGCAGCAAAATCAATTTAGAACACTTATGAGGCTGATGTAGTGAATGGAAGAAGTTACAGGAGGAGTTTATTTTCGTTTTTGAAGCGGTGAGTGATTTAACTTTGAAAGAAAATTAAAAAAATAATAATTAAAGTAGGTTTCCTTATTATTGAAAGCTTCTGTTTTAGAGAACCCTACCATTACCTTTGAGGAACTTAGAGAACACCTGAATGTAGCTCATTCCACCATGGTACGCCACCTAAATCATGTAGTTTTTGCTTTATAGCTTTTCTTAATTGGACATTACTTTTGCACCAACCTGAAACAAACGATATCTTGTACCTGTGTAGATAGAAAGACAATTCTTTGTTTGCTGAAAGAACATCATACGTGCGAGGCTATAGGATTAGTTAACAAATATTTTGGCTTGACGCTGATAAGTAACAAATATTATGCTTAGTTATATATTTGAGAGAACGAATAATATTACAAACGAAATCTTTAGGAAATACTCCATAATCCCCGTTCAGTAAACTTCTACTCACTAGTAAACTCTAAATACTTTTTTATAGAGCTCTTCTCGCGAACATTAAAAATAGTTATTGTATATACTAGCCATCTAGGTAATAGTTAAAATTGCTCTTTCAAAATATTGATATTGTTCAGTATTTTGTTCACTGTTACAATACGTAATTTCTCTTACATTAGTTGAATATTCAGTATTTAGTGAGGGCGCTATTTCAAGCACACGCTCTTCAAGACTCACGATCTGCCGTTTTACATGCCTTTGTAACCACCGGCGTCATTACAGAGTAATTGCTTTCATTGTGTCGTGTGCGTTACTTCGTCGAAATTGCCACAAGCAAAGTCGACAGGCACACGCACAGACAAACATGCACTCACATACACACACGTCGTGACTGTTTCTGAGTTTATCTTCTATTATTTTATAATTTTTTCGTTATTGGTTACTAAATTCGTTTTTAAATTGTATTTTTTCACTTATTCCTTTATTTGCAAAGGTTGTAAACAGGCATAATTTCCGGTCTTGCCAACGTTGGAAAAGGGTTTTGTATGAAGAATTGGGTACTGGCGAATGCAAAACACATATTTACTGCACATGTTCTTATACGTATTTACTGTACATTTTATGCTATATATACCCACTGCATATAATGACAGCATTTAGATATCAACAGTGTCATTATAATTTAATGTTCAGGTACTGCTATGATATTCATGAACTTCATAAGTGACGAACTCGTCATCCTGCAGCGAAGAAGATAGAGACATGCCCAGGCAGCTCTGAATCCTAGCTCCAGGCTGGTCCAACGTTACAGTTCAACATATAGGCCCCCTGTTCATTTTTGGGAAGTCGATCTAATGTCGTTTCGTCGCTGAATATTCGACCAACGAAGCATATGGTCATCGTACCTACAACATGGTAATGAAACTTTCGTATACGATTGTCATAGACCGCAACAGTACTGTTACGGTCTATGCTATTGCTTATATTAATTCAATATCGAGTATCATTCTCAACATTTATTTCACATACACACAAATACACGAACATAACGACAGTGAACAAGCTTGATTTGATATATTGATGGGTGACAATTATTGGAATCACATACGTTTCTGTCATATTTACCTATGCATTCTCCTTTGATCCATGAGTACTTATTTACTCATAATTATTCCATCGCATCGCTGTCTCTTAATGTAAATTTTTAAATACTGGATCCATGCTATCCACAATTACAAACTTCGGCGTATATAACTTATATTTTCCCTTTCAACTAAAATTCGATTAGTTTCCTGATACTTCTAGTGAAAAAAACGCATAAATTATTAAACTGTCAGTGCCAGTCATCAAGTTTTTTGTAAAGCATTCCCCATGAGTGACTCAATATTGGCCCACCATTGCTTTGCAAAATATTAGTACCTGTACCATGACGCATATTGGTGAAACAATGATCCAGTGTCGTTTGACAGGACTACCAACATTGTACCGAGCCCTCTCCTAGCAAGGTTATTTTGCTTCCTTGGTAACCTACAAATTACAAATCGAAAATAAAAGTAACGCATCATTATAGAAATCCATTGCAAATTCTTGTTATAATACACCAAATAATAAATAATGCATGATGATTCCATTCGATATCTATGAATGAAACACAAAAATATGCAGCTATGTTGTAGTGAGCTGCTAATTGCGATTATGAAATACAAAATCTATAACATTCTCCAACTCCATTGCTAATTCGGGACGCAAAATTTACGAAATGAGGAACACTATTCAAGTCGTTTATACATTCATTCCCATAAACACAAATTTTGCGATTTGATGTGAAAACATGCCCGCTAATTCTGGTCAAAAACTTCATTTTAAACATATATATTTCTCCTGCTATATCTAACTGTTATTGTTGATCACATAAATCACACGTGTTACAAGTTAGAGCTTTTTTGAAGTTCTGTGTTAATTTTAACACTAAAATCACGAAGGGTGCGATTTAATATGAGTTCAGTGGTCTGATTACAGAACTGCAATATAATATAAACTTCTGAAAGTTCATTTCCGATGCTGATTTTGTATATGAAAGCTCGAACTCTACTGCAGTAGCTTGCTGATCCAGATGATAAAGGACAAACTGTGAGCTTTTCCTAATGGAAAATGCAAATTTCCGATGCTAATGAAATTATTAAATAGTTTTCACGCAAATTTATTGAATTTCATTTACCAGTCTGGTTCTAAACATATACTTTAATTCAAATTGACACAGTTACAGTGAAATTCTTTATTTCTTAAAAGGAACAACAAATACAGTATTGCTAGAACCCATTCATAACTTTAACTATTTAAAGCCCACAGGAGAAGCAAAAGTTTTGTCAATTAAATTGAAAATTTTTTGCTGCAAGCCAACTATCAAGACCATGGTAAATTACAACCTTTAACCCTACAGAGGGAGACCTGAGGTGTGTTGCGCCTCACCCTGCAGAAATATGCATATTTATTGTTTTCAAATTTCCGTTGAGTTGCTGGAAACTTGTTACTTTTCATAAAATGGCATTTTTCATGTTTGATGAAAAAATATAAGTGAAAATACCATACATAAGTGAAAATACCATAGATTTTATGATAAATAGTCCCTAAAAAGGGAGACCTGCGCAATAGTGCACTGCACTCTACATTCTTACGGCCGGCAGCTCCGTACTTTTCAACTTTTGTTTATACTGTGTATCTGCATCTAACTTCTTCCCAGGGTTATAATTATTGATGGACAACGAAGCTTTATTCACATTATTTATAATAAATATGACCACCTTAGCTAAATGAGGCTACATCAGTGCTGTCGCAGTCCATTGTATACTGTATAATTCAATGGATATTGTTGTGTACACTCGTACATAGACAGTATAGTCCCTGCAATACAGCAAGCGCCCCACAGTTCCCGCAACACATACACGCTGCCTGCATTGGTGAGCAAACTGCAACGTTATCGTACAAAATGTATGTGATTGTATGCTTTCTAGCGTTCTCTTAGAAAAGTTTTATAGTGTTTTATTATAATTTACCATTGAATTGATGATTCTAATTACATCTCAACTCGGGTATGAATGTCAGATGAGCATTCCTGTTGATTTTTAATCCGAAATACCTATAAATAATGAATTTATTAACAAATCACTAGGCTGAGGTACATTGCACCTCACCTTTCCCGCTATAACTCTTCGCTAGGGGTCTCCCTTTGTAGGTTTAAATTAACCACAACAGTACAGCAAGAGCTATAGGTGTCGGATACAATGCACTGGGCTATGCATATACATACTTTATGCATCACATCTTGAAATTTGTTGCAGACATTGTGCACCACATTAGAAGAGCGATGGATAACATGACCTTCATATCATTTTTCGCACCAGAAACAAATTTACGGGACGAATATTCCTCAAGCGTCTGAACTCTAACCTCCCCCCCCCCCCAAATATACATATTTTATGTTTTGTTGTTGAGTGTCCATCCTACAAGCAACGGATCTTCAGTTCCTTGCTGCGTTGGGGGACTCCGGTATCGAGAGGTGAAGTGCAACTCAGATTGGGTTTTCTTCAGTGGCTACTTCTCCGATTCGTCACACCGCCGGATCTTCAAAAGGTAATGATTGATGCAAAGTCAACCTTTCTCTACTGTGAGGGATATAATACGATATTGTTTATATTATTAGAAATAACATTCTTGACGACATTGCTGCTATAAGTCAAGTTAACTGCAGGGATGTCACTCAGCTTTCATCAGTCAAACAATTGACTATATTATAATTAAAATCCCAACTAGGACCTATAACATGAATAACTGTGTATCTCATCCAACATTCATATAGTCACAAATATATTTTGCTTGGTAGCAAATCCAGGGCTAAATTCCAATGAAGATTTGGTTTTGTTTAGGATTTCTATATGAATAAGCAAACATTTTGCCACAGTTTGCGTCACCCAGTCGTGATACCAATTTTGGAAAGTAATTTGCAAGCAAAAACGGAGCATCACCCATTTCACGGGCCAAGATGTGTACGGTTCTCTGTGTCAGATGAATACAAAAATTCATCACGAAGAAAAAATGTGTATAAAAGTAGAACGAAACGAGAACACTTCGAATCATAAGATCATCATCCCTTGTAAAGCAAATTTCAACACCGTCATTTTTTATTGCCAGCTTTACTATACAGTTTTGGCATTGATCACATCTGGGTCAACTCACCTGACTCCCTGCAAAAAGAAGTTTTTAAACAGTGCTCAACTCCTTCTCCCTCTATTTAGGTGGACAATCAAATATATAAACATAATTATTTAAATCTTGAACGGAAACATTATCACCTCTCTTACTTCCTTCGCCGGTGATAGCATGAGCAAACTAGAGCACTCTGAGAGCGCATACCTCCGCCCAGTGAAGCAACGGTAGCAAAAAATTTAAACTGGCTCTGAAACCATAATTTTCTTTGTACAAACTCCAAAATCTAATCATTTGTGCCTTTTTATATTAATAATAGCTTGTTCAATTTTCTTGAAGATTCGTTCATAACTTACTGAATTATAGTGTTAACAAACGTTATGACAAACATAAGTCAAACATACAAACGAACAAACCGATCTGTACCAAAATTTGATCATTCATGTCTTTTAACATTACTAACAACCCCTATGGATTTCATAAAGATCCATTAATTATTTTTTGAGTTATTGTGCTAACAAGCATAAAATTAAAAACAGTGACAAACGAATGAACGAACAAACGGATCATTACCAAAATTTGGTCATCTACTCTTTGTTATATACCTAACAACTCATGTTAATTTCATCAAAATGCATCCATAACTTTTTGAGTTATAGCATCGAGAAAAATGAAGCAGACAAACAAACAATCAAACAGATGGACATATCTTCACCAAAAGTTAATCATCTGTTTCTCCTAACATACCTAACAATCCCTGTAAATTTCATCCAAATCGGTCCATAACTTTTTGAGTTATCTTGGTGACAGACAGACAAACACGACGAAAACATAACCTCCTTGGCGAAGGTAATGATAGATTCTCGAGTTTAATTTCGTATAGGTATCATGGATACCTCAAACTTTCATTTCTTTCAATCGTTCGTTATAAACATTTTGCCACCGCGTCCCCTGAAAAAAATGAAGTTCCAAGATGGGTCTGCTCATTGGTGTGCACTTTTTTCTGTCTAGTTAATGTAATGTGCGGCAGGGCTGCCACAGAGCACTCGTTATTCACCAAGTGAATATTGAAAATAGAATTTTCTTTGTAATCCTTTTTATTTTATAGGAATACGCCTTTTCGAGCTATAATCCTTTTTTTTTTTTGTCTCTGGGTACACGTATCTGTGTATTGTATAATAACGTACTTTCGTCCCGGCACATTGAAGGCTAGTATAGTTAAAATACCTTTCATTGGGCAGTGGAGTCCCTCTGACGGAGAACTGATTTACAGAGGTTGCAAAACCTAGAGTTTCACAAAAAAAATGAATAAATTATGTCACTCTTGAGCACGAAACGTCGTAACAATGGGCTCTCCCACCTACATCGCCCGGCCAAACTGCAATGAAAGGCGTTTATCTGGTTAGTAGAATGATTTTGGTATTGAAATTTTAGCGAAATGTTTGCATGAATATTTTTGAAGGTGAACTTTTGCACTCATCGACACGAGCCAAGAAAACTGGGAAAACATCGGCAGTTTTTCGCGGAAAAACAAACAGAAAACTGGCTGAATTCCAAAGAACCAAAATATAACCAGAGGATAGACGGATGATATTAAGATTGAATATTGGAAATATACTGGGGATTCTCCCCTTTGAATCAACGGTATTGCGCATTAAATTACTGAAAGTACGTAGAATTTGGTTAAGGCATTGCAAGGAGCACATTCCGCTACAGCATTTCATCGACAAGCCCTCGCGCCGATGGAGGAGAATTCCTCTCAAGAGGCCGATAAAAATTGCGAGCAGGGCAGGCGTGGAGTAAAGACAGCCTTTCTCCGCAGGTGTACTGGGCGTTGCTTTAATGCTGAGTGCAATGCCGTGAAAATTCTGCAAATATTCGCTTTATAATTCTGAAACTGTTGCTGTGCTCGTTGCAGTTGGGGGATAAAAAAAAGAAAGCATTCGGTCTGTTTTTAAAGCAGTGAAGTTTAAAGGTAATCCGGTAGAAATTCTGTACAGATTTATGCCAAAGCTAACTATTGGAGAATTATAGCCGTTTAAAGTTCAATTCGATGTAGTTAGGGTGTGGGCCACAAGTTAGCCCTGACGCCTAAACACAATTGTGTTCCATATACACTCTAATGCCGGGTCCACACTATACTTTCACAGGAACAACGTGTTATGAGGATGTGCAGCTCGGATGTCGTTCACGCTACTGTATCAATGCTACCGAGTTGAAATCTATTTCAAAACGACGAGACCACAGACAAATGGCCCTGTCACACTACGACGATTTAGCCGGCGTATGCCTGACGTGAAAATTGTGATGACATACGTTAAACTCTCGATGTATTTATCATTCTTGGGCGTGTAACTAGCGCTATCATACCGAGTTGAACGTATACAGGACGTATTAGTAACGTACACTGAGCGATTGCATAAATTAAGGACAACTCACGTGTGACGTATTTTCACGTGTTGCCGGCGTTAACAACGTAAGGCAAACCTATGTCCAACGCGTCTAGCGTATGAGTAACGTAGCGCAGCGATTGGCCGACGGACACGTGCCGTACCCTATAAAATCACTAATTACGCGCGACGATGCAAAGCAGTATCTATCGTGTGATCGTAGTGGGAGCATCAGCATCAAATTCTTCTCGATCATGCCTCCGAAAGTTTTCAAGGAACGGCTCGGAACTTCAGGATTTTGGCATTTTTCACATCTCAGTCAACCTCTTCTGACGCCCTGAAAAAGATTGTGATGTTTGCTCAACTCTTTTTACCCTTTTCTGGGTGGACAGACCAGCCGACACAATATTGTTCGAGGGTAAACTCCATATGGCATTTGCCATTCCCAGATATACAGCTATCAGCTGTTTATAACTTTTCCAAAATTCCAAACTTCCAAAGGTCAAAACGTCTTGGATACGCTTGATATTATCCCGACGTATTACGACTTGTGAGGAACTTACACTGAAACGGCGTCAACGAGAGCATAACTTATTTCCCACGTACACGGAACGTATGTAGTATACGTTGACAAATTTTAAAGATGTTGAAAATTTTGGTCGAGGTCGAAGTACTGCAACGTATGTCGGCGTGTTGCAGCGCGCTCTTAGCGTTAAAAACTTACCCATAACTTATTCAACGTACGCCAGCGTATTTGCCAACATCGGGCATACGCTGGCTAAATCATCGTAGTGTGACAGGGCCTTAAGGAGGGCACAGACAGGCAGTTCTTCAGTATTTTTGCAAAAACATTATGTCTTAACGATGACGTCACAGTCCTGATTTTATTATTTTCATCTTAAGTTGGTATGCAGGATACAAGTTTCATCTACATAGCTCTAGCCGCTCGAAATTTCGTCGATGGCTAATGGCTATACCACTTTCAATCCAGGAGGCTTTTTTAAAAAGAAATCATCTTGGGAGTCTTCTATATACTCTTTAAGATGGTAAGGATACGCAGTGCATGTCATTGATTGAATTGACAGTGTGTTAGTTTTGCGCAGTCTAAATATCTCTCTCGTTATATGAAACTGTTCATGGCCCAACACTGAGGCGATTCTTTGTGGCGAAGTTGTGTGCGTGAATACAGCCACAAGTTGCAGAAACGACCAAATTCATGTCTACGTGACGATCAAAACGTGGTTGTCGCACGGAGACTCGTTTTTGGTTGTGTTTACGACCACAACTCGCAACTTCATTTTGAGTGCGCTTATCGGTCTTGGTTGTGACGTCACATTGTTTATTTACAAAGTGAAGTTGT
>LQNS02278076.1:17705831-17723557 GCA_001587735.2 Parhyale hawaiensis | reverse complement strand
TAGAGGGGTATAGTTATTTGTTTGTTTACAATAAGAGCTTGTCATGTTTGTCGAGAGAGGGCGCTGAATACCATCTCATGTCTTTGTGACTGCTCTAGTTGCTCGTCAATGGAACCATAACTCGAGTCAAAGCTGAGCTGTGCTTAGAAGCTGTCCGTCTGTGTTTTCATTAGTCTGTGGATGTGACCTCTGCATTAAAGTGCTGCGCATTAGGTCAGTGACATCTCTGAAAGTTAATTTTTCTTCCAACATATTAGACTAATACCATAAAATACAATTATATCACTGTTATTTTGCCCTTCGGGTCATATAACCGGCGTCGGCGAAAAATAAAAATATTACGATGATGCCTTCTTTATGTGATATTGTAACGGGTCTTTGTACGTACAACAATGACACATTGCGTATCAGAGGGGACCCCCATACATTATGGTGGAAATAATTTTTTGATTATACAACATATACCCAAGTAATTTTATTGAGTGCCGATATTGAGTGCATCCGATAGCCCAATTAGTATGACAAATAGATCTAAGAGCTCATAGCTGATTCATCAGTATTTTTTTTATTGACTTAGAAACCTCAGAGAAAAGCACATTACTCGTGGTAGTATAAAAACATCTGCTTATCAGCAAATAATACAAATTCGTATATACAGGGCTAAAGAAGCGAAAAAACTAATTTTCAAGTCTTAAAAATGGCGTCCATTTAGTCATTAAAAATAAATTTGGCCTCTTAACAATGGCGTATGCTAGCCACTAAATACATACCTTGCATCATCGTGAACAGTTTTTTTTTTCAAGATCGCTATTAAATTCAGAAAGACATAATCGATGTTTCATCTCTCAGCCGTCAAACATGGTTGACAACAGTAGGCCGGCAGGGATAATGTAGTTCTATGGTTTCCTGGGCCAATGTTCTGTGTGCATATTATTTGGAAACAGAGGATTCTGCAGCTTATGCTACTTCCTAATTAACGAATGTTGACGTAACTATTTGAGTTGTACGTATTTTTCTTTTTAATCATCCTCAAGGCAAATAAGCACACAGTACGAAATTTACCATTAGAACCCATTTCCCTGTGTTCAAGTTTCCCTGGTTTATAGAAGAAATTGTGACCTATAGAGACAGTGAAATTAGAGCGTGTATAGCTTGGCTGCTAAAATAGGAAACTCATTCATATACAGGAACACTTCACAGGAAAAGTCTACCGTACGGTGCCAGTTTTTATTCGATCGGGAAAACAATCATCGGGAGGCACTACACTAAATAGAAAATATTCATAATAGGTACCACTTAGAGTTGCAATCTGCATTTCAGTCCAACAATACTTCTGCAGACTGCTAACAATCAACCCCGTAAGTTAGTTTATAGGCGAGACAAATTTGTCTCGGCCCAATTTCTATCGCTCAGTATCGTCGGTATCGTCTTGAGGTGATTTTTAGAAATTTATTGCAGGTAACATCTAATTTATTTTCTATGGTAAAATATGACTGCAACCTGAAGGTGGATTAGAACATCGGGGAAAAAGGTTGGCCCAGCTGGCAATTACTAGAGATTATATACATTTTTGAAGTCTGTACGAAATTGTACGACATTGTGGTTCGGGCAACCTTAATTGTTGGTGTCGAATAAGCTTCAACCGTAAGAGAAAATGGCTAGAGAAAGACCCGTATTCGTCACGTCATTACTGTATTGACTTAGTCATTCTAGTCGCAGTTTATCACAGGCAAGTACCGTCCATCAGTCATATCCAGGCAGGTATATTCTAACCATGTCAGTTATAGTCTTCTCCACGCTGACATATTTCAGTAGTAATACTGAAGTAAATCTGTTTCAAACAGAAAACGTTGAGCCCTGCCGCCCTGTATCAATATAGGCATATATAATCCACCATTTCCAGTCTCAGTGACAAGTAAGCAGACAGTCATAATCTAGTCACGCCATGTCTCAGTCTCTTCCAGACAGTCATAATCTAACCACTGCTTGCCTCAATCTGTCACAGAAAGTCATGATGCAGTTATCACATGTCTGAGAGTATCTTAGATGAACATATTGTAGTCATTACGTTTCCGCCTGGCTTAGACAGACATAATGTAGTCCTCACATGTCTCTGACTGTTTTAGACAAGCAAAATCCAGCCGTGGAATGTCTTAATCTAGCCATACGGGCACGAAGCAGCCCTGACATAACCCAATCTGTTGAGACAGAGAGAAATGACATGTCTCAGTTTGTCTCTGACATGCGGACTCAATTCATTCATTATTTTTCGACTATCTACACTTACAGCTTCGCAGTAGCTCCCCAGATTGCATCCCACATCATCGTGAACTTTCAGGACAGTATGATTATATGTTTTTTAAATCTCTCCGTATACATATGAATTATACCGGGTACCTATAATGTATCCTTATTATACAGCACAGTCTCTACAAGCTATATAGCCTTTATTGACTTGTTATACACCGTTTTCTTGAAACCAAATATTAGTAGTATCCAATTATTCAGCAACGGAAGGTCATAAAACATTCTTGTGTGACGAATTGTGCAGCATTGTTATTCTTTTTACAGCGCACTTAGGCAAAGTCAAAACGAGGATGTATAAAACACAGTACCATTCCCAAATTGTGTGTCCGTCTCCAGAAAGCAACGAGTTTCGGCTCTGTACCAGTAACCCTGTTTTCACGTGAGGTGGTGCTCTTCCACGGGCTGTAGTTATCAAATATCTCTAACTTTTTCGTGCGGCCGAAGGTAATTCCGGCATGAGGAGTGATACAAAGTACGCAGCCCTATAGAAAATGAATTATGAGTTATTTCTTAGTATGTTACTTTACTTTCAAGTCACTGCTAGTAATTTGCTACTGCTGCTTACTAATGTTTCTACCAGTCCATCTTTGTAAGCAACGAATATAATTTTCCATAACTTCGGAATTGTTCAATAATAAACCAACATGAATGGTTTCTTCTCTTCAACACAAATCAACAGGAGTTTGAGTATAGCAAGTTTATTCCCTGCGAGTCATCAAAATTCGGCCTAATATATGAATAATGATGCCTCTCGGTACAATGTGCACAGAATCAAATTTTAATACAAAATTTCTGATCGATGAACATGGCAATGTGCAGCATGTATCAAGTATACCATGCCTAAAACATTTATTGCCTATTATGCACAGATGTTGATGTTGTAGTTGGTGTTGGGACGTTCAATAATTCAGGTACGAAAGGCTTGACTAGACACCACAGAGTTTCCAGATGACGGGCATTTTTACGGATCATTAGAACCTTCTGTTTTTCAAATATTTACAATACTACCTGCCATTACTGAATGGAAAATTAATAAGTTACTACGCATTCCAAGACACTTCCCGCGAGTACATTACGTCCAGTATAGTGTACCTTAATATTGAATTCCCAACGAATACAGTACATCACGTACAGTGTTCTAGAATATTTAATTCCCAACGACTGTAGTGCATCAACTACAGGGTGCTACATTGTTCAATTCCCAACGAGTACAGTGCATCAAGTAAAGTGTCCTATAATATTTAATTCCCAACGAATTCAGTACATCAAGTACAGTGCTCTACAAAATTCAGTTCCCAACAAGTACAGTACAGGAAATACAGTAAGCCACAACATTCAATCGATATGCAACAAAAAACACGATTGTTTCTGTTACCGATTACAGGTACAGAATGCCAAATAAGCAAAATCAATAACATAAAGTATATCCAATCCATACACATAGGAATGGAACTGCGGCAGCCATACTTTAATAAAAATAGCATCAGGTATCCATTCTGATGAAGTTTAATTTTTTCACTGCGAGAATCGAGTAAATTATAATCTGCATCAACTACCTAAAACTGTACAGTAATTTTCATATGAGAATACTATCCATAGTCATTGTATACCAAATAGCCAGATAGTCAATTCCCGCTGCGTAGAACATCCGTAATACGCACACGAGTTGCAGATTCTTCAAATACGCAATGCAGGAAACTTGTACTCAGTATAATTGAAGCTCAGTCGGTACAACAGGGCAAAATTATCAGTGCCTTTAAGCAGAGCAAAAACTTATTGGTACGCGATCTACAATTATTTTTGTAATCACAAAATATTAAATATTTAGTACTAGTTACGTAAAGTGTCAATTATCACACATTCTACGGCAGTTTTACCAGGCACAGTACTTCATATATTTTCAATTCAGATTACGCACAGTACCTACTGGTACGCACCGTCTACTGCAGCTTTAGCGAACACAGTACGTCAAATATTCAGTTCCCAATTAGTACAGTACCAGTTGGTACACAATCTACTGCAGTTTTAGCTGGCAGAGTACGTCAATATTCACTACAAGTTTTTCGTAAAAAAGAGAGGAGGAGAAGGATGGCATGCGTAGCCGTCAACAAAGCAAGGAGATGGAACAGATCGCGATTGTGGGTGGAGACACAGAAACGGGCAAGGCGTTGGCGCGGCGCACATCCGAACCCCAACACGCTGCACAACACACTGACTGAGATGCAGATGTGCCAGGCTTGCCTCAGCTGCGTAGCGAGTCAACGTAAAACTCAGCCACTGTCTTTGTTGTGCGCACCCATTCATTGATGGCGTGAATGAATTTACGGATGACTGAAAGCAATCGTAACATAACCAGTAATTGATAATAATTTCAGGGATGATGGAAATTTATTGTCTCAAGGAATGAGTAAACCGAAATGTTTTGAAATTCACTGAAATCGATAATGCACTCTACATTTTTGTGTTGTCGATATTTACTTGATGGGAAAAACTCATTGACAAGAATTTAGCGGAAACACTTCAAACTGATTCACTTCGACTTCTGAACGTTCATTTACGCTGAGCTTACAATTAACACCTAAAATTCGATTTGAAGTTGCAAACCGTACCCTCAAAGATAAAGTTTGGGATACTTGGAATGTAATCATAATAGATTATATGAAAAGAAATGGGCGAATCCAATGTTTTTGCTCCTAATTTAGTCCCAACAATGAACTGCGCGTGAAACTCTACGGATAATACCGCCAGTATTTCATTATCTCGTAAAGTAAGCTCCCACATCATTATTGTTGGGCTTACCGTATAAATGAATGCACCCATCTTTCATTATGTACATTCAAATATCAAATGCATTAATGTCGTTAGGGTTGTATATTTTCATCACCATGTTTTTTCACATGTGGCCAGCAGATGTAGCAAACTGTTCATTCAACTTAGAACAAATAATAAGAGATTATCCTATAAAGAGAGGGTCAGAAAAAGAAAGATAAATAGCTTTTATCGCCCATAAGCTTGAAGATCACCTACTTAACAAGAAGGTCGATGCACAACATAAAGCCGTTTAATTAAACTAAACGTTGTCAAACTATTGTCTTATGATTTATAACAGCAATTTCAAATTATATGCCAATGAGATTTGAGTGGCTTATCATTTTATTTTCTGAGGTTCACGTTAGCTTGCATTGTCAAAAAATATTCTGTAGTTTAATCTTTTTTTCGATGGCTGACTCAACATAGAACCAGTGCAGCGGCTAAAACTCGTATTACGGTACTCCTATTTATTCATGTAGAAGCCTTAGTTGGTAAAGCAAATCAAAACTAAGTTCTTTCCGATACTTTTTTATATTTTGAAATGTACTGCACTTTCAATTAAAGACCCTATTTTATCAAAAATTATACAGTATTTTTAAAACACTTGCAGCCTATCTTTTTGTTTTAAGTATGCTTAGTTAATTTCTGTTTGTTGTCAGCCCGTGAAAATGGAATGTCAAGTACAGAAAAATGAGCATTTCCGACATTTTCTTCGTCTTGCTTTCAACCATTGTTCTACGGTCGCAAACGTTGCTTATATTATTTGTTCTGTGGATGGAGAGGGTGCCATAGCTGGAAGGACCGCTCCTTATTGGTATACTAAGTTTAAAATGGAAAATTTTGACCTCAAAGACTCACCTTCTACTGGTCCTGCAAATCAAAGCGACGAGGAACCATTAAGCCATCTTATGCACGAAAAAACTCCTCATCAACCGACAAGAGAATTGGCCGAGAAAAAGGAATGCTCCCACACTGTTGTACAGAAGCACATAAACTCGATGGGAACGACTCAGACGTATGGATCATGGGTTTCGCATGCCTTAAGTGACAGCTACAAATATCAACGAGCCACAATCTCCGTCGGTTTGCTTGCTCGTCACCGCTCAAGCCATGAACACAAGCAACGATTTCTTGACAGAATCGTTACTGGAATCGGAAAACTGTGTCAATCCATTATCAAACGCTAAGCGTAGTTGTGTTTAATACTGATGAAGAATTGAAAACCTGGTTGGATGAGTTTTTCGAGTCAAAACTAGCTGTTTTTTTACGAGTGAAAATCCCATTGAAAGCTGGGGAAAATTGTAAACAGCAATAGAGAATGTGTTATTGATTAGTTGGTTGATATTTTTAAATAATTTTTTTAAGACAATGTATAAAAACGGGAGAGACTAAGTTTCCAACCCAATTTGTATATATAAATATATTTGTGCTGCTTGACTCTCAAGCGTTTCAAAACTAACATTCACTTGTGTACTTGCAGAAGGAAAGTTTCATTCTCCAAACTCAAGATGATAATCCAACTGTCGCTGCATTATTAAAAGATCAAGCCTAAAGATATTTGACATATTTTACGGTTAAGCCCGTACCACAAGCAAGAACAATAACAAACTTCGGTGTAAAATTTCACCGTCATTTTTGACGGCTGGGTACTCTAATACCATGTAAATCGATTAGTTTTTGCAAGCCGGAAAGTGTTTTCCCCGAAGAATGAAATTAAATTGTAAAAATAATTGCTACAAAGAAATCCTCGATTTGGTCGCCCACCTGCAGTATACTCTGATGAATAGCTTACCCTATGCTCTATTGATAATACACTGAAGTCGAACTTGGGCGTGAACACGGAGCCATTGACGTATGGATGTCAGAAGAGAGTACAAGTTAGAATGCACGACTGCGAAGCTGTAGATAAATTCATTACTTGAGTTTCAATTATTGGCAAACAAAGCTGTATTTACTTATGAGATTATCATATCTTTGCCAGCATCTGCAGCGTGGTCTAATTTTACCAATGGGCTTTTAATGAAGAGCATCAGAATGAATATAGCTTCTAGTATGGGCAAATTTTCACCCCTTCCGTTTTCTTAAAGCGTGGTAGAAAATAAACAGATAGGCGCCTAAATAAAAAGATAATAATAAATTAAATACACATTGATCTTTATGAAAGTTTAATTACTATATTATGTCACTAGAAATTATTAAATAATCATAGTTATAAGAAAAGAATAGAGATAGAGTCGAGCAAAATGTTTGACTACACCTGTAAATTATTTTTGTTTTTCAGTGCACCTAAATTGAGGGTTGTTCCTTCATTTAATCCCAGTTACTGCAAATTTAGAAATATTACAGACACTAATCATAGTAAAGCAGATCATATTATCTATACATTCTTTAATAGTGAGTAAAAAAGAAGTAATATACAGTAAGTATTAGAGGAAAAAATACTATAGCACCACATTATCCCTTATGTCGCTCGGGTGCAGGAACGTGTGTGCAGTGATGTGGGGCACAGCGCTTTTCTCCTCCTTCCCTTTTTTTTTTTATCGTCGTTTTACAGGCAAAGGTGTTAATGTAATATTGCTTTCTTCCTTTTATTTCAAGAACAAAAATTTCACTAGGTGGTTGTGCTACTTAATTGAAATGAATTTACGATACGCATAGGTCAAATACTTTAACAATTACTGATTTGTTCCTTAGTGCGTATTGACGTTTTCATTTTCTTTTTTCCAGCCTGATGATGATGCAAGAGCATCGAAACGTTGCATTTTAAGATTTTAATAATGGTCGTCAACCAATTTTTATTTACTTTATCACACAATGAGCTACAAAATTATAGAAAAGCCGAGCAGTTAGACATCCTTTTTCTTCGTAATTTGTGTCAGTTTTTAAAAAATTGAGCCATAAAATAATTTTGGTGTTCATAATAATTTTATAAAAAATGAAATATGGAGACCCCAACGATGAAATTTAGTATCCAATTCCAACAAGATGCTTAATAGTACATAACTACATACATACCATTCTGAAAAGCATCAGTATCGGCACGTCAAAGAACCTAAGTAATTTAGTAAGTCAATAACATTCAAAGCAGCATGAAAGTAAACAATAGCTAAGCTCAGTCAAGGCGTCAGTAGGGATTTGTGCTACTAAGCTAAAAAATGCATATTATTCGAGAAAATAATAAGCCTGTCTACGGTATACGATTTCAGTACGAAACTGCCATTATTTAGACAAAGTTCAACAGCACACAGTTAATATCGCTTGTCTCGTGACAATTAGCTTCCTGAAAAACTCCGTTGATTTGCACTACCTACCAGCACGAATTTTGAATATGAATTATTGTAGAGATTTTGCGTCGGCTTATATGAAGCTAGCAGAGTTCCATTTTTCGACGAAAATTTTATTAATCATTTTTTCGTTGGTCTTCCTTTACTTTGTTGCTTTGTTTTATTGTTAGTTTTCCGGTAAGCGTAACTGCTGGTATAATTTTACTGACACACCTCAAATAGTTTTATAAAAAAGTGTCTATATACATGTAGCCCCTCTATAAATTTTCTATCAGTCTTCTTTCACTTATTCATTGGCAGAGGATTTTCAAGCGTTATAAGGGATTAAATTCAAAAGCCACTATCTTCAGCGTAAAATTATACCCATCATACCACCAATATGTTTTAGTTCCAAGATTCAAATATATTCTGTGCCCCAATTATTGCCAGTAATTTTTCAGCCATCTTTTAAATATTTCAACTGTTCTCTTTGTCGCTCGTTTATATTCATTCATGACACGTACAGACTAAAATAATCTAAATCTTCAGAATAAAAAATATGTATTTATAGCTGAAAATTTTCCGTCGACCAGCTTCAATTGACCTCTGGCACTAATATTTTGATTGATTTCATGAACTGTTTTCTTGTGGCAAATCATTTCGAGAAGATGGATCGAGGTCAACAGATGGAAAGTCAACATCAGGGTTGAGCCAAGTGCTGAAATTGCCGCTCTTCATGCCCTGTGTGTCGTCGGCAAACAGCCCTTATTGAAACCGAATATTGGGGGAATCCGTTGGAGCGTCCACAGCGATGGCGTCTCAAGTTTGTTCTCAAGTGCCATGGCTCTGAAGCAACGGTAATTTATATATTTCTGTAAAATCACTGTCACCAAAGCATTTTAGCATTGATATGGCGGAGTAAATATTTGAAAATACGCATGTAATTTTTTATTTCTTAAATTGAGAAACAAACATGAAGCGTTACAAGCTTCTGCACAGCTATCGATCGTCATAGAGATGGTAAATGGAAATTGTAAAAAATAGGCTGCTTTAATTCCTCAAGTGGAAAGAAGCAATTGTGTGTTTAATATCTATCGTTCTAAGGGAATTGGGCAGAACAAAATTCTTAAAAATAGAGGACAGGTAAATTCTGCAATATTTACACCATGAAACCAGAATGTCAGTTCTTACAGTCCGCATGATGAGAAGCTTAGAGTCTCAAGTATATTGACAAGAAGCGCTGTTCACTTATTTTTTCCTGCTCATGTACAGTAAAATTTAAGTCAGCCGATCCCTATCATATTTGTGCGACGTGATATTTCATTTCCTAGATTATTTTTAGTGGATTTATTTCCTTCACGAGTCTACACAAGAATTTCAAGAACAGGAAACTATACTCAGTAAATTGTAGTATAAATTTCTTTCATGTGAGAGCTGAGGGATTTACATTAAAAAATAAGGGTCTCTTCTACTTTGGACGTTTATATGTAAAATAGACAGAGAAAAATTATGCCTTAAATAACGAATTTGAACAGAACTATATAAACTTTTGTCTACCAATTACAGAGTAAATTTATATGAACATGATACAATTTTCAGCTTTTAATGTTCTCTTGATCACTTTCATGTTTGCATAGAATTATTATTGATCAATTTAGACTACCTGTCTGTTTCCGTCACTAGTGAAATTCTATTATCATGCACTGAGTGGCCAATGTAAAAGAACAATAGTTATTTAACGGACCTAGTTCTCACCACAGGATATACAGTCTAAGTGTTTACAGAACTTTCGTCATAAGGGTAACTCGTCCACCTTTGTGACTCATCTTTGCGAAAGAAGCAGAATTGCTCGAATACTGTCACGGTAGCTTCTTACTGTTCATTTGAGGGAATTATTATAACCCTACGCTTATTCCACATAGGACCGTGATGCACTCTATTTAGAGTTATGGTTCATATCCTTATATTGTTGCAGTCCATCTATATCATTTGAGGTCATTTTCTAGGTGCTATTCTATTTTTATCATATTAGCAAAATAACCTAGCAAGTACTTATGGCTGTTAAGTATACAAGTTATATCTATATACTGCAGTAACTATGTTCAAATGACAAATACTCATATATATGGAACTTAAGTTGTAGTGATTCTAGCAAATATATATATATATATTATAATGAAATACAATTAAGAAAATATTTGGTCAACACCATGCTTCAGCAAGATCTGAAATACAAAATAAATCAGCTGAACAAACATACGTATTTATTTTGTTCGTATTCATCACTGATATTACAAACTTTGCTAAGCAACAATCCCTTGGCTTTGACCAGATGACTGTAATTTATAGTGTCATAACTGGGATAGGGGCAGCGAGCCCTTAAGCAAACATGCAAGCGACAAACTGTTTATTATGGTGTCGTAAGACAGCATTGACTTCGCCTTTCATTGAGCATACCATATGGCCAAGTTCACTAGCACTCGAACCAAATAGACGCCCAGCGGCACAGACGAATTCCATTGAAACAAAACTCTACAGAAAATCCTGGAACAGCAACCGCAGATACTTTTGTCCTGAGCAGCGCCTGTTGGGTCGACGGACACAAGAGCCTGTTGAATCGGAGGGCCGACGCACGGCTTCACTTCCCTGCCGAAAGCCTTCCCATGTCAAAACAAGACAAAAGACCTGGTCAAGAGTTGCGACTGGGCCAAAAACCTCCATACTTTCCCCCAAAAGTGCTTTCATTTTCCTCAAGGAGGCCGAGTTACGCTAGAGACTTGAATTTTCTCAGCAAGAACTTCCACTAGCTGCACCTGTTTGCAACCCACTTCATTATTATGGACTTGCTAATGGAGATGAAGGCAATTACGCGCTGTGTAATGAGCGAACTCATAGAAAAACTTAATTATAATTTGGATAGCCTAGATTATAACGAAGCAAATTTCCTTATGAATAATAATGGAGAACGTAATGATGTATTCTAGGCAAGTCTTGATTACAAAACTCAAGGACCGTTGTGCTTATTCGAGCTTCTACAGATAAAAGTCGTTTTAAATTTCTCAAGGAAAATAATTAACACGAATAGCGTATAATGAGGACTGCAGTGAGACTTAAAATGAAAGTTCGAGAGCTGCTGCAGTGGAGGACTCCAATGCCGTAATTATGGCCCGGCGTAGCGTGCCAGAAGCGGTGCTGTGTAGGTAACAGTGCGGGCTCTACTTGTGTGTCCGCACCCTACCAGAGATGTCTGTTTGGGGTTTATTTCCTCTCAGAATCATGTGGTGGAGGTTGTGCCATGGTAATGGTTGTGGGTTTCAGTAAAGAGTCTAGTTTCTACGTTGTCGATCGTAATGTTTAAATAAATGAAAGAACAAAAAGCTGACTCGCATAAACAGGATGTTTAAATTTTTATTCCATTATAATTTATTGAATATTTCGGTGCTGGTGGTTATTCTCGATGGCTTTTTTACAATCACTGCATTTGGCTACAAATACATCCATTATTTCGAAAACATAAACTTGCGAATGTACTAAAATTTCGAAGAACAATATCGGGCTTCGCGAAATGTTGTCGCTCTCCATGTGTGTCTGTTTGCAGCGAACTTTTAAAAATCAATAATGCCACCTCAGTGACTCTAGCTTAAAGTTTGCACTTTCTAGGCAATTAGCAAGAGCAATAAATAGGAGTAACTCCTGTGTACAATATGCCACCAAGGAAACGGAATGAACTAGGGCTTCAGAGCTGTTTTCTGAAAGCCCAAACCTTCGCACAGCTGCGCAAAACTATAAAACAGAAAGAATGGTAAACAAAAAAAAATACAAACTGACAGACGGAGCATCACCAAAAATTAATCGTCTGTTCCGCATGACAATACCAGCAGTTCCTGCAAAAAATGCGAACTTCCTTCCATTTTATTGAGTTATGGAGCTAAATGACAACAGACTCATGGATCGCCACTAAAATTTACTCATCTGTTTCTCTTCACATTCCTAACAGTTCCTGTTAATTTTACGAAGATCCGTTCATTACTTTTTGAGTTATGTTGCTAACAGAGACCCAGAACAACAGACATGCAAACTCTGGCCAAAAGATAACCTCTTTTGCGGGGTAAATATTGAGATATTTCATCTCCTCGCCGGGACACAACAAGTGGACATTGATGTCTACAGTGGTGCCCAAGCTCCAAGGAAGCAAGGCGCTTAAAAGAAGAGCTATAACACCAGATAAAATTTATCAGCCAGGCTATTTTCTAAAAAAAAAGAGAAAAATAGTGAGACTATAGCTATCTCTTATTATCGTGTTTCTGGTGCAGAGGATGCAGACAGTACTAGTTTGTTAGCTAATTACTGTGTCTCACTGTAATTACCTACCAATCTATGTCGATTCTTTTCATTAAATGAATATCAGATCCACCGAAAGATCTGGTCCTAAAGAAGAGATCTGCAGATGGAAAAGTTTATCATAATCCGTTGAAATACTATACATTTGAATTAATGCATATCTTCCGTTCCATCTTACTGCAATTCTCTTCTTACTCTGCCACTTCTCTCTCAATAGGATGCTTCAGTGTCTCATACAAAGTCTCCCTGGAGCTGAATGCGGTCTCGCTGTGTTCTCCCTGATATTCTCCAGCTTTCCCGTCTATGCTCATCTTCTTTTCAATTACAATCATTAAATGTTTTCATTTCTCAACAAGATCTCGACTTTCTTCTGACGACGCCACGCGTCTGAGATGATAGAAGGGAGGGGGTTACTTCGCATCCTCTTATTTTTCTTCAGCGAATAGACGTTTGCATATACAGGCAAGTGAAATGTGTCGGAATATTCCTGACTACACGTGCAGCTTTCAGGGCGAATCGGTGATGAAAGATAAACAATTTCAGCCTGCTTATGCAATTCTAAAAAATTTGAAGACGCACTACTGACTTCAGAATGCCAAAGGAATATTAGCATTTGTCAGGTAGCATAATATTTACGAGCTTACCTGAGCGAATTTCCCAATAATGCTACTGACAATTGAAATTGCCGTAAAATAATAAAATAGTTCAGCTATTTAGCATTAAAAACTACAGCCCTGCAAAATCTACGGCAATGCTAGAAACAATCCAAACTTCGTACATCACACAAATTTTGGTTTGGTGTAATGTTATTACACATCACCACTGTCTAACTCAATCTCACAGTATACGATAAAAAAAAAATGTCCTGATACAGTGCAGTCTCTTTAACTCTGGATCAGAGCTTTTCCACATCAACAATATTTACCTCAGCTCCAGGAAAAAAAAAAAACGGTGGGAGAACAGCCCCCTCCCATGTCACCTAAAATATACTATTAACTCGACTGTTTTATTTTGAAGAATATTATATTAAGGTGAATTAAATTATGCTGTACTAGGCTTAGCTATTTCGACTTATCTTATTCTAGCTACTTATAACCTAACCCTACTAAACTAAACTAACCTAGCACAAAAATTTAGAATGACCTCTTCTGGTCAAACCTAACCTAGTCTATTCTAACTTACTTATTTCCACCTAATAAAAGGTGGCCTACCTAGTCTAACCTCTTTTAATATTAGATAAGATAGGCGGCAGTAGACGGACCAACAGGCCCATTCCCAAAGAGACACCGGTACTTACGCCCCGGCCCTCTATGAGCTATTGCATGCCATTATGTTAATAAGATATAGAGGACTAATAAGAGAAAAAAAGGGGAAGAATCTTTGCCTCAGAGACGACCATGAATGCACGCAAGCACGATCATGAGCCGCTGATATGCGGAGCACAACTTGACTAGCCTAGTTCTACCCTGCCTGTTCCAGCCCGCGCTATCCTAATCTAACCTAACTGACTCTAACTTTATGTATTCTAACACTATCTTACCTCGCCTAACTTATTTTTATCCAATCTAACACATTCTAAACACTCATAACCAAACCTAACCTATATTTACATAATCTTTCCTAGTCTGACCTATTCTTACCTGACCCTCCTAACTTAACTTTTGTTTATCTAACCTTATTTATTCTAACTAATTTAACCTAACCGAAACTCACCTAACTAAGCCTAATTTTACCTTACCTAAGTAAACTTCACTTCACCTAACCTGGCAATATTACGGGTTCTTCCAACCTAAGTCAGCACATATGAATTGCAAGGTAGAATTTGGTTCCGAATATTATAACTTAGTTAACATAATTATAATGTATTTCAAAATAATTCAGTTCTAGAATATACTTCAATAGACAAACGGGGTTTTATCTGCCGGCTCTTTTCAGGGTGGCTTTTTTTCCTTCAGGGTGATTTTCCCGCCGGAGCTGTTTCCAAGCGTAGCTTTTGTTGAGATAATAATAATAATAATAATTTTATTGGAAAAAGGAATAGGTGCATTTATTCACAATGCGGATAGGTATATAATAACTGAACGTTTTCCCATTATTCCAAGCCCATAATATAGTAAAACTATTTGGGCAAGTGCTTGCTATTCTAGGTATATTTTAGCAATTCTTGACAGTACTAACATGAACTAGATAGGAGGTCCTAGAGACCTCTCTAAGCTTAAAACGGCTCACATATCTTCATGAATACGTACTAGTAAATGTAAACTAGGTAGTAGTAGTTGTAGTATTCTCCCAGTTTAAACCTCCCTACGCACAGAGTAAACTGTAATCCAAAAGAAAAAGAGGGAAGGGACACAAAGAATGGCAAAGAGAAACGCGGAACCCCTGCATGATTCAACGCGCACGGGAAGAGCAAGCCAGGAAAGAAGAGGAAGAACTGAACAAAGCACCATCGACAGGAGTAAGAAGATGGAAGGAAGTAAAGTGGGCACGAAAGACAGACGGGCCCAAGCTAATGGCCATAGCCACCCACACAGATACCATCTATATTAGTCTCGCTAACACCAAAAATTGTCCTGACAAAGAACAATGCACGTAACTGATATATAGACGCTCTGTCGGATCAGTAACATGCGTCTCAATCTTATTGACATTATAATTTTTCTTGAAACAGTAAACCCTTATAATTGGACGGTAATGATTTTACGCAGCGGGAAAATTCATCACAATCTCACTTTTGAAACGTCACGATGTACGTATACTTTTTAACTCTGCAGTGTTGCGGAGCTTCAAAATTTACCATCTCACTACTGAAATCAGAACTATATAATAAACACCTTCGTGTCTTTATATGTTTATGTCTTTCGTGTTACGCTCTTAACGAAATCGACGAAAAATAGGCCATGTTGCATATTTTGTAATTATGTCGTACTTTCATGAAGATCGGCAAGCAAAACTTAAACCAGATTGCAGAAGATGGCGAAAGAGGGATCTTAATCCTTTAACTGAGTTCACCTTTCCCTCAGGTTGAAATCGAAACGATAAACACATTTTCAGCTTATATTAGCCCTGCCATGGAGTCTAATTTCTGTAACATGCTCCATATATTGAAACTATATTTGCTCTTAGTTCACGACTTACGAATTCAGCAGATGTTCAACGCAGCACAGGTGAAGCGATCATTTTTCACGAAGTAGACACAATCATTTTTTCTAGCTCGCTTTCTTACTTTTGCCAGAGCAGTTTTCGACTAAACACAACACTTTCGATGTACTGAAGGAGTATCATAAGGTAGGTAGGATACCCTGCTAGAAATTTAATTAATTGCCACCGCCGACCAGGTGGTGTTTTTGTTGAATTTGTCAGTATGATTGCTTACAAGTCTTTTTGTCTGTCCCCCAGATAACTCAAAAAGTTATGTGCGGAACATTACAAAATTTGCAAGAACTGTTAGGCATGTTAGGAGGAATCAGAGGTGGGTTACTGGACTAATGCAGCAGTGAAGTTGTAATACCGCTTTACCCGAAATCTTTACCGCTTTACCATTACCGTAATCGGCTGAAAGTTACCGCATTACCAATACCAGAACTTAGACAATTTTTAAAGCTGTAGCTGTAACGGTTTTAAACAGAAATGGCTAAAACATAGCCGTTTCTGGTACATTTCCATGGAGAATTTTGTAAGATCGGAACAAAAAATATCTGCAGGGAAATTGCAGATTAAGGTGGCTCACAATAAATATTATCGATCATCTTAGTATAATAAGCTGCTTCTTGTATTTATTTCGTGATCGCATCTTAATGAAGTAGACGAAAAATAGGCCACGTTATCCATTTATCTGAATGCACTTCTAGCTTGAAATACTTTTCGAAATTGAAGCAATAAAAATATCTGCAGCTTCTCTGAGCTGTTTGCTTTCAGCTCGTGAATAATAAATACACTAGATGATCAACAAAGCACACACGAAGCGATGACTTTGCACGGGGCTGTAGACACAATTATTTTTTCTATTGATTTCTGTCTCTTTCTGACGGAACAGTTTTCGCTTCAAGGGAAAACTTAGATGTACTGCAGGCTATTCCTTGGGCATCTAGGATATTCCGCGGGGAATCTATATTATAATTCTGCTAGAGACCACGTCCGCCCATGTGTCTGTACGTTACGCTTTTCAGTATAAGCGGAAGCTTCAACTTACAAGAAGCTTTGATTTTCGCTGGGAGGCTCACGCTTGAAGAAATCATCAGTTAGTTTCGAAGCAAAGAAATGAAGTTCATTTTATACGTATCATACATACAGTACCAATTTTCGTATCTTGTAATATTTACTTTACTGGGGTCGCATAACGATCAAAATGTGGGAAAATTCGTAGCCAGGATACAAGGCACAAGCTGTTTTGAACTGCTCCCATTCTAAAGCATTTTTGATGTGAAATTGAGAGCGATATTTAAAAAAATATTACATAAGCTGACAAAAAAAGTGCCTTCGGTGACATGAATCAATTATCGAAAAAATGGGCTGAGGGTCGTATTTTGTGATAAAGCTATTGCAAATAAAGGGCAAAGCGGCCAAAGGTACCACTGTCGAATTGAAATCATCAAATACACCGATGAAAAGTAAAAATGTCGAAAATGTGAAAGTATAAATAATGTAATCTTCAGAAGACGATGAGCAAAGGTTAGCAAAGACGTGTAAATATAAATGAACAGCTATGAGAAAAGTACCTCCGGAGACTTAGAATACTATATTTGTTTTCATGCTGTCTTTACGTCTCTGCCATGATATACAAGGGCGAAAATTTACTCGTAAAAGGTCCACAGGTGATATTGTGTCTAGATATGTTGTGTAGGGTGACTTAAGATGGCCTACACCCCAACGATAAGCCTAATCAAGGAGCTTGTATAGAGAAGGAGGGAGCCAGTAGCCTAGCTCGTTGAAGCTCAAGAGTCTCTTATGGCTGTCAGCCAGTCATCGGATGCACCAATCGCATACCAGTAAAGAGTCTCTTAT
>LQNS02278076.1:17672497-17686592 GCA_001587735.2 Parhyale hawaiensis | reverse complement strand
GAAGGCAATTACGCGCTGTGTAATGAGCGAACTCATAGAAAAACTTAATTATAATTTGGATAGCCTAGATTATAACGAAGCAAATTTCCTTATGAATAATAATGGAGAACGTAATGATGTATTCTAGGCAAGTCTTGATTACAAAACTGAAGGACCGTTGTGCTTATTCGAGCTTCTACAGATGAAAGTCTTTTTAAATTTCTCAACGAAAATAATTAACAAGAATAGCGTATAATGAGGACTGCAGGTGAGACTTAAAAGGAAAGTTCGAGACCTGCTGCAGTGAAGGACTCCAATGCCGTAATTATGGCCCGGCGTAGCGTGCCAGAAACGGTGCTGTGTAGGTGACAGTGCGGGCTCTACTTGTGTGTCCGCACCCTACCAGAGATGTCTGTTTGGAGATTATTTCCTCTCAGAATCATGTGGTGGAGGTTGTGCCATGGTAGTGGTTGTGGGTTTCAGTAAGGAGTCTAGTTTCTACGTTGTCGATCGTAATGTTTAAATAAATGAAAGAAAAAAAAGCTGGCTCGCAAAAACAGGAAGTCTAACTTTTTATTCCATTATACTTTATTGAATATTTCGGCGCTGATGGTGATTCTCGATGACTTTTTTTTACAATCACTGCATTTGGATACAAATACGTCCATTATTTCGAAAACATAAACTTGCGAATATATTAAAATTTCGAAGAACAATATCGGGCTTCGCGAAATGTTGTCGCTCTTCATGTGTGTCTGTTTGCGGCGAACTTCTAAAAATCAATAATGCCACCTCAGTGACTCTAGCTTAAAGTTTACACTTTTCAGGCAATTAACAAGAGCAAGAAATAGGAGTAACTCCCGTGTATAATATGCCACCACGGAAACGGAATGAACTAGAGCTTTAGAGTTGTTCTCCGAAAGCCCAAACCTTCACCCAGCAACGCAAAACTATAAAACACACCGAACGGTATACAAAAAAAAAAAAAAAATACAAGCTGACAGACGGATCATCACCAAAAATTAATCGTCTGTTCCTTATGACATTACCAGCAGTTCCTGCAAAAATTGTGAATTCCCTTCCATATTATTGAGTTATATAGCTAAATGACAACAGACTAATGGATCGCCACCAAAATTTACTCATCTGTTTCTCTTCACATTCCTAACAGTTCCTGTTAATTTAACGAAGATCCGTTTATTACTTTTTGAGTTATGTTGCTAACAGAGACACAGAATAACAGACATACAAACTCTGGTCAAAAGATAACCTCTTTTGCGGGGTAAATATTGAGATATTTCATCTCCTCGCCGGGACACAACAAGTTGGACATTGATGTCTACAGTGATGCCCAAGCTCCAGGGAAGCAAGGCGTTTAGAAGAAGAGCTAAAACACCAGATAAAATTGATCATCCAGGCTATTTTCTAAAAAAAAAGAGAAAAATAGTGAGACTATAGCTATCTCTTATTATCGTATTTGTGGTGCAGAGGTTACAGCCACTACTAGTTTGTTAGCTAATTACTGTGTCCCACTGAAATTACCTACCAATCTATGTCTATTCTTTTCATTAAATGAATATCAGATCCACCGAAATATCCGGTCCTAAAGAAGAGATCTGCTGATGGAAAAGTTTATCATAATCCGCTGAACTACTATACATTTGAATTAATGCATATCTTCCGTTCCATCTAACTGCAATTCTCTTCTTAGTCTGCCACTTCTCTCTCAATAGGATGCTTCAGTGTCTCATACCAAGTCTCCCTGGAGCATAATGCGGTCTCGCTTTGTTCTCCCTGATATTCTCCCGCTCTCCCATCTATGCTCGTCTTCTTTTCAATTACAATCATTAAATGTTTTCATTTCTCAACAAGATCTCGAGTTTCTTCTGACGACGCCACGCGTCTGAGATGATAGAAGGGCGGGGGTTACTTCACATCCTCTTATTTTTCTTCAGCGAATAGACGTTTACATATACTTGCAAGTGAAATGTGCCGGAATATTCCTGGCTACACGTGCAGCTGTCAGGGCGAATCGGTGATGAAAGATAAAAAATTTCAGCCTGCATATGAAATTCTAAGAAATTTGAAGACGCGCTACTGACTTCAGAATACTAAAGGAATATTAGCATTTGTCAGGTAGCATAATATTTGCGAGCTTACCTGAGCGAATTTCCCAATAATGCTACTGACAATTGAAATTGTTGAAATATAATAAAATAGTTCAGCTATTTAGCATTAAAAATTGCAGCTCTGCAAAATCTACGGCAATGCTAGAAACAATCCAAACTTCGTACATCACACAAATTTTGGTTCGGTGTAATGTTATTACACATCACCACTGTCTAACTCAATCTCACTGTACGATAATCAGAGCTTTTCCACATCAAGAATATTTACCTCGGCTCCAAGAAAAAACCCCGGTGGGAAAACAGCCCCCTCCCATGTCACCTAAAATATGCTATTAACTTGACTGTTTTATTTTGAAGAATATTATATTAAGGTGAATTAAATTAAGCGGTACTAGGCTTAGCTATTCCGACTTATCTTATTCTAGCTACTTAAAACCTAACCCTTCTAAACTAAACTAACCTAGTCAAAAAATTTAGAATGACCTCTTCTGGTCAAACCTCACCTAGCCTATTCTAACTTACTTATTTCCACCTAAAAGGTGGTCTACCTAATCTAACCTTTTTTAATGTAAGATAAGATAGGCTGGTGTAGACGGACCAAGAGGCCAATTCCCAAAGAGACACCGGAACTTACGCCCCGGCCCTCTATGAGCTATTGTCATTATGCTCGTAAGATATAGAGGACTGGAGTAAGAGAAAAAATGGGGAAGAATCCCTGATACAGAGACGATCATGAATGCACGCAAGCACGATCAAGAGCCGCTGATATGCGGAGCTCAACTTGACTAGTTCTACCCTGCCCTGTTCCAGCTCGTGATATCCTAGTCTAACCTAACTGACTCTAAATTTATGTATTCTAGCACTATCTTACATAGCCTAACTTATTTTTATCTAAACTAAAATATTCTAACCACTCTTAACCAAACCTAACCTATATTTACATAATCTTTCCTAGTCTGACCTATTCTTACCTAACCTTACCTAACTTAACTTTTCTTATCTAACCTTATTTATTCTAAACTGATTTAACCTAACCGAATCCCACCTAACTAAGCCTAATTTTACCTTACCTAACTAAACTTCACTTCACCTAACCTGGCAATGTTAAGGGTACTTCCAACCTAAGTCAGCAAATATGAATTGCTGGGTAAAATTTGGTTCCGAATATTATAACTTAGTTTACATAATTATAATGTAATTCAAAATAATTCAGTTCTAAAATATACTTCAATGGACAAGCGGGGTTTTATCTGCCGGCTCTTTTCAGGGTGGCTTTTTTTCCTTCGGGTGATTTTCCCGCCGGAGCTGTTTCCAGCCGTGGCTTTTAATGAGATACCATCTATATTAGTCTCGCTAACACCAAAAATAGTCCTGACAAAAAATAATGCACGTAACTGATATATAGAAGCTCTGTCGGATCAGTAACATGCGTCTCAATCTTATTGACATTATAATTTTTCTTGAAACAGTAAACCCTGATAATTGGACGGTAATGATTTTCCGCAGCGGGAAAATTCATCACAATCTCACTTTTGAAACGTCACGATGAAAGAATACTTTTTAACTCTGCAATGTTGCGGAGCTTCAAAATTTACCATCTCACTACTGAAATCAAAACTATATAATAAACACCTTCGTGTCTGTATATGTTTATGTCTTTCGTGTTACGCTCTTAACGAAATAGACGAAAAATAGGCCATGTTGCATATTTTCTAATTATGTCGTACTTTCATGCATCATCGGCAAGCAAAAATGAAACAAGATTGCAGAAGATGGCGAAAGAGGGATCTTAATCCCTTTAACTGAGTGCACCTTTCTCTCAGTCAGGTTGAAATCGAAACGATAAACATATTTTCAGCTTCTATTACCCTGCCATGGAGTCTAATTTCTGTAACTTGCTCCATACATTGAAACTATATTTGCTCTCAGTTCACGACTTACAAATTCAGTAGATGTTCAACGCAGCACAGGTGAAGCGATCATTTTTCACGAAGTAGACACAATTATTTTTTCTAGCTTGCTTTCTTACTTTTGCCAGAGCAGTTTTCGACTAAACACAACACTTTCGATGTACTGAAGGGTTATCATATGGTAGGTAGGATACCCTGCTAGAAATTTAATTAATTACCACCGCCGACCAGGTGGTGGTTTTGTTGAATTTGTCTGTATGATTGCTTACTGGTCTTTTTATCTGTCACCCAGATAACTCAAAAAGTTGTATGCGGAACATTACAAAATTTGCAAGAACTGTTAGGCATGTTAGGAGGAATCAGAGGTGGGTTACTGGACTAATGAAGCAGTGAAGTTGTAATACCGCTTCACCCGAAATCGTTACCGCTTTACCATTACCGTAATAGGCTGAAAATTACCGCATTACCGATTCCAGAAATCAGACAATTTTTAAAGCTGTAGCGGTAATGGTTTTAAACAGAAATGGCTGAAACATAGCCGTTTCTGGTACATTGGGAATGGGCCTATTGGTTCGTGTACTGCCGCCTACCTAATTTCCATGGAGAATTTTGTAAGATCGGAACAAAAAATATCAGCAGGGAAATTACAGATTAAGGTGGCTCACAATAAATGTTATCTATCATCTTAGTATAATAAGCTGCTTCTTGTATTTATTTCGTGACCGCATCTTAATGAAGTAGACGAAAAATAGGCCACGTTATCCATTTATCTGAATGCACTTCTTGCTTGAAATACTTTTCGAAATTGAAACAATAATAATTTTGCCGCTTCTCTTAGCTGTTTGCTTTCATCTCGTGAATTATAAATTCAGTAGATGATCAACAAAGCGCACACAAAGCGATGACTTTGCACGGCTTTGTAGACACAGTTATTTTTTCTATAGATTTCTGTCTCTTTTTGACGGAACAGTTTTCGCTTCAAGGGAAAACTTAGATGTACTGCAGGCTATTCCTTGGGCATCTAGGCAGACTACGTCTGCCCATGTGTTTGTACGTTACGCTTTTCAGTATAAGCGGAAGCTTCAACTTGCAAGAAGCTTTGATTTTCGCTGGAAGGAAGTTCAACCAAAGCTGTTGCTTTGCGCTCACGCTTGAAGAAATCATCAGTTAGTTTTGAAGCAAAGAAATGAAGTTCATTCTATACGTATCATACATACAGTACCAATTTTCGTATCTTGTAATATTTACTTTACTGGGGTCGTATAACGATCAATATGTGGGAAAATTCGTAGCCAGGATACAATGCACAAGCTGTTCTGAACTGCTCCCATTCTAAAGCATTTTTGAAGTGAAATTGAGAGCGATATTTAAAAAAATATTACGTAAGCTGACAAAAAAAAGTATCTTTGGTGACATGAATCAGTTATTGAAAAAATGGGCTGAGGGTCGTATTTTGTGATAAAGCTATTGCAAATAAAGGGCAAAGCGGCCAAAGGTCCCACTGTCGAATTGAAATCATCAAATACACCGATGAAAAGTAAAAATGTTGAAAATGTGAAAGTATAAATAATGTAATCTTCAGAAGACGATAAGCAAAGGTTAGCAATGACGTGTAAATATAAATGAACAGCTATGAGAGAAGTTCCTTCGAAGACTTAGAATGCTATATTTGGTTTCATGCTGTCTTTATGTCTCTGCAATGATATACAAGGGCAAAAATTTTACTCGTAAAGCATCTCCGAGGTCCACCGGTGATATTATATGTCTAGATATGTAGTGTAGGGTGACTTAGGATGACCTACACGGGCAACGTTAAGCCTCATGCGTACGAGTCGGAACACGGAACCGCTTCAAGTACATGGAACAAATGTCTATGTGAGCGTGATAACGGTTAAATCTTGGAACATGCCGATGTTTCTGTGAGCATGATAACAGTTGAATTTCCTAAGATACACCAATTCCAAATATGTACAGTTGGCGAATTGAAACTCAATTGAAATTCATATATAGAGTCTAAACTGAGGCAAGTGCACTCGCTCTAGTGGAATAGCTGCCGCAGCTCGGAGGTTAAGCAGTTTTTAATACAATGGTATAAGAAAAGTCGAAGCTACTACATGCACAACAGCGTTATGGGAAGGATAGGGAGAACCGATCCCAGGTTTCGACTGTCGAGTGCAACAGACTTGAGGTTGAACGCAGCTCGTAAGGATTAAGGGACAGACGCTATTTATGGGGTACGTTAAGTTAAAGAGCTGCATTAGGTCGAACTAATTTCAGTTATAATAGCGTGAGTTAGGATTGCATCAGTGTGAAAAGTGAGAATATTATCTAGCCATGGAAATTCTACGGGTCATGCTGGCTTAATTAAATTCGATAATGTTTTGCTGTTTGATGCTGGGAGATTTTTTCGCATGTCACCTATAAGGTGGGGAACGATTGTGGTGCTTAATGAATTAAAACAGAGAGCACTTACCTTTTACGACAATTTGAGTCGGCTGTTGCAGCTTATCCTTCAGAAATATTAGTAATAAAGCATGTTAAATGAGAAAGGTCCTCAGTAATTCCTCGCTGTCATTTTTAACAGCGAGAGTATTCTAGTCTAGCTATATTATTATTCAGCTTGAGGCTCCGTCTGTACGCCCGTCTATGTGTATGCATAGACGGGCATTAGAGAGGGAGTTATCTAACATACAAGAATCTCTGATTTTTTCTCTAAGGAAGATCAACGATAACTATCTGCCTATAATTGCTTTCTTAGAAATATATATATACAGTAGAATGCCCGCGCTGTCAATAATGACAGCGAAGAAATTATGAAGACGCGTATTGTATTGCCCGTAGCATAAGGCAGAGCTCTACATATATAGAAGGGAGTTTCCTGTCTGGGTAGTGCCGCGAGTTGACGGGACATGATTTGATGATTTCTCAGGTTATCAGCTATTTGGGTTAAACGGTTGAGCTCCCTCCTATACATGTAAGGCTCTTATTACCTTCTTTGTGTAGGATGCTGCGCAACTACCAACTTGAATTAGGGAACCTCACAGTTAAGCGTGCAAAGGCTGAACAACACCGAGCTTTCTTTCGGTGAAACGCATAAAAGCGATGTTTTTTGCCCGCAGTCGATATTGCTTCCAATAAATACGTAGCTCTCTATCCAAGATACTCGCGGGTGGCATGTAAGTCGGAATCGAAAATTTTTTTCCTCAAGAGAAAACTTGTTCTATTGAAAGAAGAACCCAAAATGCAGAGAAAATAATTTGCTGCCGAGAAATCGTGTTTACGCGACTCCTGACCGCTCAAGAATATCTTGCCAGTTGCCTCGATAATCATCAAAATAACAAAATAAGAGTATCAGCTGAAATTTGGATGAAGTAAATCTCAGAAGAGAGTACGCATCACGATGGAAGAGATGGTTTAGAGAAGCTGTGTATATCTATATCGAGTGGACGTCAACGTTGTCAAAGAAAGACCGGAATGAGATATACTGTTCGAGTGCCATCATCTGCATCCTGGAATATTTTCTACCTATCAGTTTTCAATGAAGCTTGGCAGGATGACCGCAGTCTTCAAGCAGATGCATACACTGATGAAACCAGGAAGGCTAAATCTAATTTTTGCCTATCTATTTCGTTAAGAGCGTGACACGAAACCTATAAATAAATAAAATATATATATATATATATATAAACACACGACGGTCGTTCTTAGTATTAGATATAGGTATGTCTGCCAGTTTGGAAAAAAGACATGTAACTCATCACACCCGTATCATATGTACAGCTTTTTTCAAGTCGAAATAATGTTCGTTTTGGGGGCCACGGATGACATTAAAAGGGCCAGATACGCTTTGAGAGCTTAGAGCGGATTGTATTGGCATCTTCACTCTGAAATTATTTTTTGAAATGATTATGCGCCGTCTACAGAAATACAATGACCTGCTTGGAAAAGTGTGCTACGATATTGTGACTGAAGAAACTGGCGGAGTCCGTTGGACAGTGTTGTATTATGGCTATTGGTCACTGTGCACTTGTCGTGATATTGTGTATGAAAAAAAGAAAAAAATCGAATTTGCGGTATATTTGGAACAAAGCGCTTAAAAATGCGTGCAAATACACAGGAGAACAATGCAACAAATAAAGTCGTATCTACATATCTTTATCAAGACACAAGTGCGAACTCTTCACTGGCAGAGCAAATGCGAGATTCACAGGTGACATCAGACCAGTAAGAGAGGTTAGATGAGGTGCAAAGCAAGAAATGTAAGGTTGACGGACTGCTTAACGGTAGACAGGCTTAAGCGGCGGACATTACTGTAGCTTAGACGGGGTGAATTAGGTAAGAAGCGCTACTTCAGGTGAAACTCAGGTAAGTGAAAACAATAAACTGTGATTTTTTTCGGGTTCCGGAAGTTAATCTTAATCCACATATGCCTACCATAATTTTCATTTGTTTGACATTTACAAGCACTTCAAATGAACTTGTAAACTATAACTATGTACAGCTGATCGTGATTTTACTGAATAGTCTGAAATTTTCACGGAGCAATTTATGTTTAGAATTTGTTATGCCTATTGACATGGTGGACTGTTAGTGTAAAATGAATGAAAATATTTTTTTAATTGAAAATACAACATTTTACACTGAAATAAAGCGCTTTTTCTCGTATCTAAGCATACCAGAAGATTTCTAAAACTTATGCAAGGTAATTTGGAGATTTCCAAGCTAATTCATACTCATTTGGTTGTTTTTAAGCTAATTTTTAGTTTTGCTGTTTTGAAATAGCTGTACAGCTTATTAACGCTTTATTACTGGATTACCGATACCGTTTTACCGATACCGCTGGTATTTTTTTTTTTAAATTACCGCCTTGCCGATGCCGGAACTTTGGAAATCAGTTACGCTTTACCGATACCTCTTCAACGGAAAAACTTACCGCCACCCACCTCTGGGAAGAATAGATGATTAACATTTGGATTAACCATTTGTGTACTAGTCTGCTACTTTTTTCTTAGTACTATAACTCAAAAGGTTATGGACGGGCTTTTATGAAACATACATGAGTTATTAGTCATATGTAGGTATCACCATTAGTAAATATATAACCAAACTTTTATGATCTCTTCGTCCGTTTCTTTGTTTGTTTGTTCGCAATATAACTCAAAAAGTTATGAACGGATCTTTATGGAATTTACAATAATTTTTAGAAATGGAAAAAGACATAAAACTCTGAATTTCGGCGATGAGAAGTTGGTCTGTTTGTGCATGTGTTTGACTAGTTTTGGTAAGAATGTTCGTCAGTAACATAACTCTAAAAGTTACTAACGGAACGGTACGAAAGCTGTAAGAATTGCTAGAAAGTTGAACGACACAAATGACAAAATTTTGGAGATAATGAGTTTGCCTTTTGTGGTATTTGATTACTTTTTGTCAAAATGTTTATCAGAGCATAACTCAAAAAGTTACGGAGAGATCTTTAGAAAAAAAGGATAGAAGCTGTTATTGCTGTCAAGAGACACAATGAACAGATTTTGATGCTGATAAACAGGAAATCGTAGTTTCAGAACCAATTTTTACTCTTCGTTAACGTTGCGTTACTTTGGGGAGGTACGCACTCTCAGGATGCTCTTGTTCAGTTATGCTTCATGGTATGCTAATATAAGCTCAGTTTTGTGTCTCGTGTCAGCTAAAGTGGGGAACGATTGTGCTCCTTATATGAATTGAAAGGGAGAACGCTTATCTCTTATGACAATTTGAGTTGGCCTTATTAACGTATCCTCCAGAACACGAAGCATATTATTAACAAACGTATGTTAAACTAGAACGCCTCGTGGGGTAAGACCATCACCCGCCGTAAGGGCAAATTGAACGCCGTCATTTTAAATGGCCAGCTAATTCTAGTTTTTTAGCGTTGTTCGCATCAAAGTCAACACACCTAACTCTCTACAAAGAACTATGGACATTTTTCAAGTTCATATGCCTCTTTTCGGGTGGAGATACAGGTTCAACGCCGTCATTTTTGATAGCCAGCTAAATCAAAATTTTTGTTACCTTTCACATCTCAGACAACCCTGTCTGAGTGCCTGAAAAAATATTATTATTATCATAGCTATTATTATTATGACTCAACTCCTGCAGCCTTGTTTTGAGTGGACACTGGACAGTCAACAAAATTCATCGCCGTTATTTTTCATGGCAAGCTACTTCTATTTTTTTTTTTTTTTTGCGTGGGTCTCATCTAAGTCAACCCACTCAACTATCTGTAAAAAATCATGGAGATTGCTCAAATCCTTCTATTACTTTTTGCGTGGAGAGACAAATATATATGTATATATATACTAGTGGACCTGCAAACATTCACGCAATAATCGATATGTTTGCCCTCTTCCTTGAACTGCCGTTTCCACATTTTTCCGCTCACGCTTATTAGCAACTCATATTTCCTTCTGCAACCCTTCTGCTTCAAGTCTTTCTTGTCACTGTACTGCATAGACGCTTCATCTCTCTGATGATTGCACGTCTTCGTTCTTGAGACTGTAGTAGTCTCGTTCTTATTTTACGTTCCCTATCCTCTCTCTTAATTAAACGTGTGTCTTCCAAAGTAAAATCGTGAGTAAAACAATGCAATTAACTTGAATGCCACTCTAGACAGCTTATATGCAATGTTAGAGCGCCGTAACCATAATACTGTCTTCCCTACTTAATTATCTGCTTCACTGAAGTGCTCAAATTTCGGCCTCTGAAGCGAAATCTGCACTCTCAGAGAAAGACAGTAAGCTGATATACTTGTCTGCTTCCCGTCGTGAGGGCTCCGTTGATCATCTGCTGAGTTTATGCGTTGTGGCCTGAGAGAAAAACGTTAAAGAATTGGACTCCAGAAGTTGCATATATATTTTTCCAATTTCAAGAAGTGTTTCAAGCAAGAAGTGCATTCAGATAAAGGGAAAAAGATCCAGCTTTCGTCATCTTCTGCAACCTAAACATCGATCTCTATGTAAACGTAACTTAATTACAAAAATCTGCAACCCGGCCTATTTTCCGCCTATCTATTTCCTTAAGAGCGGAACGCAAAGTAAATAGATACACCAAGCGTTTTTTATATTACCATATAAATATATATACAACTAAAGCGCCTCGTGACGTAAGACCATCACCTGTGGTGAGAGCAAATTCATCGCCGTCATTTTTGATGGCCAGTTAATCCTAGTAGTTTGGTGTGGATCACATCAAGGACAGCCCACCAGACTGCCATAAAAAAATAATGAACATAGCTTAACTCCGTCTACCTGTTTTTGGGTACAGAGCCAATTTCATCGCCGTCATTTTTTATGGCCAGGTAATCCTAGTTTTTTGGCATGGGTCACATCGAGGACAACCCACCAGACTCCATACAAAAACTTATGAACATTGCTCAACTCCTTCCACCACTTATTGGGTGGATAGACAAACAAGTAAATATATATGCATAAAGAACCTTCAATCTTCAACGAATACATCATCACCGCTCTTCGCTTCGCTCGCGGGTGATAAATATACATATATCTTCAACGAATACATCATCACCGCTCTTCGCTTCGCTCGCGGGTGATAAATAAACTTAAATCTTCAACGAAAACATCATCACCTCTCTCATTTCGTTTGCTGTTGATACTGAAGACGGGTTTTCACACCTTCCTCGTTGTCATTTTGGACAGCATGGGTACTCTAGTAACCCAATGTTTATTCCTCACCTCTGAAGTGTTGTAGAGCTGTAAAATCTACCACCATCTCACTACAGAAATATCACCACGTTAACTGTGCAATGTTGCAGTGCTGCAGAGCAGCAAATCTACCACAATCTCTTTTCTGTAATATCACTATGTTTATTGTGCAACTTTGAAGTGCTGCGCAGAACAGAAAAATCTACAGTAATCTCACTGACAAAATGGCTTCTTGGAACGTCACAAAACCGACATTACTTAGCGAAATTGTTATTGAACGCTTGCTCGTGTTATGTTACTAATGAAATCACCCGTCACTTTGATGGAGAGCGACACAAAGAAATCTCATTCCCTTCCTTGCACTCATCTCGTCCCACGTCATTAACAGCAGTGCGCGAGGGCGGCATGCCATCTTCTTCAAGAAGGCCTTGCATAATATTTAATGTGTGTGTACTCATTTCAGTTTTAGGTAAATTTACTGATTCACAGAACACTAGAAAGGCACATACTTCTCAAATTTTCATACAGTTTGCATACTGACAGTTCGCCTATAAACAATTGGGGGATTAATATAACTAGTGCAGCAACGCCTTCCCATATAGCTAAGGCTTTACTGCCCTATACATATTAGCAATCCAACTGGTCTACGGGTAGTCCCCGAACCAACATTTTTGAGGTTCTGGATAGTTTACCTAACGGATATTGCACGTACCAGATGCTTTACCTACTAGATGATGTGCTTACGGCGGATTTATACGTACATAAACGATATTTTTTTTTATATTTCGCTAAACCAATAACAAAACACTTTATTAAGAAAATGCCTGTTTGCCGTCAGATGACAATCGGTACTAAATTACTTATAAACAATTTTTGTTGTGCCTGATTAGAATTTGTTATTGCAAATTAATCTTTAGGATCAATTTTCAACTATTTCGAAGTCTTTGAAGTGTTAATAATCAATTTAACAGAATGGAGACTGTCCGGTGTTGATGGGAGAGCTTCTGGTTGAGGGAAGCGTATTAGCAACGATGCATGTCGTTTTCCTTTGCTGTAAGTGGAAGACAGCATAAAACAAACTCCGTTTTTTTAATTGGGTTCACACAAGTAATTCTTTTGAATTTTACAGTTTGAGTAGAGGCTGCTGTAGCAAACGCGGCCGCCGCTGTCGCCTGTCTACCTCGTATTGTCCAACTATTGTACTCGATTCTGTAGTCTGTGTCGTTAGGATGCCCTTGTTTTCTGAGGCACCCACCCTCATCACTTTTTTGTGGTAAATCATCTTGAATATGTTCATTTTTCTACCTTTGAACTGCCTTTGAAAAAATGGATAATTCATTGTTATTGAAACTACCTGTCCTTTGTGCCTGTCAGTGGCAAATGACATGATTTACGTATCGCTCACGCAGTTTCTTTAAGGGTATTAGAGTTACTGTTCCGGACAGATGTAGCTAAGCAAAATGGTAGGCGACAGTGCGGGGCTACTGTGTAAATGTGTTGCAGCTGGCTCTTGATGGGGGTCATGAGGCAAGGTTGGTACAGCTTGACTGCATGGCTGCTTTTGATCGCGTGATTCACCTTGGGTTGCTCCATAAACTAAGATTGATGGGTTTTGGTGGTTCAATTTTCGCGGTAATTAGTCAGTTTTTATCTGACAGACGTGAATATGTAATTGTTGATGGGAAGAGAAGTGAGTTTTTGGATGTGGTTTCTGGTGTCTAACAGGGTAGTGTTCCGGGCCCTTTGTTGTTCATCGTATATACAGCGGTCCTGTTTGATCTTGTTAATAATTTAATTGTTGGTTACGCTGATGATGTTACTTTGCTGGCTATTTGCGAGAAGCCTAGCGATGGGTTGGAGGTTTCAGAATCCGATCAGCATGATTTGGAAGTGATTGATTCCTGGTGTTCTAGGTGGGGGACGAGGCTAAATGCGGGCAAGACTAAGACCATGCACGTGTCTAGGTCACTTACAGTGAGACCTCCTTTCCCCGCACTCATACTGGATGGTGTGTCACTTCCTGTGGTTGATGAGTTGGTAATCTTGGGTGCCAATTTTGATCCAAAGTTGACGTTTGAGCCCCACATTCGTTCGTGTGCGTAACGAGCATCGCAGAAAATTAGTCTTATGAGACGTGCTTGGAGGGTATTTGGCTCGGTAGAGTTGACACGTCGCTGCTTTAATTGCTATGTTCTCCCTCTTCTGGAGTTGGTGGGGTCTGCTTTCTGTATAAAATATCTATATATTGATACGCTAGTGCGTACCTACCTACCTACTTACCTTTTGTGTCACGCTCTTCATCATTAAAAGATAGAAGGAAATTCGAGCTTTATTCAGTTCGAGAAGCTGGCGTATCTGTGATACGGCTGATGACTTATCT
>LQNS02278076.1:17648371-17667267 GCA_001587735.2 Parhyale hawaiensis | reverse complement strand
TGACAGTTGTATGTAGCAGCTCGTAATTTATTCGTTAGACAAAGATTGGTGGATATAACTTTGGTAGGTACCTGCAACTCCTTCCGTATGTCTTCAGTCCATGAATCGTCGGACACGCGAACCTGGGGCCAAGCATCTTGGGACAGCAGTCTGTTGTCTTTCAATAAAGAAAGCATAATTTTGAAAGCTTTTTTGCTACCGTTCCCCAGATCAGTTTGAATGTCGAGTCCTCATCAGGAAATTGTTCTATGAAGTCATGGCGGACATCATCTTCTGTAAGATCCCTTCCCCACAGCTCTACGCCTACACTGCTCACCGAGCGTGCCATAGCACATGTATACACATTCCTACCATTACCTATTATGTAGTTATGTTTACGGTACTAGACTTACGTTCACCTTTACGGTCCACTAAAGTAAACCCATCGTTCTGACTAGCATTTGTATCACTAAGAGTGCCATTACCGGAGCTTAGCACGGGACACAGATCTGCCATGAGCCAAAGTCGTAGAATACAACGGAGGGCAGTCTTGGGTCCATGTCAAGCATCTAGGCTTCCAAGCTGAGCTCACGGCCGCATTTCCACTTCTACCTCGGCTTGGAGACTTCGTATTGTTGCCGTCCGCAGTTGATGGTGAATGGTTCCCTTTCTTGGCGCCGAGGGCTTCAGTGTGATGTCGGAACATCATTCCACGCTCAGCAGTAGAATCTGCAGCTCGCTGAGACGTTCTCACGTGAGCAGCCGGCATCTCATTTCTCAGACCACTCACCGCTGACACGCAGGCAGGGCCGTGCTTGGCTGCTGCAAGCCTGTCCCCTCTGCACCAGAAGTCAGCTGTTGGTTGTAACACAGCTGGTTGCTCCGACAGTGCGTGTGTACGGGCCTCAGCCGTGAACAAACTCAAGTCAGAGACAGAGCTATGCGATAGGTCCAAACTGCGTGGGGTGGAACGGGCAGTGGGGGCTGAAGAGGAAACGGAAGTGGGAGGCATCTTCTCGGAGCATTGTGTATGCTCGGCAGAAACCATAGGAGAAGGTGCATTGCAAGGTGCCACCTCCTCGTAAGACCGACTTCGCCCCATGCCTCGGTTCGCCGAGGTACTGTTGAGCTGTTTAGCCTCATTTAAGTGTGTGATGAGTTCACTTTTGTATTTTTAAGATCCTGCACTTCGCTAACAACTCGGTCATTGGCATGTTTCAATTTTGAGAGCTCATGCCGTTGAGCTTATAATGTCTCGGCCAGATGCTTATCATTTGGTTGCACCTTACTCTTCTGTGTCTGTGTAACGTTGTTCTGACACATCATATCGATATTATACGGGCTGCTGCAGACTAGCGCTGGCAGCTTGTCTGCATCACATTAGTCAAATATCTCCAGAAGTTTGTTAACGACTGCGTGCATCAGACGAGGCTTTTTTTGAAAACACGCTTCATGTCCTTTTCACTCCCCTAGATACTGCCAATTGACCTATCCGGGAAAGTTCCTGCGAGGCAGTTTGCAGCTCTTCGAAAGTATAAACCTCACATAAGACTCGGTTAATATCATCTTTAGTGCCTTTACCATTGACTTGGCCATCATAGGCAATACTCAAAATGTCATGAGGTACAACAATTTTGCCATCGCCTCCATAAACTGGGCTGCCCAAGTTGAGGTTTTCCATTTTCACTAAACTGGTTTTAGTAGAGGAACAATAGTGATAGGAGAGCGTTACAGCACTAAAATGCACTCATTATTAACCAGAAAACAGTACTGAAATGCACTCACTTTTTACCTTTAAATAGTATTCACAAAATTCGGATGCTTCACTGAAGGTCGCTAACGACTGCAGAGAGTCACGAATGCGTGCGCCAGCAGGGATGGGGGGGGGGTAGGGTGGGTAGCCAGCAGCCGCCACTGTGTCGATATCAGTCAGCTTACGCCGGAATCACTTCCGCGAATAAAGAAAGCACACACGCTGCACTGTTTTCTGTCACTTCAGATATTACATAGAACTTCCCGTATTCAGCTTGTACAGCACTGTTGACACTACTTCACGATGCACTGTGTATTCTCGCATCTGTATGTCTATGTCAACACTCTCCAGCTGTCAAAATCTCAAAACAGTTTGGCTTAAAGAGAAGGAGCCATGTTATCCACGTCTTCCCGGGCGACAAGTGAGCAATGACGTGTGAATAATGGCATGCATGTGAGAAGCGACGGATAAAAAAGTAAGAGTAGTAAAAGGCAGGTAGCTATTCGTAATCTACCACTCATGAGTAACAGCACGTGAACATCGGTAATTAAGCAAGCATGAGTGAGCTACGAAAGATAACCCATGACAAGTGAGAGCCACGACGTGTTTTAGGGATATGCCTCTGGGCATGGATGTGTGAACGGTGTAGGTTTGCAGTGCTAATGAGCAGCAGCTTATGGGCAACGACAGATGAGCATCGCCATCTCCCCACACACACGCACAATCTGTTGCAACAGACTATATTTGGACAGTCAAATTTCTATTCAACATCTGTCTATTTTCAGAAATAGAGATTAATCTCTTGTACAATAGCAGGTAACGAAAGCACATTTAAGAAAGTACCTTATAGGCCTAATTTTATTTTACAGAGCGTAATGCTTAAACTAGTGGCGGTCCCCACAGCGAAAACTTCGATAATGCCCTCGTTAGGCAGGACGGCGATCGCTGCAAGTGGTTAAAATGCTCGCGTTGAAACTTTCCCTCCAGTCGCTTCATCATCAAGGGAAAAGCTTACGCTTCGCCTTCTTTTTCTATACATTTCAGAACTCTGCAGTAGATGCAGGAAAACTTTACGCATTGCCACGGTTTTTATGAGCCAGAAATGTTCCTGTCAGAGACCTGGCAGAGGCAGATTAATCCTCTGAATGTCACGTCGTGTAAAAGTCGCATAAATTTCTGCTGATGAGAAGGGTGCCTATTATTCAAAGTGCCCCAGTTTTGCATCTCTGAAAACTAGGGCGTAAAACGTTTCAACAAAAGTTGACTGCGATTGTGAAGGGCTGTCTAAATCGAAGATAAAAGTGGCAGTAATATGACTTAACGATATTACAGTGTAGTATGTTAGCAAAGGTTCTACCAGCCAAAAGCATCATAATCCTAATATGTGGTGCATCGCCAAATGAATTTAGCTTCATTTTCTACAGGACTGCATTTTATGGGGTGGACCAAAAGCCGTAATACGTAAGAAAAGTATCATGATGTTTATAAGAAACATTTCCTTCCGATCTCATGCTCCTGCTGATCTTACTTTCGTTTGTTCTCCCTGTTCTTTCCTAACTTGCTCTTCCCATGCGCGCTTATCCTGTGTGGGAACACCCCTGTGATCCACGAGTTTATTGCCATACTGTGCGTCCTTTCTTTTTCCTATGATATCGCCTTTGTTGTGGAAACGTAGACTTGAACTTCCGCCTACAATAATAAAATGAATGAAATTCTAAGAAGAAACACTAAATTACGCAAATAACATGCCCAACTTTGTTACCAATTCGTTGAAAACAGTTGAGTTGCAACTGACATCCAACTGAGCTCAGCTTACCCTTGTATTTCAGTGACTGTCATACGCCTGTCGGGTGAGGTCGTTCTGTGCTGCAGGCAGGGCTGTGGGTTTCCGCAAGGACTCTATTTTACTCATAGGTGGCAGAATCGCGGATGGCCGCTGGAACGCCCACCTCTGAAACTAACATTTAGTAAGCTACATGAGTATAAATGGAGCCGTCCTCTGGACACCAGACCCAGGCCCTCTTCAGCCATTGATCAACTCCAAGACTCTGCTCCACCTCAGGCAGAAGAGAATAAATCCGTTTAGGGAAATGCTTCATCATCTCGTCAATCCTTCGCCATAAATCTCGCCATCGTCGCTGATCGCCTCGTTTTAAGGACTAGTTAATAAACTATCGAGGCCTTTAAGCCGTCGCCTTTTGATAAATGTTCTTTGAAGTCCCCAGGCCTTTGACGGCAACAGTGGACTGGTGAGTGCAGAAATGTTGGCCTGGGGACTTTTTGGCGGCGCTTCTTTGCTGTCAGGCTCTCTGTGGATGTTGTCTCTGCAGACATTTACTCGGTAGAAATTTGCTCTGCAGACATTTGTTTTGTCGATATTTGCTCTGTAGACATGTTATTTGGAGATATTTGTTCTGCAGACATTTGCTCTGCAGATATTTGCTCTGTAGACATGTTCTTTATAGATATTTGTTCTGCAGACATTTGCTCTGCAGATATATGCTCTGTAAACATGTTCTTTGGAGATACTTGTTCTGCAGACATTTGCTCTGCAGATATTTGCTCTGTAGACATGTTCTTTGGAGATATTTCTTCTGCAGACAAATGTCTACACGGCAGAAATTTGCTCTGCAGACATTTGTTTTGCAGATATTTGCTCTGTAGACATGTTATTTGGAGATATTTGTTCCGCAGACAATTGCTCTGCAGACATTCGTTCTGAGGATGCTTGCTCTGCAGACAACTACTCTGCGGTTATTTATTTTAACTTATCAATATTTACTCCCCTACTTATTATTATATTCTGTAGTTAAAGCCTAGGCTTCCATCCATAGCAGAGGCGATTCAGAGAGGAAGAAAGAAAGGACATTCAGTTTGTCGATAGAAACGCGGAACCTCAGCACGAGGGTATTCCCACACAGGATGAAGCGCGTAGAAACAGCAGGTGGAGGAAAGAATAGGGAGAAGGTAGGAAATTGACATCAGTAGGAGTATGAAGGTGGAAGGAGGCAACGTGGGCACCAAGGAAAGACGTACTGAAGGTCTACGTAAGGCAACCTACAGTGTCCCTCTGGAGCCGCTTCTCTCCTTAACATAGAATAAGCGAAATAACCTCATACTCGCTCTCAAGGCATGTGAAGGTAGACACTGTCATCACCTTATCCATTGCTGGAATTGATTCCGCAGTTGAGTGCCTGCACGAAAGCGATGCACAAGATTCACTCATAATTGCCGCCAAGAAGCATGCTAGTATATATGTATATCATGCAGGCCATCCCATGCAATTAAACATCAAATGCATCTCTGAAATTGAGAGATGCTCTTGTCTGCTGGGCAGGATCCTGGACCATTATGGCTTTCCCGCAGCCCTGCAGGAGTGTTCAATGAGAGCGGTTAATGTCAGGAAATAGTTCGTGTGTTTAGTGGGCTGCAATATTCGCTTGTGAGATTCATAGTAAAAGTATTGCATGTCATGGTAGCTGACACTGTCAAATCCTCGAGAGATGAACCCTCATCAGGACTAAAATTGAAAAAAAAAACTATGAAAGTTACATGAAAAAATACAGGGTGCATCAGTGAGATGACACCGTGACTTACAAGAAAAAACTTTCTCTGTTTAGGACTGGCATCTTTAAAAAATTTGCTGATATTCCTCTCGAGTGTGGCGTATCGAACATGTAACACCGTCAATTAGTCATTTTTTTCTGCTTAGGACTAATCTCCCTCAAAAATTTCTGACACTCATATCGAAAACTACAACGTAATCGTATCAGGCAGATGCGTGATTACTGAATAACTTCACCTTCTGAAAGAAATATTAGCATAGAACTTCTCTAGAAGTTCATAATTAAAATAAATAGGAGACGCCCAGCCTTCCGTAATTACAGGTGATTTATTAGTCGCACCTGAAAACTACAATTTAACTCTGTAGTGGATCCACTTAAGACATAAAATGATAATTATCGACATAATTGCAGAAAGCTTACTAAACTACCCGCAAATTTCTCTAGTTCAAGCGCTTATAGCAGATAATTGACGAATTTGAAAGGAGCAGAAAAATAGGCCTTGGAGGCATAAAACTTATCCGAAACTTCAGATATGTGCGTTTTTTTCGACGCGTTGATTGAAGTTTCAGTGAAAAATACAAGTGAGTCTGCAAAATTGCCCTTTATTCATTACTGTTCATCAGTGATATATACGGTAATTTTGCAGACTCACTTGCTTCATAAGATGAGAAGAGACTTTTCTGATAGAGATGGTATTTTCAGCAGGATCTCACTCGATGCCGTACTTCACGCAAAACGCTCACATTCTTTGAAGAAAGTGGACTAACGGTTTTAGACAGGCCTGGAAATTCTCTTGGCACAAACCAAATAGAAAATCTATGGGCTATAATCAAACGTACGCTCTAGAAGGAAGACTGTTCGACCATGCAAAAGCTTATTAGCGCTGTTAGTAAGGTCTGGTACCGTGATGCAGAACTAGCAGAAATGTGTTCAGCTTTGGTCGAATCTCGGCCAAAATTGAGTGCAAATGCTTTTAAATGCGAGAAGAGGTCATGCCTCCTATATTCAATCTATCAACTCTCATACCATTAACATTATTTTTTTAATAAACTTCAACTAAGCGAATAATTGCATTATTTCGAGGGCTTGGAGCCAGAAGTCGCTATGTTTATTTTTGGCAAAATCGGGTTCCACGCACTAAGTGGATGCCCGTGAGGCATATATTTAGTGTCACGGGTGTCTATGCCATATCACTCCAAGCCACATCTCCTAATGAAGAGATACATATCGCATAGACACTTGTGACACCGAAAATATACCTCACGGGCACACACTTTGCGAGCGGAACCCGATTTCGCCAGAAATTGATTTAGCCACTTCTGACTCTAAGCCTTCGAATTTTCATCCCTGTCCGAACTAATTTGCACAGCGCTGTATCCGGAACTTCAATCTTTAGAGTTCGATTTACAGGTTTGATTTGAGTCTGGGGCGTTAATCGGGCAATGAGGATTTATGGGCATGTTCGATTCGACGCCGAAATTAAGACTTCGAGAATTGAATTGTTCGGAACTCCAGGCAGGTGCTGCACATGTGGCTTCGCTGCGGCGAATTGAGGTAAACTAATCGACCCTAAGTCGGTTGCCCTTGAGAATTTTAGAAACGTTCTTACTCCATAAAGTGGAGTTTTCAACCTGGTCAACGTCATCGCGCTGCTTCAGTCTCTGGTAATAGGACTGAAAGTGGCAAAGCCAACGCCATTGTCTAACGTTTCAGAACAGTCAACCGTCGAAAGCGCAATTTCAGTGCCTAATCGAACTTGCCTTAAGGCAGCCAAAACCTCGCACTACTTTCTAAATAAACATTGGGGGTTTCAGCGTACTCGAGCGCAATCTGTTGGAAATTAGCACCTGAAGCTAGATCGAAAGCGACCACTCAAACACACCTAGAGCGTGTTCGATTGGACAGCGAGATTGAGCTAATGAGGCTTGACTTGTCAGACTCTTCAGACAGGTGCCCTGACTTCCACTTGTTGATTCAAGTTTTAGTTCTTAACTCTTAATCAATGAGCTGTGGGACTGTCACCAACTTAGCCTTACTCCGTAAGATCTCCATTGCAGTCTGCTCCACATATGCGGGCTGCTTTTAGCGCCTGTAACACAATTCAAAGCAACGGAGCTAAAATTCTTGTCTTCATGTCCGGATAAGTCAGGCCAAGTGGCTGTGGCTTACAATTTACATCAACCTTGACGACCCAACCGGACGCGCTCCGTGTATCAGCAATAAGGGATTGATAAGGAATCTATGAGAAGTTCGACATATGCTACGAAATTAAGCCCTCGAGGCTTAACTTGCCCGAAATTTTAGATGGAAGCTTTGGTTTTGCACCTCTTAATCTGTGATTCAAGTATCAGAAGCAACGCGATTACGTCGAGCAGGCCGAAATTCTATTTTACGGAGCAAGATTGAATTTCTGGAAGTCTCAAAGGTAATAGATTTAGAGAAAACGCCAGCGCACCATCCTAAAGTTTAGAACAAGTTAAGCCTCGTAGGGTTAATTTTGGTGCCCAATCAAACATGTCCTATATTAAAGAGATAATTAAACAATCTTAGATAACAAACTTTTTTTCTCATGGGTAATACATTGTTAGTCTAAAATCTAACCATAAGTTCTGAAAAACTGAAGAAATTTTTTCAAACTTATCGATGTACCAGCATTGCAGTGAGTCCATAGGCTTTACGAAAAGCCAACCTGATTCTAATGAAGTCTGCTAAAATTTGTGTAGTTCCTATATCGTAGAAAACGTTTAAACACTGCCTCACCCTATATAAGGACCATCGAACTTCATAAACGGTGCACATACAAAGCTTTTCCTACGAGGAACCGATATTTTCTTTTTCCTTACATTGCTAAAAATGCTCAAGTCTAGCTCCTCTTTAACATTATTATTAGATCCAGTGCGCAAGTGTTAGAATATTTCTCTCTGTCGTTACCTCACCGCTCAAATTTTTCCCTCAATGCAGGGTGGCGAATACTATGTAAATGAACAGGAACGCTAATGTCATATATGGAGACACCATCATATATGTAGATTCACTGTATCTTCTTTGAAAAAATATAGCGTTTTCGCTAGTGAACTTATACCTGCAATAACAATATTTCAATGGGTCCTGGTTTAATTTCTTTTGGAAAATGTACAGCGCTACCTTACTCGCCAACTTATTTCTAAAGTGAAAATTGACTGCGTGGGACCTTAGTTCAATATCTTGTACAAAATAAGCAGCTTTACTTCATTTACCATTTTGCCTCCATTATAATTACTGACTGAATGGAGTGCTCCATTGAGTCAGGAATGCTTGCCACATTCCTGAACTCGACACTCACACTCACGCAGGTCTTGCTTCCATCACACGAGGAGACTGCAGCTCCGTTACGCCATAAGCAATTCTGTAATTCGCTTCCTCGCACGCAGTGTCATGAATATGAATGAGATGTAATACTCCTGCCATATCATGTTCAACACAATCCTGAGAGATTGCTGGGTTGAGTAGTGGAGACCGGATCACTACTGCCAGTATCTAGTCGTGGGTGAACGTAGTGGGCTCTCACTACCGAACGTAGTCAGCCAACGACGTTTAACACCACTTTGGTACAAGCCCCCCTGGGGGGCAGGCAGGCACGGGCGCTCTGCTGGTAGCGTAGCTAATAAACCATCCATGGTCAGGGTGTTGCTCAGAAAAATAAGGTGTTGGCGCAGACACATTGCAAGCGCTCTTGATATATTTCAACTGAGGTACAATGTAGAAAATAAGAAACCGTCGCGGGTACCTGATGAGCATCCTGACATTTTTTCCCTCTCTTAAGCAATACATAAAAATAAGATGCCGATATTTTTAAGCTGAGGCAGAATAGAGGAAAATAAACTGCTGTCACTGACACCAAATGAGCACCCTGGTATTTTTTTCGACAGTTGAGCAATGCAGACACAACTAAAGAAAACGACAAGCAATGCACTCTTGACGAAAAATAAAACATACTCCTGAATCCAGGATATCGTTTTATCGTCATCAGAAATTTTTTCAATTGCTCTTAGTTACATGTCTAGTAGTTCTAGTAAATTTGTTGGTAAATTTTTGAATTATGATATGACAAACAAAAAGACTAACAAAGGAGCCAACGGAAGAACAATGCATCATAAAAATTACTTACATTCGTAACATTTCCTGCAAATTTCATGAAGAACCGTTCATAAATATTTGGGTCACATTACAAACCAATTCAAATTAACTAGAGCACTCAGAGAGCTCATACCTTCACCACGCAAAGCAACGTTAATGAAAAATTCAAATTGGTTCTGAAACAAGGATTTCTTTTTATGAGCACTAAAATATGGTCATATGTGTTTCTTGACAGTCATGACAACTTCTGTAATTGTCTTGAAAAACCGTTCATATCTTTTCGAGTTATGTTGCTGAGAAACATTCTGACAAACGTTAGTCAAACACACAAGCATATCAGCTGATCACCACCAAAATTTGATAATTTACTTTTCATCATATACCTAACAATTCATATAAATTTCATGAAAATCCGTTCCTTACTTTTCATGTAATACGAATAAGAAAGAAGGATCAGATAATCAAACAAATGATTGAATGGATCTTCACTATAGGATAATCATCTGTGACTCTGAACATGCCTAATAATCCTAGTAAATTTTGTGGAGATCTATAGGCAATTTAATGAGCGATTGTTTTGACAAACAAACAGATAAACTCGACAAAATTATAACCTCCTTAGCGGAGGTAAACATAGAGACTAACAGGCAAATGGACAAAAAGACCATCAAGAACATTTGGTTGTTTACAATTCGTAACAAATCTTAACATACCTTACAAATTTCATGAAGAACTCTTTCAACAATGTCGCCAGAAATAAACAGAGAAACGAACAAAAGCTTTAAACGGATCTTCGCCAAAGGTTTATGATCTGTTCCAACTAACGTACCTTACAATCCCTGTAAATTTCATTGATATCGGTCCATAACTTTTCGAGTTACCTGGGTGACAGACAGAGTAATAGAAAGACGAATAGATAGACAAAAACACATACAAACGGAAAAAAATATTATCTCCATGTTGCAGATAATGAAGTGTTCTCCCAGGCCCCTAATGAGCACTCTTGATATTTTCAACAGGTGTTCAATAAAGCTAAATTTGATATTCTCCATGATTCTTAATTAGCACTCTCATATTTTTCAAATGAGACACAATGCAATGAACTATTGCTCTCTGTACTACCTGAAAAGCCTATTATTATTTTATTTGTTTATTTTTTGTGACTGGCCATAATACGAAAATAAGGGAGCTCTCAATGACACCTTATAAGAACCTTACCCATTTTTTTAAAAGATGTGCTGAAGAGAAAATCAGAGACCCTGATCAATGGCACCTAGCGCACGAAAAATTTTCAATTGGTGCTCAATATAAAAATGTAGGAGCTCTCTTGTTGTTTCCTGGAAAAAACCGTTGGTTGATATAAATAGTTTATTTGCTGTGGCAGAATTTTGAAAAATAAGGTGCTGTCGCTTGTACTTAATAAGCACAGTTGATATTTCGGATCTTTTCGGTTTCGTGTCAAGCAGAATTTCGTTACGAAAATTTTATCGGTAAGAAAGTTTTTAGTGTTGATAACGAATATAACATTCATTTTTGCTGAGAAATTATTTTACGATGACCTATAACCTAACGTAACCCAACCTAATGCTTCTGAAATAAGGATTTGCTTAAAAAAATTTTTTTGACATCTCCTAGTTTCAATAAACTAATGATGTTTCGTTGTCAACATGTCCTCTTGAAAAACTAGTTCCTAACTAAATATAATTTTATTTTGCTACTTCCTTTCATTTCTCTGCAACATAAATATTATATTCGTACTCAGCACTAAAAACTGTATTCGCAATATTGTAAAGAACTTCTGCATGTCACGATATCGAAAAGACCCGATATTTCTTGGACGTGAACGATATGCAAAAAAATGTCGTTTTTCTGGCAACTAATAAGCGCATTATTTTTATTATTAATATTGTTTAGTTGAATAATATAGCCCCAGGCCAGTCAGAACCTGTTGGTAAACGAATTTACCGTATATAAATTACTTTTGCACAATGGTTTATTGTGTTCTTCATATTGACGCTCTTTCTGGTTTCGTTTATCTTTCTTAAAACTCTGCCCTAGCGAGAGTTCCTAGAAATATTGCCGACTTAATTCTCAAAACGCTAAATTATGTCTTCTAATCATGGGATGTTTTACATGAGCAAGTTCCAAAATGTGAACAAAGAATTAAAAAAAACACAATTAATATCCATTATCCCAAGAAAGAATTTCCTTCCGTTTGGGTATTATCCGATGGTTTCGCCAACATAGTTATTTGTGTGTTTTTATTGAGCTGCAGAATGTTGTTTGTCTTGTAGAGAATTTTTATTAAACATGATGTAATTTTATATTATTTTATCAACGAAAAGTATAATATTGTTAAGCACCTTAAAAATGAATTAACTAACGAAATGGCAGTAATCTCCGTGGCCATACGCACGTGAACACAAGATTATCTCGCATTCAAGAAATAAACCATGAGCCATAACGTTGAAAAATATGTCATCAGGTTAGTTGACTGAAACACATAATACGGTACGTAAACAACGCACAGTATGTTGGACCTTAACCAACAAAAATGGCAGCAATCTTCGCCAATAGACATACCAGATATCACAAAAGCGATCTAAATGTTTAGAAAACAGACCCTGAGATATCTTGGAATAGGACTGTGGGTCTTTTAAACGACGTGCAGGATTTCACATGTCTCGAAGACAGCCTTGAGGCAACGATGCCATCAGCTTGGAAGACGATTCCCATTCCTTGTTTACCACAAATGACGGAGCCTGTCTTTTGGAAATTTCAATCTGTTTAGCTTGAAAATCACGAAAACCGTACTAACTAAGCCACCGAGACGGCAGCTGCTGGAGATAAGCTAAACAGAGGTAACAACATACTACCTCTGTGCAAACACGATGTGAGGGGCGGGTGGATGGAGTGTTCTCGAGACTGTTTTGGGAGGTTACGACTGAGAATCTTAGAAGATTGGGGTGCTTCGAGGTAGAAGAATAACAGGGAAGAGAGATGAGGTGGAAATAACGTGAGAAACAGAGAACTACCCTGCAAGAAAGAGATAGAGATTGTGTTGGGTAAGGGCAATGGTTCGACTGGGCTGGATGAGAAGCTTCAAATAGTTAAGAATGACATGAGAAAGAGATGTTACGAAAAAGATAGGTATACTTGCACAAGAAAGGACAAAGTTATAGAAAAGAGAAAGGCAGATAAATGGAGAAAGATAGATGATAAGTTAAAGCGCCAGAGAACAGAGAACTGAACAAGTTAAAGCAAGATACTACAAGACGGTGACAGACTTTGCTGGACAAGAGTACCTACTGCACTGACTTGGGTGATTGATAGATATCATTACATAGGATAGTATGAAAGCGCGAAAGATTGATGCAAGAGAAAAATACTACAAGTTAGAGCCTATATTGGGAAGCACAGCAGAGAAATGGGGGGAGTGAGAGACTTTAAAATGTATGATAATAGGAAGGGCGATGACAATAGCTTTACCCGGGTGGCTGTGAAATAGATAAATAAAGCCCCTCATAAAGCATCAATAATAATGAAAATAAAAAAACAATTAGTAGCTAAAGTGATAGTAATGACAAATGGTGTTGATAGATAATTATTATCAGCCACTAACGAAGTGAGAGAGGTGATAATGTTTTCGTTGAGGATTTAAGTATATATATATATATATATTTGTCATATTTGTCCTTTCAACAAGTTTTGTTGAAGACCAGGGACATTTGCTTGCTGACGATTTTTCTGTTGCACTTCTCGATGTTTCTTGCTAAACATTTAGATGTGGGCGGCAAATTGAAAATCGAATTTCCAAGCGTCATTTTCACTACATTCACAGATATTATCATCTAGTTACAATTAATCGGCGTTTCGAATGTGTTGAAACATTCATTTTCAAGATTTGTCCTAAAGTTTAAAATTTTGATCGATTGATATACTAAATGTTGTGTCTAAGATACGCACATTAAGATAATAATTTCTGAGTTATTGCAAACGTTGAGCATTGATTGTTGATGGCAGGAGATTCTTCCAAAATATGAAGAGCTTCTGCTATGGCCAATCGTTGATGGTCAGGATATTTTTGTATGCTCGCAGTGTTGTTTTCTAGTAATTTCCGCGTCAAAGTTGTCCTGTGCAAGTCACTCATGCGGAGTTTCGGTCCGCCAGAAGAGAGATGACATGATAATCGACGACTCATGGTTGTTCTCGTTAAACCAATGAGGCAACGCTTGGTTGCAAATTTCTCCCAAGCGTTACCTACATTGGTTTAACGAGAACAACCCTGAGTCGTCGAATATCATGTCATCTCTCTTCTGGCGGAGCACTAATTCATGAAGATGAATGTTAGTACATTCGAAACGTCGACGTAACTCAACTTGTACAATAATATTATGTATGTAAATAAATAATGACTCTTGGCGACATTTTGCGAAACCTTTCTTCGTCACAGGAGAATATAATCCGCAAAATTGAAAAACCGATAACAAAATCACTAACTGTAAGCATTCCCAGGTCTTTAACCAAACTTGAATAAATGAAAATCTACTGCATGTTTATACTAATATTATATATATATATGTATATATATATATATTTAGATTTCAATTAAAAGCAGTTAGAGAAATTTTGATACCCACTACGCTCGATTCGCTGTTCTCCAGCTCATTAGGTGGGAGGGTCAAAGTTGGTAAATTTAGTTTTTGAAATCTTGTAAAATTTAGAGAGGTTACCATAGGAAGGATAACTATGATACAGGTTGTTCCAAAAGTATAAATGAAATTTCCTATCAAGCAAATGTTTATCAATTCTCAACTACAGTCCGCTGCGTTGCCTCCAATTACTGCATGTTGCAGACACACAGATATACCGAGGGCGACAGTTTACAACCTGCCATCTCAAGAAAATAATATCAGAAGCCATGGCAAGTTAATTCATTTTGTGCAGCAGGCGGCGGAAAACTGCAAATGTTTTATATGGATGCTGCATCTTGAAGATTTTTCGATCATCACCAGAGGCCTACCAACGCTTCAAGTCAACTTTCAGCTATTGTGTGGAGTGTTTTCGCCAATTGTGGGATATGTATTTACTACGAAGACTACCATGCTGATGTGCCAGCCTTCTAACTAAGACAGGTGGTAAACTGTCGCCCTCGGTACATGAAATTTTGTGTGTCTGCAACGTGCAGTAATTGGAGTCAGCGCAACGGACTATAGTTGAGACTTGACGAAACATTTGCTTGATTGGGAATTTCATTTATACATTTGGAACAGCCGGTATCATAGTTACACCTTCCTATGGTAACCTCTCTAAATTCCACAAGATTTGAAAAACTAAATTTACCAACTTTGACCCTCTCACCTGAAGAGCTGGAGAACAGCGAAACGTGCGTCGTGGGTATCAAAATATCTCTAACTGCTTTTAATTGAAATCTACATTCATGCCACCTCAAGAAAATTTATACATTTGTCTATCCACCCAATAAGTGGTTGAAGGAGTTGAACTATCTTCATAATTTTTGTAGGGAGTTTGATGGGTTGACCTAGATGTGACCCATGCCAAGAAACCAGACCTAGTTGGCCATAAAAATGACGGCATTGAATTTTCCTCCCGAATTTGCCTCCAGCGCGGCAGATCGTCTGGAGAATGGGGCGTTCCATTTTTTTCTATGTTATTATTGAAGAACTAATCCATGGAAAGAATGCGGCTGTACCCTAGCCTCGTTCATTGAAAATGACATCGTTGAATCTTCCCCCTAATGCGGGTGATGGTCTTACACCACCGATGCGTTCATCTACGACATGCAAACAAAAAAATTTCATGTGCCCTTGGAGCCGACATGATAAAAAATAAACCATTACATCCACTGGATGTTCAAATCTGTAAAGTGGAGAAAAATATGCAATTTAAACATGACACATTAGTTTGGAAAACTTGAAAATTTAGCTACAATGCAATAACGGTGGGGTCAGTCAATAATTGGAATGAAAAAGTAAACATGTTATTACTATCCAGCGAGATTTTGATTGTACAAAGTCCAGAAACACCAGGGTGTGCCTTAAAATTATTTTTTATTTCAACTGTCACACCCTGAAATCCATACCATTGGCAACAAAACTGTGCCACTCCAAATTATTTTCGAAACGAATAATATTTAAGGATGGCCCAGGCCATCTGAAACTTTGTTCTGTACTTACTCTGGCAATAACTAGTGTTACAAGTTCAGAACTTAAACTGAATGATAAAAATTTATCGCTCTCAGCTGAAATTTTTTGAATTATTTCTTTAGTCTCTTTTTTTGTTCTCACAAAGCTTCAATCCTTCTGACTATTCAGTATTCACCTGGCTATTTTACACGGAAAATCAATGGAAAATATGGCCACTGCAGCAATAAATGAGCCCTTAAGGGGATCAACCCAGATTTCAGCAAACTTTTTTATTTGTGAACCGATTGTACTGAAATTTGTCCTGACATGTAATTTTGAAAAATAAACACATTTGGCTCTGGCAACTATTTTGATTTAGGCCTTAGTTTTTGAAATATTGGGAAATATATGTACAGGCATACATATATTCTTTTGAAATTTCAAAAGAGTAGAAGTTAATGAGTCTTCATGCTTAAAAAAAAACAATGGCAGTTTTGGAATCCTTGAAACATTCCTAACAAAACTACACAGCAGGTGTTTCCATTTTTTATTTCATTTTCTTTTGACATGCGATTTTCTAATGCTAACCGAAATATAGTAAAAACAACAAAATTTTGTGTTTTGAACTGCGTTAAAGAAAAATATGAAGACAAAAATGGAAACTCCGGCTGTGTAGTTTTGTTAGGAATGCTTCAAGGATTCCAAACCTGTCTTTGTTTTTGTTCTAGTATGAAAACTTATTGACTTCTATTCTATTTTAGGCGGGAAAATCACACTTTACTCGATTGGCAAAAATCTATGTATAATATTATACATATATTCTCCATTATCTCAAAAACTAAGGCCTAAATCAAAATAGTTGTGGGAAGAAAATATGTTTTTTTTCAAAAATAAATTTACTTTGCAAATTTCAGCACAATCGGTCTAAAACCTATACTTTTAACCCCCATCCTTTTTTTTTGGCCATGGTGGGGAGCCCGTTTTGGGGGTTACAAAGACCGTGATGTCATAATAATTTGGGACACACTTTCCGACTACCTAAAGACACTTTGTCAGCAAAAAATTAAAATTCATAATGTTGACTAAAATCGTTGGGTTGATCCCCTTAATTGAGAAGAGATTCCTGTGATGTTTAGAGCAGCCATGTTCTCTAATGCAGACCACAGGTTGTCATCCAAAGGGTTCAAGTCTGGACTCCCAGACGGCCAATCAGCGTTGATGAAGACAGGAACATTCTGGGAGAGCCACAGTTGAGTGACTTTTGCTTTATGTGCTGGGGCCGAATACTGCTGAAAGCTTCATTCGTTTCCACTGAAAAAAGAACTAGCCAAGCACTTAACTTTATTTGCAACACTGCTATCAATTTATTCCAGCTGTGGCTTTAACTCATATTTCACAAAACTCAAGCTCCGTGACCCCATGATAAAACACGTCCTACCATTCCATTGTTAAATGGTACTAATATTGAAAGTGCAATCAGAAAATATATGGATTGAACCATAAACATCTATTTCAACCATAGATCTATCATTTTCTAATGTTTTTTCTTTTGCAAAAAAGTTTCTTAAATATTTTTTACCATGCCTATGCTAAGTATTCGGATGTCACCTGACGACACGGATCTTTTAACTATTCAACATTACCTACAGAATTGTCTTGGCTCTAATATAAGTAGTTAAGTTTACAATCATCACTAATTTTGAACTTTTTCAGAAAAAAACTACAAAAATCAGAAAAGACTACGGGAATTTAGTCAGTTGAACAGCCAAAATAATTAACAAAAAAAAAAAATGAACAAAGTAACAAAAATAGGATGGATTTTTCCAATAGAGCAGAAAATATTTGAAATGTTCCACTGAACTCTTTTGCAATGGTGGAACCGAAAGCGGAGTACATACTTCTAAACTAGAGGATCAGAGATTTCCATGGCCCATTCATCTGGTGGCTTTGATTATGGGAATATGTCTCGTTATAGGAGTAAAGCTCCCAAGAGATGCTACCTCTATATACAATAGGAGCTGCCTCTTCGACCTCCATGGTACAGCTGCGGCTACCCAAAAAAGAATGAAAGAAATATAAGAAAAAACGAGTAGCTTACCATGAGTATGACGACTCTGAACAGTCCCGTGAAGCACAGAAGAATGCTCTGGTCTGGCTGCGGCCGACAGAGGTACTCGATCTGGCTTCCGCTCCACCACTGAAAAAAGCTCATAGGAATATTCCAACCATTTTCTCGTTTTCAGATAGCCGCTCTATCGATAGAGTGTCCTTTTTGTAGTTTTTCCGCGGTTTCTTCTGAAAAAGTTAAAAACTGCTGATGATAGCGTACTTTAATACTTACATTAGGGCCATAAACAATATTTGTATCTGATTTTTGCATAATTGCAACGTCCATCCTGTCAGATAGATACAAGTACTCGAGAACAAATTTTCAGATGGCCAAGACTACCCTTACATATCGTTCATTTCGAAAATCATTTTACGCGGCACAGTTTTATGTCAATAGAACAGATTTAAGGTGCGACGTACTGCAAATTAAAAGTACTCGTTTACTTTAAATTTTTTACTTGTAAATAAGAGTACTGGTAAAACTAACCTCACCGCAGCATTCTACATTGGGTGGTAAAACAGTAACACCGCCAAATAAAATACAACAGAAGTTGGCAGTAATACAGTCGGTACATATTACAATGACAAAGGGTTATGGAGTTGCTGGGAAAACCCACTGACTTGACACAATAATGCAGAGTTCATAATATTCACTGAGGCGCTTCCTCTTATGAAACTTCAGCTAGGGCCCCGATTTCTTTAGTACAGGAGAGTTTGATCTCTTTGTTAAGTTTCGCCAATTAGTACCTGAACAATACCGTAGGTGCGTAGGTACACAAACTTTGCAAAGGAAATATTTCCAAACAAATATTGCGATCTAGTGCATATTTCATCTCCGTCTAAAAAAGCTCGGGAACCATTTGTTGCTCATGAAAAAGGCACAGTTTGAAGGAATGGATCACGGCACCCTTCTCGCATTTATTAGCGAGCATCATCCTTCAGACTGGAATTTCTTGCGTAGAATCTTTGACAATCCTTCACGTGTTACCCGTTTCTGAACAAAATCAATCTCTTTGTTCTCCTGACCCTGGCTCGAATTCCATTAGTTTCTTACCTTTCCCTTTACTTTTCAAGAGTATCGGTCGGCGCCACAATATCTTTCTTGCCCTCCCACCAGCTGAGTTATTCGATCTGCAGCCAGTCTTTCATGAGAGATTTTCTCGACCTGAGAGCTCGGAAATTTCTATGAAAACAGAGTAGAGGCGATCATGTGGCGAGACCTCTGGC
>LQNS02278076.1:17635858-17646179 GCA_001587735.2 Parhyale hawaiensis | reverse complement strand
GTCTTGACATACACTGGGAGAGATAACCTCCTCAGCTAAGAACTCCTCCTCCACGAGTCGCAAACACTTAACGCCCAAAGCTTCCCAGGCCATTTTATGCTGACTTCTTCTCACTTCCACTCCATCTATATATTTAAGCACCGTATATCAGCGGCAATCGATCATGCTTGGGGGCATTCATGGCGGAGATTCTTCTCCCCCTGTGTTTTTTTTTATTTTCTTTTTCTCTTTTTTCTCTTTCTCTCATATCCCCAATCTTCTGTATCCTACTAACATAATGGCAATAGCTCAAAGAGGCCGGGGTGTTAGTCCCGATGTCTCTTTGGGAATGGGCCTCTTGGTTCGTCTACTGCCGCCTATCTAATCTAATCTAATTTAAACTCCACAACTTTCGATTTATCAGAACAAAGTTCAAGAAATTTCGGACAGATCTTCAATAATAACACAGGAATTGTTAAAAATGTCAAGAGGCACAATTCACCAAATTTTGGTGAGGATAAAACGGAAATCCTAGCTTCAGGACCAATTTGACCTTTCCGTTGGCATTGCTTCGCTTGGTGGAGGTATGCGCTCTGAGAGAGCTTCTGATAAATATAAATAGCCTCCCTCGTTTTATAAGTACGGACGTGAACATAATCATGTGGTATCGAAGTAGACACTTCACTTTTATTGTTTAAAGGTTGTAAAGGGCTATATGTTCTTGCAAATCCTGGGATTTCGGAAAGTCCATTCAGTGCCGATATTGAACTGATTAAGTTGATAATTTGAAGTAAGTTTTTTCTATAAATTAAGTGCAGTTTCTTTTTCTAGAGCATATCACAACTGCAACACCGTTTGAACAATGCATCAGACTTAACAGAGACTACTTTGAATTATCCATAATATTTACATCAACAACGATATTGTTCACTCCCTAGAATCAACTAATTACTCGATATTTCTAGGGTTTCGAGTAAGGAACGAACTATGCAAATACGATCTGCCTTGCTAAGACACAGCAACTGACCGATGAAAACTAAAGTATTCTTCAGAACGAGAAGCGTGATTCTTATGAAAACATTTGCCTCTGTAGCTGTTACATCTCAAGTTATGGCGTTGCAAATTATTCTCTGTCTCCTCCACTGACATTTTTTTACAGTGTCTACATCTGATGCTCAGCGGTAGTCAATTTGGCAGGTCTTTCGTCTGGCTTAACTCGTGAAAGATGATGAATATTTCATGAGTCTCGCACAAACAACACTATTTCCGATCTCCTATATGCAGAATATTAGCCGTAAACGAGTTAATAGTTCATTTCATAGATCATCAAGCTATTCTCTTAGTCAGTTTCACAGGACAACATAAATCATGAATTTACAAACTTCTTCAATGCACGCTCATAGCCAGTGCATATATATATAACTAGTCCATATACACGGTAGATGTCCCGCCGAGAAGAAATCTGTACGCCCATTTTATCCTAGGAGATTTACGCCGAGCTGTCCCTTGAGCGCGGGCCTAAACCTCAAATTTATTACTTCATCCTGAGTGCATACGCTGGCACAGGCATTGCAGTATCACTTTTATTTTGGCCTGTTTCGAACATAAAGCTCTACACGTGGTACTCTTCACAACCCGTTAACTAATGGGGAGGGGGCAACAGGAAAAATTAAAAATTTTTACCATTACAATTAATAGGCAAGAGATATCTCACAGCGTTGTTTAGTATTGCTTCAACGCAGTGTCCGTATTAGAATAAATGCTTGTGCAATGTTTCGAGGTCATCCGTGGTGTAGTAATCTGAACTAAGTTTAGGGAGCATATATTTGCGTAAGCGGTAATATCAGACGTGCTCAAGTCGATATTCTTTTGCCTGTGTTAATCAACTAAACTGAATTGGCCCAGATTGAATGCAAATATTATGAGCTATCACCTGCTAGGAACGCTATACAAATGCCCTCTTTTCTTGAAATACCGCGTCCTTTGGTAAAAGCGGCCTGTGGCAGTTAGAGAACTCCGAGATGCTCTGATGATGCACGATGCGTACCTACCAACTTTTCAGCCGAGAAAGTAAGTTTTTCTTTTAAGCCGAGTTCACGCGTCGGTCATCTCAATGTGCTCGATCAAGTGAACGAACACGATTGTGTGTAAACTTCTTTGTCACTGTCTACGAGCAGGAGCGTCTCTCATTCAATGAACGAAGACGCATGGTCAGTTCAGCTCTTGTGAAGCCGTTGAACGCTCATCTCCAGGTGCCTCTAGGTTAGTAGTTGTAACGAAAGTATGATCATTGAAGAAGGTCACCACGAATTCTTCCCTGTCATTTTTGACAGCGCGGTCCTCTAGTAAACAAACAAAGTTCATAGACTTTAAGTATAATATAAATGAAAGTGATTATGATAATCAAAGTACTGTAGTAACAAAACGAATTTTTATCTATTTTTTCGAGTTCTCTAAACGCTACGAGAGACTAAATCGGTAGCAGCTTTGTTTACCTGACTAGACTTCAGCAACTCGTTAAAAATATGGTGTGATTTATCCTTGAAACTCTAGCGTTCGCCGCACCTACTGAACGCGCAGCGTCCATCATTTTGAACGAACGCATTGAGATGAACGACGTGTAAACACGTCTTTAAATGTACATGCATATGATACTGTGTAAGTTTTTACTTACTTTTTTGCTGAACGCTATCGTTTTTGTAACGGCCATTCCATCTTTCTTCCTAAATATCCTTCCTTTCTTTTTCAACTTATATTTTTCTTAGCCGATGATCTAAGAATGCTGACTAGAGTCCAATTAAATTTCCATACACAACGTTATTTCGTTCTTCGAGAGGGAGTTTTGCTTTGCTATTGTTTAAGAATTTTTACAACGTATTCGTTGGTTCATCAGAAACCAAAGTAGAAGAATAAAAAACAGTCACCAATATCCTGCATGAAAATGGATATCCAAAATAGTTCATAAAATCGACTATCAAAAGAAGCCACCGAAGACCCGCCCAGAACAATCAGCAATAAAGTTAGATCAAATACGTCTCTGCTCCTTACATAAAAGGTGCAACTGAAAAAACCAATTCAATACTAAAACGCCATAACTTTCGCATTGCCAGTAAACGAACGAATACGTTGTAAAAATTCTTAAACAATAGCAAAGCAAAACTCCCTCTCGAAGAACGAAATAACGTTGTGTATCAAGTGGATTGTGAAAACTGTGATGCTGTGTATATTGGAGAGACGCGTAAGTAAGCTTCGGAAAGAATGAAGGAACATGCCAACAATATTAGACAAAATATTCAAGCATCTCTTGTAAACGACCACGTAAAGTCAACTAATCATCAAATGTCCCTTGATTTTCCAAAATTACTTTCTAATGANTCTTGAAACTCTCGCGTTCGCCGCACCTACTGAACGCGCAGCGTCCATCACTTTGAACGAACGAATTGAGATGAATGACGTGTAAACACGTCTTTACATTTATATTCGTTGTGCGCGTTTGGTGGATTTGCGCGATCGATGGATCGCGCAAATCCACCAAACGCGCACATCATATTCATATGATACTGTGTAAGTTTTTACTTACATTTTGTTGAACGCTATCCTTTATGTAACGGCCATTCCCTCTTTATTCAGAAATATTCTTCCTTTCTTTTTCAACTTATANCGCGCAAATCCACCAAACGCGCACATCATATTCATATGATACTGTGTAAGTTTTTACTTACATTTTGTTGAACGCTATCCTTTATGTAACGGCCATTCCCTCTTTATTCAGAAATATTCTTCCTTTCTTTTTCAACTTATATTTTTCTTAGCCGAAGATCTAAGAATGCTGACTAGAGTCCAATTAAATTTCCCTTTTTTTCTCCAAAAATGTTTTATCTGACATGATGTATCTTCCATAGTTATCTTAGTTATATGTGGTTTGTGATACGCATGGTCGCGCTGAGATTGTTAATGTGCTTTTCACTTCGTTGTAATGCCACTCTTTCTATAGCTACGGAGCACATTTTCAACTTCACTGCCTACCAAACAAATTTTCAGCTTTTGCGATATGAAACTGATAATGTGAACCATAAACCACACCATACGTTAGCTGGACACTAGCCCAGGTAGCAAGAAATGTTATGTTAATATTAGTATGATATTTATACCTTTATTTGTTCTCTCAATCAATAAATCACAGCTAAAATATTCACAATTACAGTCAGTTCGTTAGAAAACACGACTACTGAAAGTGAAAACACTTATGGGGCGTACATCATTAAAATGTCATTGTACATCAACAATTGCCTACTTTAGGTAGCCTGTTTTACATCAAGCAGATGTAGTGGCAGGAGTCATCTCACAATAGGATCCTGAGAGAACTAGCAAATATCTCATGTATAAATTAGGGTAATATCAACATTTTAATGTTTTCAACATAGTACATAAATTTAACAAATTCATATGTGCAGAGTGACAATTACATGCCTAGAACATATAATTGACAGCAAGGTACATCTACTACAAAATTATTGCACTATCATACTGGGTCTACGAAATTATTCTAACGATCAAGATCGCAAGTAGGTATGTATAAAGAAACCAAAATTCCGTCATTATTGGTGCTCGTACAACCAATACACAAACATCAACTAACTTTCCCTATTATGTTGCGACACTTTGTAATGTTTGAATTTCGCTCTGAAAGTTGAGTCCGTCATTGGTTCTTTTAGCTCCACTGGTAAGGCATTATAACATCTTGCTACTTGAAAAGGCATAGCTCTCTTCTGCTCTTCCAGTCTAGTTACCGGCAAATTCAATCTTTGGATACGATTCATATTCATGAACTGGCATCAACTCTCTGAAGTACTACTCAAACAGCTCATCATCAGCATGCATTGCAGTATGTAAGAAAATAATCGTACGCGTATTGAAATTTCAATAATTTCAATCGGGCATACATTGGGTCTACAGACATTAAAGGCACGTTATTTCTATTCTTTCGCACCTGCAAAATTAATCTCAGTACATCATTTACTGCAACTATTAGGGTCTTAGATGGTGGGCTGACGATCCTACCCATATCACTATGCCCTGTCTTAGATGGGAATAGACAAGCGCATAGTACAGTAAGGTTAGTGCACTTCGCGATAAATACTTTCTCACTGCATACATTGCTCTTTTGGCCTTATAAACCTTATTACAAATGTCATCGTTATGGTTTGAGTAAGTAAGTTTATTGTCTCTCTCAATTCCCAGGTATTTGAATGAAGTAACCCATTGTAACTTGCTTCCACAAAGTTCAACTTCAGGCAAGACGGGTACTGGTCGTGACGTAAACAGCATGAGCTTAGTCATAGTCGCGTTGGGGGTTAACCTATTCATGCGGAGCCAGTCAAGGAGCTCATCAATACAATTTTTTAGGCTCAAAATAGCATTAGGAAAACTAATATCAATGATATAGAAGACCGCATCATGAGCGAAAAGCATTGCATTTACTGACCTAAATTATTGTGCAACGTCATTGATATACAGGCTAAACAACAGCGGCCCTAGAACCGATCCCTCAGGAACACCAAGGTCTATGGTAGCCATGCTTGCTTTACTATCATTTATGCTCGCGTACTGTTTTTGATTGCCGAGGTAACTTTGCAATAGAGAAAGCACATTACCTCGTACGCCATAATGATGTAATTTACGTACCAAGATCTCAGAGTTAACGGTGTCGAAGGCCTTTTTGAGATCCAAGAGCAGGCATAGAGTGAAGGTTTTATCGCGGAGAGCATGTATCACATGACTTACCAATCTAAGAACGGCCTGCGCAGTGTTTTTCCCTTTGCAAAAGCCAAATTGTTTCGGAGCAAGGACGTCATTAGATTCCACAAAAGTTAATATTCTAGTATGAATAATTACTTCAAATATTTTGTTAAACACCGACAATGTGGAAATAGGCCTATTATTACCATGGTCAATTGCTAGATTTGTGAATTGGAATCACCCGAGCAATCTTTAGGATGTCTGGATATAGTACCCCACAAAAATACTAAAATAATATTGTTTTGTAATGTTAGATGTTACGATGAAATAATAAACTAAAATTGAAATACTGTTTCTACTATTATTTTATTAGCAAAAAAAAATATTATCTTCTAATAACAGTGAAATTGCAGTTATTCTGTAATCTTAAAGTAATGTTCCATGGCATTTTAATTATACTATTTTGTTTTTATGATGTCCATGTTGTTTTATTATTTTTACCAACATTAAAATATTACACGCCAGACTATGGCAGACCTTGGAAAGACCGAGGGTGTAGCCGTTGCCGGTTGGTTTCGCTAAGGCTTTAGCGGAAGGATCCTGCGACGAGTTACCCACTCAGTCGTAACCTGTGATTCGAGAAGAACGTGGCGAGAAAGGTTTAGGCATAACCAAAGTTATTTGCCAGTTTTATCTCGGACCGTATTTGCAAAAAAGATTGGACTCCACCTTAGACATCAAACAACGGATGATCCGATTCAATATGTGTACTCAATTCTATACATTACAGTACGTTTGAAACTATACAGATGTACCTAATCTTCATTTGAAACTAGTTAAATTACACATTCGAATATTTATCTCTCGTATACATTGGACAACATTAGAAAATAAACATAAGTGTGAAATACGAATTCATGCGGCGATGACTCAACAAAGTTAGAGGCGTGCGCGGTATAGTTTATTTGTTAGTCTAAAACATTATTTTAATAATATATTTAATATTTTTTAACAGTGAAGCAGCATAGTTTACTTGTTAGTCTAAAAGATCAATATTTGGAATAACGCTAAATTAAAATTTTGTTGAACATTAAGTCAGTGTTAGGAGAAAATATTGATGAGTAATATTATTATAATATTGTCATAGTAAAAGATATCAACACAACAAAAAAAATATTAAGTTGTAATCTCAAAATAATACGATAATAACATACCAGAAATAGTATATAACTCAATAGAATATTCCTATTGTATAATAACATTAATATAATATATGATTGCTACCTGAGGCTGAATCGGGCCTCTCGCAGTTGGGCCTGGAAGCTCAAACAGAGACCGCAAACAAAGATTAATTTCTTCGTTGTAACCTTAGGAATGTGTTACAGAGCAGGGAATTTAAATTCACAATCATATATCTTCAGTAAGCGATATATATAATTTCTTCGAACACCAAGAATAACTGAAAATTCATCATGATTTCTAGGAATATTAAAATTTTATAGAAAAGTTAGCACATAGATTTTACATGTAATGTACTTTAATATCACATGCAATAGATTTTTTCCAATGATGGATTTGAAGCACTAACCTCAGAAATTGATGTATGTAGAGCTTACGGTAGAGCTCATGCCTATAGCCGCAAGGAAAGGAAGATTAAGAAATCCCAGTCATACTGAAAAACCTGATTAAAACCACAGTAATACTACAGAATAAAATCACGTTTGTAGCCATGAACAAAAATGCATGATTAACCAAGGGATAAAGATGCCAGGACAGCCGCTAAAAGACATAATATGACATTTTGGTGCTGATATAACCCTTCATCACTGGAATCATCTACAGTTGCACCATGTCATTTCACATTAGGCTACTACCTAGGAATAATACGCCGCTTAGTGGTTGCTTACCTTACATCACGTTATGGTTGCCTATGTTACATCACCTTATAGTTGCGTAAGTTGAATCATTCAAGGCTGCCTAAGTTGAATGACATCATGGTTGTTCCTTACACTACTTCACGTCATGGTTGTCTGGGTAATATCACTTCATGTTGTATATGTTAGTGGTAACCTACATGTCATCATGGGTTGCCTACATTGCGTGATTTAATGGATTACTATGTTTGTTCACTTCATGGTCGCCTACATTACATAGTGTAGTGGACGACTACTTTACATCGCTTCACGGTTGCCTACATTACATGATTTAAAAGATGACTGTTACATCACTTCATATTTGCCTCAATTACATCTAGATATGATTTAATGGATGACAATCTTATATCACTTCATGGTTGCCGGAATTAAATTACTCGATGGCGGCCTACATTACATCACTTCACAGCTGCCAATGTTAGATCACATTAAGAAGGCCAATGCTATATCATTTCACAGTTGCCAATGTTAGATCACTCTATACCTGCCAATGCTACCTTATTTCACTGTTGAAAATGCAAGATCATTTTAAGGCTACCAATGCTGTATCACTTCACGGCTATCAATGCTGCTTCACTTCACGGCTACCGATGTTGTATTATATATTGTGGCTACCAATGCTGTAACACTTCACTGCTCTAAATACTCATTGCTACACCACTTCATGGCGGCCAGTGCTTCATCATTCAGGTCACTTCACGGCCGCCATTGCTGTATCACTCCAATGCTGGATGACTTCACTGCTTCCAATGCCAAATCACTTCATGGCAGCCAGTGCTTCATCACTTCACTGCAACCAGGGCTTCATCACTGAACGTCTGTAAACTGCTCCGGATCACCTTTCAGCTCTGCTGTCTGCTCTGGCCGTCTTGCTTAGCCCGTATACCAAATAACTTTCATTAATATTTCCATTAGCTTTTTACTTGGCATTTCATTACAAATCGAGCATATCACAAATCTGAAAAGCTTCTGTTCTACAAACTGATACTGTTCATTTTATAAACAAATAAACTTTTACGAAATAATTTCACTCTATTGCAAATATCAATGATATCATAAACAGTTGCTCTACGTAATTGCACTTAAAGTCTTGATATTTTTTAATATGTTGCGTATACAAGTTTTAGAAGTATGTAAAGGTTTGCCAGTCATTACTGAATGCAAAATAATTAAGTCAAGTATCCTAAAAAAGTAGGAAAAAGTAATGGGAGAACATAGATAAATGCATCTGCGGCACCGTGCAGTCAGGACCAATTGCGGGACCGAAATCTACCTCAGGGGCCCAGTGTCCAGTCAATGTATGGTGTGGTCTATGCGTGAACATTAATTTTTTTAATCAATCACAGATATAGAATGAAGCTGGCAGGTATAATGTCTTTATTGGCATATCGGTGTCATAAACAAGAACAGTGAACGGTATCATCGCTAATTCTTCACCTTTATACCATGACGGTGGGGCCACTATACACAAAGTGTTTCAAATCAAGCAGGAAGACTACGTAGCTGTGAACACAGTACGGGTCAGGAATGCAGCGCAAGTTATACGAGTCACGGAATAAAAAATTTTGCTGAGGGTGTCACTCGAGTAGCCTCTGCTTCAACAGCTTTCAGGGGAAGCTTGTTCTGAATGCTAACAATGATGTAGATATGGCTGAGCTGCCATATTCTTCTTTGTTATGATGCTCGACTTTTTGCCTGTTGCTTTGGAGGTGATCATTACCATTGTCAATGAATCCTACAATCGGAAGGTCGTTGAAATTGTTTGTGGACTTAAATGTTCCTATAAGCTCTCCCATAAGTTGCTCACTGTCCAGCGTACGTAGATGGGTTCAAGCTCTTGAATGTAGCGCTTTTATAGCTTGTTGCGCAGCGAAGGAATGACTTCGTCATAATAGATTATTTCCATTTTATAAATATTACCATGAAGAGGAAGCGCTAAAAGTTTATTGTACAGTCCAGGTGGAAAACAAACTAGTTTTCAAAAAATTTTTTGTATGGGGAGGAATATATAGTCTTTCGATTGGTACTACAAACTCCTGGTAGTGAATCTTAAGTCTTTGCCGTCTTTACTCTCTTGTAAACTTGATTTTTACGCTTCAAGGGCTCGGCAAAGTTATTGCTATTTCATGTTGCCTGGACACAAATTCATGTTCATCAATTCGGGATGGGGCTAGTGTTTTAATAGTAATCGATATGCAGCTTTGAACGTTCTTCGACGTTGGAGCTTATCTGCTAAGACTGTAGTAATATACTGTTCTCTTAATAATAATGAGATGCGCAAAGTCTACAGCTAATATTTCGCCTTGCTTTACTAACCATTTAAGTCGTTCATCAAATGTGCAGTAGCATACGATGGCTTAAACAAAGTTTATCGTGAGCGAGAATGTAATCACTTTGTGATCACTTAGCCTATGTCATGAAAGGGGCCCACAAATTTACCATTAATTAGGTGTAGACATGACTGTATAAAGCGCTGGATCGCGCGGCTGAAATTGTATTATTATTATTAAAACTTCACGCTTGAGCTCCCACGGACAGGTAATACAACCCAAATGAAGCATTTCAACACCAGGAAGCCCAAAACGCTGCTAAAGGAAATCCAGCAAAAAACCATTAACAGCCGACTTAAAAGCCTGCAGGCCAACACGACCAAAAGCCGATGCAGGCAA
>LQNS02278076.1:17589066-17605561 GCA_001587735.2 Parhyale hawaiensis | reverse complement strand
ATATCTGCATTTCTAAAACATTACTGATTTACTTTACAGCACTGAAGATGGAATTTTTATGATTCCGAAACGTTTGCTTTTTAAGAAAATGAAACTTTTAACTGTGGTTCTCTCTTTTTTATTAAATTAAAATTTTGTTGAACATTAAATCAGTGTTAGGAGAAAACATTGATGAGTAATATTATTATAATATTGTCATAGTAAAAGATATCAACACAACAAAAAAAATATTAAGTTATAATCTCAACATAACATGATAATAACATACCAGAAATAGTATACAACACAATCGAATATTCCTATTTTCTAATCGATGAAAATAAAGGACATCCAGGTTCCATGTATTTAATTAACGTAAAGTAATACTTCTTCTGGACGACGTCCAGAAGAAGTATTATTTTACGTTAATTAACTATTCCTATTGTATAATAATATTAATATAATATATGATTGCTACCTGAGGCTGAAGTCGAGCCTCTCGCAATTGAGCCTGGAGGCTCAGACAGAGACCTCAAACAAAGAGTAATTTATTCGTTGTAACGTAAGGAATATGTTACAGAGCAGGGAATTTAAATTCACAATCATATATCTTCAGTAGGCGATATATATCATTTCTTCGGACACCAAGAATAACTGAAAATTCATCATGATTTCTAGGAATATTAAAATTTTATAGAAAAATTAGCACATAGATTTTACATGCAATGTACTTTAATATCACATGCAATAGATTTTTTCCAATGATGGATTTGAAGCACTAACCTCAGAAATTGATGTATGTAGAGCTTACGGTAGAGCTCATCCTTATAGCCGCAAGGAAAGGAAAATTAAGATATCCCAGTCATAGTGGAAAACCTGATTAAAACCACAGTAATACTACAGAATAAAATCAAATTAGTAGCCATGAACAAAAATGCAAGATTAACCAAGGGATAAAGATACCAGGACAGCCGCTAAAAGACATAAATATGACATTTTGGTGCTGATATAACCCTTCATCACTGGGACCATCTACAGTTGCACCATGTCATTCCACATTACTACCTAGGAATAATACGCCGCTTAGTGGTTGCTTACGTTACATCACTTTATGGTTGCCTATGTTACATCACCTTATAGTTGCGTAGTTGAATCATTCCAAGGCTGCCTAAGTTGAATGACATCATGGTTGTTCCTTACACTACTTCACGTCATGGTTGTCTGCGTAATATCACTTCATGTTCTATATGTTAGTGGTAACCTACATGTCATCATGGGTTGCCTACATTGCATGATTTAATGGATTACTATGTTTAATCACTTCATGGTCGCTTACATTACATAGTGTAATGGACGACTACTTTACATCGCTTCACGGTTGCCTACATTACATGATTTAAAAGATGAATGTTACATCACTTCATATTTGCCTCAATTACATGTACATATGATTTAATGGATGACAATGTTACATCACTTCATGGTTGCCGGAGTTAAATTAATCGATGGCAGCCTACATTACATCACTTCACAGCTGCAAATGTTAGATCACTTTAAGAAGGCCAATGCTATATCATTTCACAGTTGCCAATGTTAGATCACTCTATACCTGCCAATGCTACCTCATTTCACTGTTGAAAATGCTAGATCATTTCAAGGCTACCAATGCTGTATCACTTCACGGCTATCAATGCTGCTTCACTTCACTGCTACCAATGCTGTATTACTTCACAGCTACCAATGCTGTATCACATCACAATTACCAATACTGTATCACTTCAAGACTACCAATACTGTATCACTTCACGGCTACCAATGTTGTATTATATATTGTGGCTACCAATGCTGTAGCACTTCACTGCTATAAAAGCTCACTGCTACACCACTTCATGGCGGCCAGTGCTTCATCAATTCAGATTACTTCACGGCCGCCATTGCTGTATCAATCCAATGCTGGATGACTTCACTGCTTCCAATGCCAAATCACTTCATGGCAGCCAGTGCTTCATCACTTCACTGCTTCCAGGGCTTCATCACTGCACGTCTGTAAACTGCTCCGGATCACCCTTCAGCTCTGCTGTCTGTTCTGATCACCTTGCTTAGCCCGTATACCAAATAACTTTCATTAACATTTCCATCAGCTTTTTACTTGTCATTTCATTACAAATCGAGCATATCACAAATCTGAAAAGCTTCTGTTCTACAAACTGATACTGTCCATTTTATAAACAAATAAACTTTTAGTAAATAATTTCACTCTATTGCAAATATCAATGATATCATAAACAGTTGCTCTACGTAATTGCACTTAAAGTCATGATATTTTTTAATATGTTGCGTATACAAGTTTTAGAAGTATGTACAGGTTTGCCAGTCATTACTGAATGCAAAATAATTAAATCAAGTACCCTAAACAAAGTAGGAAAAAGTAATGGGAGAACATATATAAATGCATCTGCGGCACCGTGCAGTCAGGACCAATTGCGGGACCGAAATCTACCTCAGGGGCCCAGTGTCCAGTCAATGTATGGTGTGGTCTATGTGTGAACATTAAATTTTTTAATCAATCACAGATACAAAATCAAGCTGGCAGGTATAATGTCTTTATTGGCATATCGGTGTCATAAACAAGAACTGTGAACGGTACCATCGCTAATTCTTCACCTTTATTCCATGACGGTGGGGCCACTATATACAAAGTGTTACAAATCAAGCAGGAAGACTACGTAGCTGTGAACACAGTACGGGTCAAGAATCCAGCGCAAGTTATACGAGTCGCGGATTCAAAAATTTTGCTGAGGGTGTCGCTCGAGTAGCCTCTGCTTCAACAGCTATCAGGGGAAGCTTGTTCTGAATGCTAACAATGATGTAGATATGGCTGAGCTGCCATGTTCTTCATTGTTATGATGCTCGAATGTTTGCCTGTTGCTTTGGAGGTGATCATTACCATTGTCAATGAATCATACAATCAGTAGGTCGTTGAAATTGTTTGTGGACTTAAATGTTCTTATAAGCTCTCCCATAAGTTGCTCACTGTCCAGCGGACGTAGATGGGTCCAAGCTCTTGAAGGTAGCGCTTTTATAGCTTGTTGCGCAGCGAAGGAATGACTTCGTCATAATGGATTATTTCCATTTTATCAATATTACCATGAAGAGGAAGCGCTAAAAGTTTATTGTACAGTCCAGGTGAAAAAAATTAGTGTTCAAAAAATTTTGTATGGGGAAGAATATAGTCTTTCGATTGGAACTACAAACTCCTGGTAGTGAATCTTAAGTCTTTGCCGTCTTTACTCTCTTGTGAACTTGCTTTTTACGCTTCAAGGGCTCGGCAAAGTTACTGCTATTTCATGTTGCCTGGACACAAATTCATGTTCATCAATTCGGGATGGGGGTAGTGTTTTGATAGTAATCGATATGCAGCTTTGAACGTTCTTCGACGCTGAAGCTTATCTGCTATGTCTGTAGTAATATACTGATCTCTTAATAATAACGAGACGGTCAATGTCTACAGCTCATATTTCGCCTTGCTTTACTAACCATTTAAGTCGTTCATTAAATGTGTGGTAGCATACGATGGCTTAAACAAAGTTCAACGTGAGAGGGAATGTAATCATTTAGTGATCACTTAGCCTATCTAATGAAAGGGGCCCACAACTTTGCCATTAATTAAGTGTAGACATTACCGTATAAAGCGCTGGATCGCGCGGCTGAAGTTGTAATAATAATGATAATAGTTAGTAGCAGCAGCACTAACAGGAGTAGTAGTAGTACAGTAGTAATCAAGGACGATGTAAATACGCGTAGCACAAACTCAGTACAAGAGTGTCCAATAAAATATTGTTGTATTTAAAAATTAGCAATGCAAAATTTGCGCGACGTAGCTTGCTGCCCGCGACATGTACAAACTGCGGTGTCGATAGAGGCTGCTTAAGGCATTTTTTGGGCCTCTTCTGCCTCTTCCTTCGGCCATTGTCAATGGCTAAAAAATCAATGATCTTCAGAAGTTGTCAGGCCATAAATTTGGCTGCAGTAGCGCTCTAGAAATAATGCGCCTGAGTTAAATTTTTTGCGTAACATTGAGCAAACAGCAGTTGTGTGGGCTTCTTACTTTGATTTGTTCTATAATATAGGTACTGTAAAGAAAATATGTCAACAGAACGGGGTGGTTATCTGGAACCAAAAGATAACTCCACACTTGAATGCTGTAACTATCAAATGACAATTATTGCATGAGATTAGATAGCGGGCTTACGCTCCAGCCCTCCATGAGCTATTGCCAGTATGCCAGTATCATTTAGATATCTGATATGAAAAAAAAAAAACAGAAAAAATTCAGCGTAGTACATGATCTTGCACGCACTTTTTATTGTTGCAGATCCGTGGAGCTGGGAGACATGTATTTAATTTAGAGAGAAAGGTAATGGATTAAAGTGATCTCCGAGCCTCTGACTGATAAGACAGTGTCATTCCTGGAGGAGGTGTTTTCAGCTGTGGAGGGTATTGCTCCCGATGTTTGTCAAGACGATTTTTAAGCACGTTGAATGTTTTTACACCAACAACTATAGAGGGAAGTTTATTCCAATAGAGGGAAGTTTATTCCAGATATTCACTAGTAAATACGGGAAGAACTGGTAGCTTAGAGTAGTTCTTCGAGCTTTATGTTTGAGTTTTTAGCCATCCTGTCGCAGGCGATCATTAACGTCTATCCCAAAAAGTCCAGTTCTTGGCACGTCGTTGAAGCCATTCAAGTACTTGAATGTTTCTATTAGTTACGCCCCGAGTTAGCTTTGCTCGAGAGAGAAAGATCGGTCCCACTTCCCGTAGACGACACCCGTACGTTCTATTTCGTTGTTCAGGTATCATTTTTATTGCTGTACGCTGAATTCAATTTTATCCATATCATTACACGGGTGTGGTGACCACAATTGAACAGCAAATTCTAAATGCGGGCGCTCCTGTTCTTTGTACAATGGAATGATTAAATTCATGAATTTGTACTCGAAATTCCTGCTAATCAATCCCAGAACTCTACTTGCCTCATTCACTCATGTCAACTTGCCGTCTGTTTTGTACAACGTCTGTTATAAGCATTCCCAGATCACGTTGATGAATGGCAGCAGCCAGTTCTATCCCCTTCATTTTCAATCGTATTGACGGGTGTCCGGCACTAGGTGTATTACTGAACATTGTGTCGACATTAAAGCTCATCTACCACGTTATACTCCATACCATGGGGCGGTCATGGTCTTGTTCGAGCTCAGTTCTATCACTGGCAGGATGCCACATTTAGCGTTATCTGTAAACTTAGAGTTTTTACTGTAGTTATCAAGATCAAGATTATTCACGCAAATTATGAATAGAAGCGGGCCACGCACGCTTCCTTGTGAAAACCCGATGATACCGGTATCCAGTCGCTCGTCTCTGTTTGCAGCTTCACTCGCTGCTGCCGACCAGTGAGTCAAGGCGTGTTCCAGCGTGAATAGTTTCGCTAAATGCCATGGACTTCCAATTCTTCATTAACCGTAGATGGTGGACTTTGTCAAATATCTTTTGGAAGTCTAGGTCAGTGAGTTCCACACCTCTTCTTCATCTCTGATTTCCATTACTTTCAAAAGTAACTCCAGTAAGTTAGTAAAGCAACTTCTTCTATCTCGAAATCCGCGTTGGGTACCGGAGATGAGGTGGTGCATCTTCAAGCGAGCAGTGATGCGCTTGTACAGGAAGCATTCAAAAGTAAGACCGAGATAAGACTGATTATTCGATAGTTAGGGGAGCTGTTGTACCCCTTCTTACGTACCGAGCTCAGTTAACGAGTTTCCAATCATGTGAAACTTCTCTCATGCTTAGAGACCGATTGAATGTTTAGTGCAGTTGTGCTGTGATGACTAGAGCCATTTCCCGTAGAACACAATGAGAAAGATTATCTAGGCCAGCGGATTCGTACACATTCAGTTACATCAGCTTCAGATTATTCTGACGGTAATTACTGGAGTGAAATATTAGTTGAGGATAGTAGCTTTGTCTGTTTGGTCAGTGATGATTTTACTGCAGGTAGATTTACGTGTACCTATGGTTTCTGTATTAAGCCATCTTTCACTTACAAACTGATTACCTTTGCGTTGCGCTTTGCCATAGCGGCTACGGAAACTTCTTTCTCCGATTTAGTAGTCCTGACTTGTCTCGTCACTTCCTAAAATGCCGTTTTGCGACTGTACCTGTGCTTCTCATAAAGATTACACTCTAGGCTTTGCAACACACCTGTCGCCTGGCACAGCAGTGTATGAAGATCCGATTCATCCAGAGAGAATCATTGCTAGTACGAGTTCGTTTATTTGGGGTGTGTCGTTCGCTAGTACTTTGGATGCTCGTCTTCAAGATATTAGAGCATTGTTCAATACTGCAGTCTCTCATAAGAGTTTCAAAGTTATTTGTTTCTAGTCAATTGCCATTCCTAGAAAATTCGCTCGCTGGTAGTCTGGTAGCTTGAGAGGGTATGCTTGAATAGTTAGATCGTTCCCAATTTGAGAGCAAATACAATCACGTTATGATCCCCAAGCCGGTCTAAGATGGAAGTCTCATAAAATTGTTTTATTTTGCATACTGAGCACGTTTTCGAATTTGTTGTAAAGTGCTGTATGAGTTTCGGCTGTTCTGCGAGGGCTCCTATTAGCAAGCATAATATTCAACGGCTGTCGAATTCCGGGGTGAGCGTGTGTGGTGAAAAATTCATATTCTATAGCTGATGATAAACCTTTACAGATGAGTTTGAGGTCTAATATATGCATAGGCATTCACTACACAATATTTGTCTGTCTCCTTGTCCCAAGTAAGCCTGATAGCAAATTGATAAAACTTCGATAATATCTATTTCAGTCATCGTGACGACTTCAAACACATACTAAACTGTTCTTGGAGACTCAAAGATTGTAATTATTTGAGAGAAACACACTTGCATGAGCACCGGCCGATTCCAAATTTTAAAATTGATATTGGCCAATTTTTTTTCTCATTTCGGTCTCCCAAAATTCTACGATCGTCGTCTACCGCTGACATCTAGCGAGGAATTTGTTTCCTTGCCGATAAATACAATTCTTGCATCGCCCCGAACCAATTACTTTTTGTTTGAGATTGCTAGGTTCACTGGAACGCTGATGTCGCAGTTTTACCAATTTGCTATCAGGACCACTTGAAATTTTGAGTGGGCAGTCAAGTCCAGTGTAGTCTGTGGTATTGGGAATGAATAAAAGCAAGACTTAGCAATGTGGCAACTTCCTGAAAATACTGAACAGTGGAGCATTTAAGCATAAGATATAAAAATCACTATTATTTGTATGTAGAAAAGTCTGTAGAAATTTTATTATTGTTATATAACTCGTTCATGCGCGGAGTAATTAGCTGATATGGCAGTATCAGTGAAGTTACGCTAAACAAACTGACTAGCTGCAGTTTTTTAAAACCAAAAAAAAAATTACTACGAAAGAATTCCTTGTGACCTGTTAGTTCTGAATGACATGCACCATATATTGAAAGAAGACTGTAGAATAACGCTATGTACCTTATTTCTGGTAGATTTTATCCTTCTTCTTGAATAATTCACCATTAGTATATACCATGCAAAATATTAATTAATCTTAGCTTCAATAAATGAACTTTTAAACTCTTAGCTCTTTTCAGTCTCTGTAAAAATTTTTAATCTCGATAATACCACAATTTTAGATGTCTCAGAATGACTTCAGCAAGCTCTACAGAGTCCAATTTACAAATGAATTCATAAAAGTGTCAGTATAGATATAAAAAAATAATCTTTACCTGCTGTTAATGTCTATGCCCCTTTGCAGCAAATCCTACCAACGTCGATGTATATATCAGCAAGGGAACAACAAGAAATAGGACGGACGGCGTTGGTATTTTCGAAATTAGACCGAAGGGACAAACTAGTGTCACATTTATTATGACCATAGCTTCTGGATTAAACTTTACAACTGCTGTTAACTATGAAAATAAGGCTATAAATAGCAGAAATTTCAAGTCAACTTGACCGTACTCTGAACAGAGAAACCCACAGGCTCTGGTTTGCGCTGCAGATACTTATGAAACTTGCAAGCCAGTCTAAATGAGAAGTTCAGGGACGCATCAGGAATGGAGGTAAGGATTGTTAGGACACTGATGAATTAGTTTACTCTAGCAAGCAAATGAAGAAATTTGAAAGTTGTATCTATAGTTAATTTACATTTCAAACTGCAGCAAGAGGCCTTTGTAGAAGCTTGCGGCATTGCTGCAAGTTTTTCAATTAGCTTTAGATCGGGACACAATAAGCATTCGCAGGCACAACTTGGTGAGAGTAAGTGCAGCTCGCTCGTTGTTTATGCTACCCTATCTATGATGCCGAGTTTGAATATGCATCGGGACACGTGCGAGCCGTAAATCCTCGCATCAAATTGCTCGTGCAAATGCATAGTATGGCCCCGGAATAAGGGAAGTGAAAATCATTACCTTTATTAATTCGAGTAATTAACACAATCGTCTTCTTGGGTTAGATGATCCCGAAAAACATCACTGAAAATACAATCCTACTATAGCACAGTAAAATCCACAATTTCGACGGAGTTGGTCGACACCTTTCCTCGTTCCGTTTGAATTTTAATCGGAATTTTTCACCACGCAGGCGATTCTTCCCGGAAATTTCGGACTTTTCGGGCATTGCAAAGTCCGATCAGGAAGAATCTGAAATTTTACCGCTCGTCGGAGGTGTTTTGCCGCAGGTACGCGAAGGGCAGGTCGTGTTTTGACACACGCATCCGCCTGCTGCCGCTAGCCCTTCATGCGCTCGCCGAGCTGTCACCTGCAAATGAGTTTGCTCGAGAACCTCGCACAAAGAGACGAAAAAGTGAGCCTGAAATGCGGGCCAAAAAAATTGAAAGAGTCTGACAGAAGGCGATGTAAATGAAAGTAAGAATGAGATGCTCGTGTTGGCCTCCCATCTTTGGTCTGAGAAACGAACAGCTCGTGCCTGATGTAGAAATGTAAGCGTAAGAAACGTGTTAATGAGAAAAAATAATACACAGTATAGAAATAATGGTACAGAGTGTCTCACCATAGTACTAATTGTATTTCTTACACTTGATACGTGGATGAGTTTAAATAAGCATATTATTATATACTGACATCATATTAAGCACGTTCTATAGAAACTGGTTTCATAAATTTTATATGATAATTATCAATCAAATACTAAACCGAAGCACGGTATGCATTTATCTCTACAGTGAGCTTACCTGCTGCCCTTTGTCTGGCAAGCTATCAAAATGCAACAGACTATAAACATATTCAATTCAGTGGCAGTTATGATACACATCAGATGCGATAAAAAGGTGTAACTGATTTGATATTATAATTATTTTTCATTGTAGTGTCGGGCATAATTTGTTTTATTTGTTTTCGTACCGATTTCGATTTTCTTAATTGAAAATGATACAGACATCTACCAACCAAAATATACACCAACAGCTGCATCGCCACCACAAAAGCAAGAAAGAACGAGTAAGAATTGGGATGCAATTTTTGCTTGGATTTTCATTGTTTCAGCTGCATTAGCTTCACAATCATTCCGGCCAGCCGAAGCAAAACGTAGTCACGAATGTATTGGCGCGTGTCAATCTATTCTTGTGTGTCTGTACCTTAGCTGCGGGCAGTGTCTGTTAAGACTCCGTGTCTGTCACACTGTTGTAGCGTGAAGCTGTGCTATGCTTAGGCCTATGGATTTCCGCGAGTACTCAGTAGTCTAACTGGGCTTTGTAAGTTCACCGTATTATGTAGGTGAACCAGACCAGGAGGCTATGGCCGTAGTTAGCTGCATTTGTCCACCTCTGCACAGAGCACAGAAAAGTAGACAACTTAATAACACAGATAAGTAGTACAAGCATGGAGAAAGGAACAACTAAGCGCAGTGAACAGCGCTATCTTGTCAGTTTCATTTCTAAAACAAAAAAGTAAATTAAAAACGCTTCCCACGAGATCATTCAAGTCATCTGACGTTTGGTAGCGAATGCTGCTGTCTGTTTTTATTTCTCATTTTTAGCATCGAAAAAAATAAAGTTTTACAAGGAAATCTGACTTGCTTCGTATTCCCAGATAGCAATCATATATTATATTAATATTATTCTAACGTTGGAATGTTTTTGTGGTGCTATATATTATTTCTGGTATATTATTACAATGTTATTTTGCGATTATAACGTAAAATTTCTTTGTTGTGTTTATACCTTATACTATGATAATATCATGATAATGCTACTCATTAATATCATCTCAACAAAATCCTAATTTAACGTTTTTTTCCAAATATTAAACTGATGTTTTAGACTTACAAGTCAAATATACTTCTTCAACATTAAAGAAATGTTATTTTAATATTAAAATAATGTTTTAGACTAGCAAATAAAATATACCGCGCACGCTTGTAACTTGGTGGAGTCACCGCTCAAATTCGTATTTTACACTTATGTTTATTTCCTAATGTTGTCCACTGAATGCGAGAGAAAAATGTTTGAATTTGTAATTTTAACCGGTATCACATGGAGTTTGCATCTATATATGCACAAACGTACTGTAATGTATAGAAGTGAGTACATATTTTGAATCTGATCATCCGTTGTTTGATATCTAAGGCGGAGTCCAATCTGCTTTGCAAATACGGTGCAAGATAAAGCTGGCAAATAACATTGTTCATGCCTAAACCTCTCTTGCTACATCTTTCGCGAAGGACAGATTGCTTCTGAGAGGGTAACTTTGTCCCAGGATCCTCTCGGTGAAGCCTTACTGGAACCACACGGCGACGGCTGCACCCTCGGTCTTTCCAGGGTCTGCCATAGTCTAGCGTGTATTATATTAATGTTGGTAAATAATAATAGATTAACATGGACGTCATGACAATAAAATAATATAATTAAAATATCTTGAAACATTATTTTAACATTACAGAATAACTATAATTTGACATTTCTTAGAAGATAACATTTTATTAATACTAAAATAATATTAAAAACATTGTTGCAATATTAGTTTATCATTTTATCGTAACATTCAACATTATGCAACAATATTATTCTAACATTTCCGAATAATGTTATCTTAACATTGAAATAACCGCGTGAAAAATAATATTATTTAAGCATTGGAATAATATTACCAAATGTTACATCATAACATTATTCTAATAGTTACATAACAATTTTTACTACCTGGGAATTGCCATGTTAACCAATAACTGTTTACAAATGATAGGAAGATGGGGGTACTGACTGTATCTGAAACCTTGGTATCATACGAGGAGCTGTAGTTAGCCTTACACAAGTCTCTGTAGCAGGTTCGTTCAGTGTTATCATATGAATCGAAAGAAAATGTAGGTAGTGTTGGCAATAATAGGTCACAACTGCACTTGGCCGTGAAAAATCACCGCGGAGAATCGGTCAGACTTTTCCATGAATTGAACTTCTGTCCTTATTTGGCTTGTAAGGACGTAGTCCTGCAACTGCAAGTATAAATTTTGGCTCTGCGAGATGTGCAAATAAATATTGCTTGCTGTTTTTGCAAGAGTCAAGGATCACCTAAACCGTGAACTGGGTAACCTTATCTCTGATACACAATGATAGCACTTCAGTCGAAACTGTTTCGCTCAAAAAAATTTTTTTTTTATTCAAAATAATAAATTTAGGTAGAGAAAAATAATGACCGCAGAAAAACTCTCTTTCTTTTTTATCGTCCTAGTTCTATTGCATTCCGAAGAGTATCCTAACCTTTGTTTCGTTGACAAACTGCTCCATTCGTGCATCGTGAACTCAGAGCAAATAATATTTTGGTTCGTTTGATACCAAGAGGAAGCAAAACTCGGTATCCATGAGACAGCTAAATATTACTTCAGGTGTCTTCAAGCTTGCGTTTGAAACTGACAAAGCAAGAAGTGCAGTCTATATTACAGAGGCCACGGTATGTAAACTGTTTTTTTTACCTTTCTGTTTTCAACGAAGCGTACCAAAATTATAAATATCTCCAACCGGATTAGTTTTCGCCACTTGTTTTCTTCAATCGTGACCGAAATTTAGTGGACAGATAAATAAGTAAACGAACGGACAAACTGATGCTCTTTATCGCCGTGTGTTGATATTAAAGACTTTCGTGCAGTGTAGGAAACAACAGACAGTGCTAACAGTTTCCTAATATGTCACTCAGAATATTTCTAAGGAAATGGAATCAGTAATTACTTGGAGACAATATAGAACTTAAGCATGTCTGCAGAAACTACAGACAGAGCTCGCAAAGCTAATGAACTACGCAATGAGCAGTAGAGTTATGGCAGAAACTGTAAATAGAGCTGTAGCTTGCGCATGTGTAGAATCGCTGAGACGCGATAGGATATGTGCACAATCTACAACGAGCAGTTGCATGTCTGCAGCTTCTACTCACTCGGAGAACGTTAGCATGTCAGCAGATTCCACAAACAGCGCTAGCCTCTTCGCACAATCTACAGAGACCGTTAGCGTGTCTGTAATATCTACAGTATACATCGATATAAAGTCAGTACGATGGTGAAGTCGATGCAAGCACTAGCATGCCAAGTCAATCTACAGAGAGCGTTAGCACACAGCAGAGAGCGTTAGCCTGTCTGCAGCGCCGGCAGAGAGCGTAGGCGCGTGGGAAATACAGATATCATTACGGAGATAAAATTAGAGCTGCGCGCGCGACAAACTCCACTAACTAGACAGTAAACTTTAGCAGACCGGCCTGCGTCTGCAATAATGTTAATGTTGACGCGAGCTTTTGCGGCACAGTTGTGTCGTGTGTTCGGCCGCCACTGCTGCTGCTGCTTCGAGTTCTGTTTGTTCTGGACCTTCTTTATTTTTCTTTACCTCCAAGAGTGTCCATTGCACGCTTCCTCTGAGCCTTGCACACATCATTGAGAGTTTCTGAATAGTTTGAATGCTTTGATTATATTGCGTGTCTCACCGTTTTTGTTTCGAATGGACTTGCATAAACACCAAACAAAAGGGCTGCTGTTAGTACGAAGTGAGTGATTTGAGAAACGTCCATGCTGTAGTACGCTGCTGGCCGTAGGGCTAACTGCTAGTGCCAAATCGTTTGAATAATTTCTAATAATATTCATGAAGTGATGGGCGAATATCTTGGACTCTGATTATATTTTATTAAACATAAAATTCATCTCTCACAATTTGTCCTAATGTTTTCAATCTCTGAATAAAACACTCATCACCAGTTCCTAAATCCAGCTTCCCTCTCCACTCACAATTACTTTACGTTAACCTTCAAAGTTCCTCTGAACGTAACATATGTGTAGTAAATGCCAAACATTTCCAAGTGCTTGTGTGTGGAAAGGTTTAGAGACAAACAAAACAACTGTACAAGGGATTTCCGTTAATTCTCCATGCTGCAGGGCTTGCCATCTAGCAGTTTTGTTCCTTATAAATATTACTGGCAAATGAATCTTAAAATGTCGATCATTAATATTGTGCTAAATACCAACTTCTCTTTTAATGCAATATCTTTTCTGCCCATATTAGCATCTGTTCATAAATAATAAATACTAAACGTTATTCACAAAACCTCTTTTATTCATCTAGATACTGTAGAATGCTGTAAACAGCTCTACACCTAATCGTGACTATTCTTTCTCTACTCAAACCTATTCTATAGCAAGACAATGATTATCACCCGCGAACGAAGTGAGAGAGGTGAATATAATATTTGTAAATATATATATATGTACATTTATCTGTCCAACCAAAAAGTGGTCGAAAGAATTGAGCAATCTTCACAATTTTTTGTAGGGAGTTAGGTGAGATGACCTATATGTGACCCATACAAAAAAATAGGCCTAGCTGGCCATCAAAAATGACGGCGTTGAATTTTCTCCCCCGCAGTGAATTTGACTCCACCGCGGCCGATCGTTTTACCCCACAAGGCGTTTTATTTTTATTAACCGCAAGAGGTATTAATATTTTCGTTTAATATATAAGTATATACTGTATATATTTGTCTGTCCACCCAGAAACCGGTAGAAGGAGTTGAACAATCTTCATAATTTTTTGTAGGGAGTTCAGTGAGTTGACCTAGATGTGATCCATGCCATAAAACTAAGCCTAGCTTGCCATAAAAAAATGACGTTGTTGAAGTTTCCTCCACTGCGGCAGATCGTCGTACTCCACGGGGCGTTCTATTTTTCTTATGTTATTATTCAGAGAGCAAAGGTTCACGGGTGCGGTGCCCTAACCTTATTTAACACAGCATCCATATGAGAGGGATTAGCTGGACATCGAAAATGACTTCGTTGAATTTGTCTTACACCACAAGGTGCTCTAGTTTTCCTATATTGTTATTGAAGATCTACTTAGGGACTGGGGCTGTGCCCTAGCCTCGTTCATTAAAACTGACTTCGTTGAATTTGCCCCCTACCGCGAGAGATGGTCTTACGCCACGAGGCGCTCCAGTTCTTTAGCAATCATAGTCATCACTAGCGAGTCCTTACATGAACTCGTATTATAGAGTAATGCCATGATGGTCAACTTAGGTACACCAATCGAAAGTTTACAATTGAAGTACCTAGACGCCTTATGCGTCTTACGGAGCGATGGCCCTTGTCAAATGAGCCATTCAGTGAAAGAAGTAGTTATGTCGCAGTGTAACGTATTTCTTTACAGCCTCATTAAAGACTAGTGTTTGGTAGACCTTTATTTTATATTTATACCCATTATTTTTTTTGCATTTCACTTCTGTTCACCAATTACACAAGGTTCAAGCATGTCCAAATATCTATAGAAATGTTCTACAGAGAGAAGTGCGAGCTTCACGGACAATTTCTGTTTTCACGCATCCAGTGTTGTAATAGAATGATTAAATCAGTAATCAGTTTTATTTTTCAATCAGCAAAAGACTGAAAAATAATATTCGTTCTGTAAAAATTGCTATTCTACAAGCAGTATTTGCCGCAGGGGCCAAACTTAGCCAGAACAGGACAATGAGTGTCTTCCTAAACCTGACCTCCCACGAAGACAATACTATAATAACGATGGAAATAACTGATGTAACAGCTTCCTTATCTATATAAAGATGTTATTATCTAATGGCGCCAAATGAAATGCAATCAATCGAAAAGACATTGGATTTCATACTAAGAAGAACTCATCTCTAACAATCATAGACTCATTTAGACTGCATGCAACAACAAATAATTTAATCTCGAGATGTGTTCCCATGTACGCCACACATCGCAAAATACCCTTCTGTTCCAACACACTCTATAAACTGAAAACGCTAATTGAATAGAGTCATTTACGTTAATAGGATACTGGATTTCTTCATAAAAAGCTCGCCTCCACAGATCACTAGCACGCAGCTGATAAGCTACAATAAAGGATTTAATCATGAGAAACAGATGCTGATCAATACGAGTAAATCAAATGTAACAAACATGATTATTTGATTTCAGGAGACGTTGGATTTCTTCCTAAAAACCTAGAATGCTAAAATCACTAGAATTAAGCGACGTAATGGAATTAATTATGATAGATATCACTGCATAGAACAATACCACTGACGGCAATAGAAGCCGTACGCGTCAAACAGAATGATTTAAATTAATACTGGGACGCAGGATTTTTTTCTTGGAAAGCTCGCCTCCAGAGAACAGTGGAAGTCAGCGACAGCTCCGGTGCTCCATTGAAATACTGACCGATGCTCAAACTCTGGAAAATCTTCCAATAGCCTCCAGTGTATTTCAAAAGGCTGGATCCTGCTGACTCAGCGTCTGGGGGGACCTCGGGTTGACGGTCTGCTCTTCGGCCAGCGGGGCATTTGACTGGTGACTTCCAGCCTCCCCTGGTGGTCTGGTTAACAGCAGGTAGGTAAGTCTGACTGATAATTTCCAGCCTCCCCTGGTGGTCTGGTTGTTTGTTTAATGTTTATTGTTTTCGATTGCTACAAGTACAAATCTAAAATATTACAAGAACGCAGAACACAAATTAAAAACAATCCCTTAAAAGCAGTACTGCTTATTGGGCACATATCATTCAATTGTCTCTATATTTACATAAACAATAGTTTTTAAAATGTCGTTTGAAACTCATATCACTCNCTGGTTAAAAATTTTCACGCTCTGAAAGACTGTAAAACGTTTCTCTATATCTAACCTAACACTCGGCAAATTAAAACGTTCATTCCTTGTATTGTAATGACCATGTGTCATTAGCTCGCTGTAATGACTATTAAAAAAGGGTGTCAGTCCCGTAATGGTCGATCGTAAAAATTTCATTATGAAATACCTGTATACATCATCATGTTGCAGTAGTTCCAAACTAGTATTCATAGCATCTTTTTCTTATCTAATTTTTCAGCTTTTCTAAAATTTTCAAGTTCACTGCGTGATAGGGATAATAAAAACTGGTTTACGTCCATTATTAAAATCTTAGATTGCAACGTTTCGATGCACGAGCATCATCATCAGGCT
>LQNS02278076.1:17561325-17580760 GCA_001587735.2 Parhyale hawaiensis | reverse complement strand
CCATATCTTGGCGATGCTCACAAATATAGATTACTTGCAGCACTTTTTAGGTCACATGTTGGGGAAGAGTTCAGTGTTGCGCTTGGTTAGGTGAATGTTTGTTTTATCTCATTCTTACCCACTCTTGCACCGGCTAAAATGACTGGTTCAGTTTATCTGTTAGGGTACTATTCCTGCGAAAAGTCTTGCTGTTTAAGGAGTCCTTACCGAAACTCACAGCTCGCTGCATATCTCACCCTCATACGACGAGGGTGCGAGACACCGAAGTAAACCCCCTAGACAATAAGATGGAAACTAGTGCCACAATAACAACATTGATCAAGCGACATATATCGTAAAGAATGAGGGCAACTTCAAAAGATAGAGTCTCAGACCCTTCATGAGTTCCGCGAACTATTGGGATGAAGCTGATATTAGCGAAGAACTTGCTGTAACCGTCAGCATCTCGTCTGGTACACACATAAGACGAACAGCGGAAATATCTTCACTTAGAGTCCGAGATCGATAGTCAGTTCAAGTGGCCCGTCTTGATTCATCAGTTCTGCATGGTTTCCTCCTCACGTTCACATAATTCACACTGATACTGCTTTAGCGTCACTGTGCCTATACCCTGACCTGCAATCCCTTAGGAAGCAGAGGACGACTTGCAACATAAGTTGAATAAACTCAAAACCCACAAACGACAACACCCTAGCAACGAGCACCGACATCGCCAACAGGTAATGAAGGCGAAGAATAGAAGCAACGATCACCACTAAAGAAAAAGAATCCGGAGGGAAAAAGAAGGAAGTTGGGTAGGCACTATTGAATAGTATCCCGAAAGCTTAACTTAACTGCGTTCCATAAAAATTGGGGGGGGGGGCAGGCTGCAAAACTCCTCAGAGCACTGGTCGGGCGAACCAGACTATTCTAACCCTGCTGTCCGTCGTGCATCCTGTACCCCAAAAAATTCACCACTGATAAAGTGAGTTTTACTGACTTTGCTTTTAGGTCTACAACTGGTGTCTACAGAGTGCGCACTCTCGACTGGATGAAGCCTATTTGCTGTGGTAGTGAATCATGACTATACTGTTTGAGACCCTCTTCAAAAGGGGGCCTGCCTTTACAGTGTACAATAATTATTGGAAGGCTGATAACGTTCTGCGCTGCCTGGAAATGAGAAACTGCTTGACCTTAGATTTGAGAGTGCAGTCATAATTAAGATTTCAGCCAGCAGTGAAGTGAGTAGCATGCGAATGACAAGGCTCCCACGAGGTAAAAATGACTGCAAAATATGAGCATTTGCCAACGATTAAGTATTCCTAAAACTCCATTGGTAAAATACCAGCAGATTTGGTCTAGCGGAAATATATTCAGCGTGTAATAAACTTTCCATAAGTCATGCCGATGATTCGTTTTTAATGACGATACACAGCGATCCTAAATGCCCTTAAGTATCTTCACGCCAGGGTAAGGATACTCAAGACTGGTATAGAACTTATGCAGAACTATAGCGAGCGCAATGTTCTTCAGTCTGTTCCAGACACCACACGATCCAACCTCCCTCCTAGCAACGATCCAGGATGGGCAGAGAACGACCGCCAATCATCAGGTAACAATCCCAGGAATATTGCTGGAGTTATTTGTTGCATGTATAACCGTGACTGAGCCCCATGGAGAGAAGTGCGGATACACACAGTACTGTTGCCGAGACATCTTCGCTTTCGCTTGTCTACACTTGGCTATGAAATTAGAAAATTAGTATGCGCAGTGTTTGAAACGGTATTTATAGAGGGCACACCGTTGGGCTGAGCCCTTAACCCAACCGTGACGTTGATACAGTTATCTCTTGCCTCAACGAATTGTTGTATTTGAATAATCCAGTTGTATCCTGTGGCAGCAGGACACTCAAGTGTTCTTACACATTAAATGCGCTGGGATCAAGGCTGATACTAAGCAGGCAAGTTCTTGAGCTTAATTGGAGCACTGAGTCAGCATTAGTGCCTAGATGCTACTGCGGTGGTACATACATATATCAACTAATCTTTCTTGAATTTATATTTCTCAAACAATCAGGGTTTGTAATTTCTGAAACTCACGCATTAGAAAACTTACGAGGCAGACTGAACTTTAAAATTCAATTTGAAGGCAGCTTTAAGTTTTCATGAAAGAAATATATATGCGTGTTTTAATTCTGTCGCTACAGTTTCGTAGAACAAAAATATGTCGGCGTTGTTTCCTTATTAAAAAGGCCATTGTAAAATAGATGGCTATTTCTTCAAATGCAGTAACACTCATAAGAAACACATTGAGCATTAATTACAGGACTACTACGCTCGCCGTATTTACTCTTCAGCTATCAAACTAATTAAAAAAAATTCAGTTCCTGAACTTTTAACTCCGTGCAAAAATTACGCCAGGAATTTCGAAAGTTACCAGGTCACACTCGCCGCCTTTTCGAACAATTTCCTGGAAGTGAAGAACGCTGGGGAAGATTTTAGCACCGGCATGGAATCGATTATTGTCTTCATGCGGCGGTTATAAAAAGCCAATAAAATGGTTTATGTAGAGGTGATAAAAGATCTCCGGAGATCGGCAGGCGCTGCTCTCGGGAAAATGCATTTTTGGCCCGATCATCACCTGTCGAAAATTGCGACTTATTCCATCGGAAAAACTTGAAGGAATTTATGCATTAGAAGAGGAAGTGACGATATTACTTTTCAGCACGATTGGCTAAAGCCGGAAATAGAAACTTCAATGCGAAAAAAGAAATGGATGACATTTCTTAGTTCGAGTAACTATGGGATAAAGCTCAGCTAAGTGACACAGTGTGTAAGGGTAATTATCTAAAAAAAAATTGTTTTTCCGATACCATAGGAGGAAAAAAGTTATTACGATGCAGTATGATTTAACTGAGTGAGAGTTACAAAAACGTTTCGTAAAGAAAAGCAAGCAGTGTATTTGGGGTAGACATAATTAAATAAAATGGCAATAAGCAATGGTCACGCCATTAACGATGATGAATATGGAAAACAAAAATAAATGGGCTTGACAGCAACAGTCAAAGGAAGTAACTGTGAAAGTGAGAGCAGAAAAGGATGAAAATAATTGGGTTTTAGTCTCAAACGCTTAATGAAATCACGGCAACATAAAATTGTACAATTATGTCAAGAAGACAAAATTGTAGTCAAAGTGATTTTTATCTTTAATTAAGCAACGCATTATTCAATGCATAAGTCACGTGACACTAAATTGATAAGTATAATAGAAAAAAATAAAATTCTAGCTGTTATGTCCCTGGATTCATGCCCACAGCTTTACAGTTACGAATTTCTGTGGATTGTTTCATGGGATTTTAAAATTCTCGTTGAACGTTTACATCCACGACTCAAAATTTCGGGAGAAAGAAAATAAATTATAGCCCAAAAGTCACAGAAGGATTTAATATGCGATAACTTGTATAACATCAGAGACAATTACATGGTTGCACAGCTCCAGTGATGTAAAGTACGCAATGAAAATAAACTGGCACTTATCATCATTGTTCATTAACAGGCCTGGGCGCGCCTCTATATTATTATTATTATTATTATTATTTGCCAGCGGGCTTGCGCCCTTGCCCAGGCGGTGCGTCTGCACCCCCAATTTCCATTGCCTCATTGCGCCTGAGCCTCTGTGCCGCTGCGCCTCTGTGCCACTGCGCCTGTCCCCTGTGCCGCTGCGCCATGGGCCTCTGTGCCGCTGCGGCTTCGCCTCTGTTCCGCTGTGCCAGCGCCACTACATAACCTAGTGCGATCCGTGTTATTTTTGACTCGCCACTGATAATTTCCCTCTGTCTGCAATAATAATGGTTTCAAATAGTTCAAAAACAGTATTGTATGTGCATAGTTATGCGACCTCAGTTGTTTCGGGTTTGAAGTCTCCCGAAGTGTCCTTTGGCGCAGTTTGTCATATCCGTCACTTTTCCTTCGACTGCTGATAGTTCGGACTGTGGGCGTGACATTGTGATGAGATTAAATTTTAGTTTTTAGGGTGATGGTTGGTCAACGAGTTCCACTGGTGATGGATGGTCAACTAGTACATGCTTTTTATAATTATTTGCAGCTCTTATTGATCATTTATCATTTCCATGATACGTTAGTTATATCTAGCCCTTCCTGTCAGCGGTCAAACTTTTGGGTACAATAGTGAATTGTGGATTTCGGCACCAAAAGAAGTCGCATCTCTTCTGCATAGACTCTGTCAATATCGGGGCAGGCTACTCACCATGTAGTTACAATTCACTTATATACTTTATAAACTATGGTACTAGCCCACTTTACTCGATAGGAAATCTAAATATCCGATATTGTTTAGTAGTCCGTTTAGAATATCTGGGGTGTAACTGTTGCTTGAATTAATCCCTTAGTGAAGTAACCCGGCGTGTCTCGCAACCAATTTCCGGTAAATTTGAGTCTTTTTTATATATCCTTTGTTGTCGCGCGTCTTGTGATTAAACTGCGACCATTTATTTATAAATAGTTCAGAAGCATTAGTATGAACATTATCTCAATCAGATATGTCACCAACTATTAGACTATATAAGAAGATCTAACATGATACGCAATGACAAAAATTATTCTGGGTTATTGCTGTCATAATCGGCGATAAAAAAGCACAGACACTTGGTTTGAAATATTTGTTGATTCCTTTCAGAGTGCGATTGACTCATTGTAAGATGGTAGGTATTAAGTGAATGACTGCGCTTGATTGACTGAGTGGGCTTGATAAAGTGACTGCGCTTGATTGAGTAACTGCGCTTGTTGAGTGCGCTTGATTGAGTGCGTTTGATTGAGTGCGCTTAATCTATTGGCAGATAAAAATAATCTATTGCAGTGGTTCCCAAAATTCAGTTTTCTACGGATGCCCTCCTCCCTATTAAAATTACATCTACTCAGTATAATACGTACTGAATGAGTATTGTAGCTGTCGATGGTGTCCAGGCAATTGCTTTTCAGTTGATACAGAACGGCAGAGGCATAACAACAGACGCCAAACATATCATTTGTCAGGTCACAGTCACGTGGCATCCCTGCTCAGCCCATTATTCACATACAGCTAGTTTTTACCTTTAACTATCTTGAATTTATTTTGACTCACCCTAAAGAACTATTTGCATTGAATGATGGTTAACATATGCTGTTCTCGCCGTTTTTAAAAGAAGAAAAAGCAAAGATTTTGTGGCCGAGCAAAAGCATGTAGGGGTAACTATGCACATTGGTAAAATTTTTCAACATCAATGAAGTGATGTAATATATTATAAGCTATTTAAACTCATATATTTCCTCTTATAACCTTAAAACATTCTGTAATTTGTATCATCTATGGGATAAAATCAATGTTATATTGCCACAGGAACTTAAAGCGTCGAGAACCATGCACCTGACATACCCTCCAAAAGCTTCTCCGGAAAATATTATCACCTCCGCCAAGGAGGTTAGGTTTTCATGTTGGAGTTTCTGCATCTGTTTGGTTGCTTGTCTGCCTCAAAGTGGTGCCAACGGGTCGTCAAGAAAATTGCAGGAAGAGTCATCAAATGCAGGAGGTACAAATGACCAAATTTGGGTGACGATAAAAACGAAATCTAGAACCTTCAGGACTAAGTTGCATATTCACTTAGCATTATCTTTCTTGAGGGACGGACGCGCTCTCAAAATTCTTCTTTAGTGTTTCAAAGGAGTCATCCTTCAGGTTCACATTAACTATACTTCTCTAGCCAGTATTACAATATCGACTGGGGTGGCAACGCGCCTTCTTCTTGCTGACAGCACATGGCCCTAATGGTTGAAACAGTCAAGTCGAATTCCTCGCCAACCTTTGAGTTTCTGCGCATGAAAAACGTTCGTCTAAATGATTAACGCACCTAATATTTCTGCACGATTCGGAAAAAGGACCCTTTCTTTCTTCATTCACCATGCGGCGCCTGTAATGCTGAGTAAATATGCAAAAGACACTTCACATTCTTCACCTCGGACTCTGGCCATGGCGCATTTCTAAAAAGCGAGAGGGAGCATTTTTTCACAGATTCGTGGCTGTCGAAGTCTGTCTGCGGCAGAGGGGCTGATGTCAGGCGTCAGTTGCTGTCACCTCGGCTGACAACCAATGATTGCCTGCCACCCAGATGGCCAGAAAATATTCCTTCACAAATACCGGCACTTTCGAGCAAATCAGCGGCGTTAGCTAGAAGCGCATGTCATTAGCTAAATAAGATATCGAGGCCGCTTCTAACGCACTGCATAGCTTACTAGAGACGCTCTAATTCCCAAAATTTGCTAATTTGCATCATGCCGCAAGCGTTCCATGATACGGGTAGACTGTTGGAAATATTGTACTTCTGAGTTATTCAACGGTGGTTAGTGAGGCGCCGTTCCATTATAATTGATAGGATAAGCTAGTACATCATTCATGAACGAGAGCACCTACACTGATTTACTGTACTGTCAGGGACCTTCCCATAGTTCATGAAAGAACTGCGAATACCAGGTGCAAACGGTAAACTGGGACTCGTTTTGAATTATAATTATATTTTATAGGTGAGGTCTGTAACTTTTTCTGTTTATAATTAAAAATTTAACACTTTAAGTTTGTGAATCAACAGTTATTGACAGTTATTCGCTAAAGGTAAGGCACTTAATTCTGAAATGCCATAACTCAAAAAGTTATTGATGGATTTTTATGAAATTAATATGAGTTGTTAGGTATATAACGAAGAATAAATGACCAAATTTGGTAAGGATCCGTTTGTTCGTTCGTTTGTCACTGCTTTTAATTTATGCTTGTTAGCACAATAACTGAAAAAAATTACTACATCTTTATGAAATTTATCGGGGTTTTTAAAAATGTTAAAAGACATATTATTATTAAATTTTGGTGCAGATCGGTTTGTTCGTTTGTATGTTTGACTCATGTTTGTCATAATATTTGCTAGCAGTATAACTCAAAAAGTTATGAACGGATCTACAAGAAAATTGCACAAGCTGTTATTACTATGAAAAGGCACGAATGATGATATTTTGGAGTTTATACAAAGAAAATTAGGGTTTCAGAGCCAATTTGAATATTTTGCTACCGTTGCCTTGCATGGCGAGGTATGCGCTCTCAGAGTGCTCTAGTTATATAGTGGATCATTAACCACACCATACATTGATTGGATACTGAAATCGGGCCTTTTGCAATTGTGCCTGGAAGCCAGTTTACGTAAGTGTTAATAAAATGAGTTATAATTATCACATAGACCTCAAACGAAGATTAATTTCTTCGTCGCACCATGAGTAATATGTTGCAGAGCAGGATATCTAAATTCACTATCATATATCTTCAGTAGGCGATCTACACCATACCTTCGGACACCAAGAAAAATTGACAATTCATCATAATTTCTGCTGTTGTTTTTTGCGCGCCTGATAGTTCGCTATCCGGATGTGGAGGTTCACCCTGGTCATCGTGGTTCTGGTGCTCGCTCCTGCTGCCTCCAGTGTGCTAATGTTCGTGGTCTCTATGCTAATTTGGCTGAGCTCTCTGTAGCCTCTTATAATTACGGTGTTTATAGTGCTGTGCTCGGAAACACTCGTCTCTAGCTATCGCCATGTTTCTGAGCTGATGATCCCGAATTTGGGAAAGCCAATATTGCGGTTGCGAGACTAGTGCCCTGGATTTAGTGGTTTGGCTGCTTACGTTCGAAAAGGTGTCGTTGTGTCTAGGCAGAGTGGATATGAGTGTCCATATTGTGAGCTGATGGTGCTTTGAGTCTGTGGTTCATTTAGGAATTTTTATCTGTTTTCCGTGAACCGCAGCCCGTCTACTGATAAAGTATTTGATTGACTCTTGAATGCAATGGCTAAGATTCAGTCATCGGATAGATATTCTGCTTTTATCTTTAGGAATGAATTTAACTGTCCCCATGTGGAATGATTAGGCTCTGGGAGGACCTATTGCCATGGTCATGCAGTCTTCGAATTCGAGACTACCTCTGGTTGTGAGCAGTTGGTAGAGAGACCCACCCATTTGATGGGGGTGTTCTTGATCTCCTGTTGACTGATGTTCCTGATGTGGTTGGAGTGTCAGTGTTGCCTCCCATTGGTTCCTCGGACCATGGTGCCCTATCTGCGACATTGCAAGTTCGCCAATGGGTCCCCAGAGTCGCTGTTAGATGTGAGGTATTTTTGAAGTCGAGAGTGAATTAGGACACCGTTTCTTGCACCATCCTTGCGCTACCATGGGGTGTTGAAAGAGAGTCTCCTGATCGTGAATCTACTTTGGATTGGCTTTTCTCTTACATGGTGCATGCATATGTCTCTTCCAGCTTCATTACGGTCAAGACAGGTGATGAACCCTGGTTTGCTGATGTCTGTAAGAGGGTCCACCAGTTGAAGCGAGAAGCATATGCATGTTGGTGTATTAGCCGGTCTGCTGCTGACTTACAGTGTTTCAGGGCATTGCAGTGTCAGGCTGGGGTTACTTATGGAGAAACTGAGAGGGAACATAATCTGAGGTCCAGAAAGTTGTTAGCTTCGTCTGTTAGCGCACGTAAGTGGTGGTCCACCTTGAAGAGCGTTGTGCTTGGTGCGAGCTCTTCAGCCCCCTCCCCTTTAATTGGTGCTAGTGGTGATCTACATATATATAGTTGTGGATCCTGCAGCCAAGGCGGACCTTTTGTTACGTTACTTTGAAGGGAAGCAGGCGCGGAACCTTGTGCGCATTCCTTTAGCGTGTGACCCTGAGCCGAGGTTTTCCGGTTTTACTTTCAGATCTTCTAGACCTAGACCCCCAATGGTGCACTGTCCATCGGGTATATTTCCTCTCTTTCTTCGGAGTGTGGCTGGTGAGCTCGCAGCCCCGCTCGCTTCGGTGTTCCGTCGGATGTTACAGCTGGACTCTTTTCCCGGATGCACTATTGTCTCTCACGACGATTTGTGTGCGTAGATCGCGTGCGCGTGAGCGGCGTTCACGTTGGTGCGGCGCGCTGCCCGCTGTTGGGCAGGTTGGGCTAGGTTAGGTTAGGTAATGTTAGGTAACGTTATGTAACATTAGGTAACATTAGGTAACATTAGATAACGTTAGGTAACGCTAGGTAAGGTTAGGTAAGGTTAGAGAGGTTAGATTGGGTTAGGTTATGTTAGGTAGGGTTAGGTAATGTTAGGTTAGGTTAGAAGGTTATGTAAGGAGGTTAGGTTAGGTTAGGTAAGGGTAGGCTAGGTTAGATTTGCCTAGGTAGTGTTTATTTTAGTGGTTGCGCGTGCAGGAAAGCTTACGTGAACGCAAAATCGTCGTGAGAGACGATAGTGCTTCCCGGATGCTATCGTGCCGCTCATGTGACACCTGTTCCAAAAAGCTCTGTCTCTTCTCGAACCTCTGACTATAGACCCATCTTGATCACACCTATTTTATCAAAAGTGTACAAGAGGTTGGTTGCGTCGAGGTTGGGTCGCTTTCTTGAGAAGCAAGGTGTCCTTCCCCCAACACAGTATGGTTTTAGTAAGGGCTTGGGAACCTGTGATGCTCTGCTTCACATTCCTCATGTGTTGCAGCCGGCACTTGATAGGGGTCATGAGGCATGGTTGGTACAGCTTGACTTCAGTGCCGGTTTTGATCGCATGAATCACCTTGGGCTGCTCCATAAGCTAAGATTGATGGTTCAATTTTCGCGGTTATTAGACAGTTTTTTTTCTGGTAGACGCTAATGTGCAGTTGTTGATGGGAAGAGGAGTGAGTTTTTGATGTGGTTTCCGATGTCCCCCAATGTAGTGGTCTGGGCCCCCTTTGTTTATCGTAATTACAGCGGACCTGTTTGATCTTGATAATTTACTTGTTGGTTACGCTGACGATGTTCCTTTACTGGCTGTTTGCGAGAATCTAGTTATAGGTTGGAGGTTTCAGTCTCCATTCAGCGTGATTTGAAAGTGATTGACTCTTGGTGCTCTACGTGGGAGATGAGGCTAAATGCAGGCAAGACTAAGACCATGCTCGTGTCTAGATTACGTACAGTGAGACCTGCTTTTCCAACACACATATTGGATGGTGTGTCACTTCCTGTTATTAATGATTTGGTAATCTTGGGTGTCAATTTTGAAACTAAGTTGACGTTTGAGCCTTACATTCGTTCGCTTGCTTCACGAGCATCGCAGAAAATTGGTCTTATGTGACGTGTTTGGAGGATATTTGGCTCGGTAGAGTTGACACGTCACTGTTTTAATTGCTATGTCATCCCCCTGCTCAAATACTGCTCCTTAGTCTGGGGTTCTGCTGCTGATGGTCAACTGAATTTGCTGGTCAGAGTGTGATTCGTCGATGTGCGTTCATGCTGGATGTTGCAGTGCCTTATGATCTGGCGCATCGTCACTGAGTTAGTGGGGTCTGCTTTCTCTATAAAAAACTGACTGGCCCTAGTCATCCACTGTCAGCTTTTCTTCCGGAACCCTTTGCTCGGGTGAGGTATACTCGGCTTGCGGGTGCTCTTCATGAGTTTGCCTTGGAACCGGTACGATACCGTACAAGACAGTATTTACTTTCGTTTTTTTTTTTCATCATATGTAAAAGTTTGGAATGGCGTTGATGGCTCTTTGTTGGTGCGAGTATTGGCAGCTTTAAGCAATCTGTAAACAGAGCTATTCTGTGTTCTCTCATCTTCTCTTTTTTTTTCTCTCTCTCTTTCGCTTGAGGGTTGATGCGTGGAGGTTTGTTACCCTTATGGAGTATCCTCCGGTTTCACATCGCCAGTCTAGTGTATCTTAATAATAATAGGAATATTAAAATTAGGTAGAAAAAAAATTGGCTCATAGATACTACACGTAATGTCCTTTAATTTCACATTCAGTTAAGTTTTTGCAATTACGGATTTGAAAGAATAACCTCAGAAATTGATGTATGTAGAGCTTTCGGTAGACCTCAACCCGATAGCCGCAACAAAAGTGAGGTTAAAAAAAACAATGATGAAAACATGAATTGAAACCACAGTTATACTACATTAGTACCCACCAATGAAGTAAAAATACATGTTTAACTATGAGATAAAGATGCCAAGGGAGATTGTAAATGATATTAAAGCATAACAATTTATGGCTGATGAAACTCTTCATTACTGGAACCATCTAAAGCTGCACATCGTAATTGTCTATATCATTTCACATAACTGGCTAGGCATATTACCTAACTTTGGGGTTGAATACTTTGCATCATTTCATGATTTCTTATGTTGCATTGATTTTTGGTCACCTAAGCTGAAACACATCATGGTTGCCGGAGTTAAATCCCTTCACAGTGGCCTACATTACATCACTTCAGGGCGGCCAATGTAGCTGTCACAGCTACATCACTTCACGGTTGATGATGCAATGTCACTTCACGGCTGTCAATACTCAATAACTTCCCTACAGTCAATACTACATCACCTCACGGCCGCCAATGCTATATTACTCCACTACTACCAGTGCTATATCGCTTAAACTGCTCCCAATGCAGATGACTTCCTGGCGGCCAGTGCTTCATCACTTCACTGCTGGTGGGGCTCCATCACTTTATGACTGCAAGCTGCTCCAACTAACCTTCCAGCTCTGCAGTCTGTAAACACTCCACAATAATAATGCACTTATATTAAAAGTAAAGACAGCCAAATATTTCTTCTACCTATCCTATAATTTCAATTTTGTCTTGCCATAGGAATACAGCTGTTCTGTATTGAAATGACCACACTGTGCATTGAAGGGCAATGGCAAAGGAATATTTCATATCTATGACCGGACAATTCGCCTTCGGACATTTCGCCTACGGATACTAAACCTTCCGAACACTGTGACGGTAGTCCTCTCACTTTCCCCAATCATTACTCACAATGTCTAGCTTTCATACGACGCAGCACGATACGGGAGGTGATCCAAATCAGAGACATATAATCACTGCCATGCATAATCTGTTTGGCTATTTCCTTGCTGTCACCCAGTGCTGCATGATTTCTAAATATGAAACTTTCGTAGTCACCGTGTGCTTGAATACATATGATTAAAACGTTAGAGGTAAAGAGGATAGATGGGTGAAAAATATTCGTTAGCCAAAAGATTAGCAGTATTATTTATGCTTCGTTTTATCAGCCGAGAAAGGAAGACGGTAATATTTTTCACAGTAGAGTTAGCTGCACTCATCTCTACCTGTTTTTTCCTAATCTGCAGATCTGGCACACCGGAACACTGTACCCTCCATAGCAGAACATTATGAAAAATACAGGGGGTGTCGATGGATTACCTTTATTTCGAGAACGGGACACTATACGTACATATCTAATAACAAAATACAGCACTTCGGCTCATATTGTATTGAGCATTTTTGCTAGTTCTATTCCCACAGTTCAAACATATTTTGCAGCACCCCGAGGATCTAACAGAAGCGACGGTACTACTTGGACTGACTAACAGGTTTCAAACACGATCGTTCTAGTATTGAGGACCAAGTGAGCTAATTCTGGGCCTGCTCTTTAGAGTGAAACACCCAACATTTGGTCTACAAGCCCCAAAGTCTCTCAGTAGTTAGAGTAATTTGGTTCCAGTACCAGAAGCTATAAGGTAATAGATACTACTCAACTCTCAAAAATGTTACTTTGATGCATCACGGAGCCTTTACGACTGTTATTTAGTTGCCACTAAATACGTTTATTTCTAATTTGCTTGATGTGTAAACGCTTTGGCGTTGACTATTGACCATTTAATGTAACAATCCATCACGTCCCGTGATCGATTTCTTATTCGACGTCAGGATGCGAGAATTGCTGGAACTTTATTTTTGCTGGCGAAGCTCTAGGAAGACAAATGATGTCCAAACGTATGCTATCAGCAATTTTCAAGATAAGAATTTATATCCCATCTGATATGCAGCTGTAACAAAAAAAGTCATATTCATTTATTGAGTTAACAAATATTCAAACACTGCCGTACTTTATTTTCCCTAGCTTGCTTGTACAGCGCTATCTTGCATAATCACTGACTTTGTCAACCCGTTTTTAGCAAAATTTACTTTAGAGTCAAAACCTTGGATGAAAAATAACTGAAGGTATTTTCTATGAACTAGGAAACTATTGTGGTGTTCACAGTGAATTAAGATATCGTCGACTGGCAAGACAAAGTTGAGATCGGTAAAGCTGAATAAGAACTTCCCTTAAGCCATACATCATTTCACGTGCTTTCTTTTGCAGTACGTCTGAATCGAAATAAAAGTGAAAAAAGTGGAATGAGAGGGAAGAATGTATCGCCTGCAAGTAAATCTGGTTTTAAAAATCCATGGCTTTTAGGAACATGATTTATATATCCATAACATGATGCACTCATATCGATGCTTATATTAGAGTTGCCCACGACTTAGCTTCCAGCTGGCAATGTCCTTTGAAATTCTGGGTTGAATTAACAAGAATATATATTTCAGGAGGAAAAAATTAGCAAAAATAATGCAAGCCCTAGCGGCACAATTTTTTGGCCATTTTGAGGTATCTAAAGTATGCCGATTCTTAGTACAGAAGTTACAGAACCTATGCGCTTCTATCTTTCAGTGCTGATCTGCATGGTGGGTATCTATTTTTATCAAGTTACTGATACAGTGATACCTAATAGAGAGCCAGAGCGATTTTTAGTGGCAATTCGAAGTATCCAAAAGTTGCTGATCCTAAACATGGGACCAAATCACACAAATAAGTTCGCCAGGTATTCTATATTAGGTGCCTAACTCCCATGATTTCAGAGATTGGGCTCCGTTTTAATGGCTGGCCTTCGACTTTGGAATTTAACTTTTATCCACCAACGATGAAACTTTAATGCGTTTTGAATAACTCTTAATAGCTGGCCAATAAATCAGGCACAAGGTATCGGATGAGCTCTAAACTAGACTGGTCGGAGTCCGTCCATTTGTCACGGTCACAAAATGGCTGCCAATTTTTTCTGGCTAAAGGAAGACGAACTGATCGAATTAGTTGCCGGCTAATAGACCTTAAATCAACCGTGCTGAGCTCTTGTTCTTTTTTTTAGTATTTGCTTTTATTCTCAGGCGCCGTCTCTACTAGAAAACGTATTTTAGACATCTATTTGGCTGTGCTAAGGCACCGCGTCTGCTAGAAAGCACGCAATATTAAATATCTTTCATTATGTCGAGACGTCATTTGTGACAAAATGCAGGTAATATTTAGATAGTTTTTGATAGTGTTAGAATAGCCCTCTGCTAATTGTAGGTAATTTTAGGGCTTTTTTTTTTTTGCTTTGAACAGCGATCCTTGCAGAGGACAAGTAACTTCCTTCAACAGGGTAGTGTTGTATCGCGTGCTGGTGCCTCTGCTAATCTGTCGGCTATTTTCAGGTACAAGTTCTCATCCAAACGTGCCATCTCCCGTCTCGTCTTGAAAGCATTACATTCCAAGTAGCTACTGATTTGAACTATCACACTATCACAGTGCCTGAACTTTCCGTCTTGGCCTGGAACTCCACTAAGACTTTCTCTATATAATACAACTAGAGAGCTCTCTGTGAGCACATACCTCTCCCAAGCAAGGCATACTCATACCACTCCTATTACTAACAAATCCTGTAAATTTCATAAAGATCCATCCATAACTTTTTGAGTTATTGCGCTAACAAGCATGAAATCAAACACAAAGACAAACAAACGAACGAATAAACAGATCATCATGAAATTTTGGTTATTAACTCTTTGTGATATATATAACAACTCGCGAAAATTTCATAAAAATCCGGTGCTAAGAAAAAATAGGCAGACAAACAAGCAGATAACAAATTTCCTCCAAAAGTTAATCATCTGTTACTGTTAGCATGCCTAACAATCCCTGTTAATTTCTCGAAGATACTTCCATAACTATCTGTGCAATCTTTATGAGAAAGAGACAAATAGACAGACAAACACGACAAAAGCATAACCTCCTTGACGGAGGCAACTATACTAAATCCGGTAATGAAGATATAGTGTTGGGTGGGAAGTGTGACAGCCACATGATGGGCGCTGACGATCCTCTGACATGTCTGCACCCGTGTTACAGAGACAATTATTAATGCGTGTACGATAGTCTTTCCTCCAAATGAAAAATTTTATCCCATTAGTCCAAACTAATCTTAAACATTCCTAAAGAGCGTTGATTTTTATGACTTTAAAGCAAATTTGTACCTTTAATACTAAAGTGAATGCACTTGAGGAACCCGAAGATTCAATACTGTTGCACACGGTTAAGTTCTGTAGTCCATTTATTTTCAAAAAGGTGGCCTTTTTGAAAATAAATGGACGAGAGAATCTTGCAAAAAGTGGGCCCATCAAAAACGCCTATAGTGTTATTATGAATCGTTCCCACTATATCTTGTGCATCCAGTGCAACGTTTTCATCCGCCAAGAAGGTTATGTTTTCGTCGAATTTGTATGTCTGTCACCAAGATAACTCAAAAAATTATAGATAGATTTTTGCGAAATTTACAGGGATTGCTAAGTATATTAGGAGGAACAGATGATTAACTTTCGGTGGACATCCGTTCATCCGTTTAATTGTTTGTCTGCCTCACTTTTTTATGTCATAACTGAATAAGTTATTGACGGATTTCTATGACATTTACATGAGTTGTAAGGTATGTCACTAAGAGTAAATGGCCGAATTTTTAAATTGATCTGTTAGTTTGTTCGTCGCTGTGTGTAATTTTATGCTTGATAGCACAATAACTCAAAAAGTTATCAATAGATCTTTATGAAATTTACAAGAGTTGTAAGTAATCGTAAAAGGCATGTATGATTAAACTTTGGTAATGATCGGTTTGTCTGTTTGCATGTTTGGCGTATGTAAGTCTGAATGTTTGTTACTGTTATTGAAACTGTTAAAAGGCACAAATGACCAGATTTCGGTGTTGATACAAAAAAAATCGAATTTCAGACCCAATTTGAATTTTTCGTAGCTGTTGCCTTGCTTGGCGAAGGTATGCGCTGTCACAGTGCCCTAGTTTGATTGTTATCTAGCGGTCACGTGAGTTACCTCACTAATGAAAGCTTTGGTAACAAATTAGACGAGTAATAATAGCAACTACAACATGACAGTAGCAGAACTAACTAGAGAACTCGGATAGCACATACCTCCGCCAAGCGAGGCAACGGTAGCAAGAAATTCAAATTGGATCTGAAACCATAATTTTCTTTGTATAAACTCCAAAACCTAATCATTTGTGCCTTTTGATAGTAATAACAGCTTATATTATGTTCTTGAACACCCGTTCATAACTTTTTGAGTTATACTGCTAACAAACGTTATGATAAACATGAGTCAATCATACAAACGAACAAACCGATCTGAACCCAAAATTTAATCATTTATGTCGTTCACCATCACTAACAACCTCTATAAATTTCATAAAGATCCATTCTTTATTTTTTGAGTTATTGTGCTAACAAGCATGAAATTAAAAACAGTGACAAATGAACGAACGAACAAACGGATCACTACCAAAATGTGGTCATTTTATTTTTGTTATATATCTAACAACTCATATTAATTTCATAAAAATCCATCCACAACTTTTTGAGTTATGGCTTTGAGAAAAATGGGGCAGACAAACAAACAAGCGGATGAACATATCTTCACTAAAAGGTAATCATCTGTTCATCCTAACATACCTAACAATCCCTGTAAATTTTGTCCAAATTGGTTCACATCTTTTTGAGTTATCTTGGTGACAGACAGATAGACAGACAAACAGCCATACAGACAGACCAATACGACGAAAACATAACCTCCTTGGCGCAGGTAACAAGACGCTTTAACATCGTTACGATACAGATATATATTATATTGCAGTACTTATTTTATTATACATTAATTTGCATTACAAATTCTGTTGTTCCGTTGAATGACACGTAAAAATAATTCCTTATAACACTCGTAGACACATGGTTGACCAACGTAAAACGTTATTCAACCATGCCTAGAAAGTAAATGTAAAAGAACATTCATTAATAATGATAATATGAGACGGAAAAAAAGCGATTATTCCTGCCTTGATCGAAGAGGCGAGATCGGTCATTTTCAAGATAAGTTTCAGTTTAACTTTACTTTGCCGTTTAACATCAGCGCTGAAGTGAGATAAAACAACCAAAATTATCTGACTTTTACTCTTACGTTTATTGAATAATAATAATAATAATAATATACTGGCAGTGGCGAGAGACTAGAGTGCTGCGTTGGCACACCCGAGGTCGCATGGTCGCCTCGTCGCTAAGTAAATGAATTCTCGCGTTGTTCAGATTGCCGTGTCAGATTTTGTAGTATTTACAACCCACTATATATACTGGCTCTGACTAACCAGAAACGATGACAGTTAGGGGGTCGCGATATTTGCATAAGTCCTCCGTCTCCGATGCCATATTCGAACACTCTGTAATCGACCGCAGTCGTGTACCTCACTGAATCCTAGCAAGCATATATCTACATCACGTACCAGTGCACGTGGATTACCCAGTCGGGTGTGCCGTCCCAATAACTTTACCTTATTTACGATGTTTTAGTGAGCAGTAAAAGGCTCAAGAACAATGTCACCAGATCTCCCAGGCTGAGTCACCTAGCAAATAACGTGCCTACGACATATGGTGCAGGTGTTGTACTTTGCTTGAATATCTAAGGGTGAGTTCACACGTCATTCATATCAATGCGTTCGCTCATCCATTTGTCCGAATGTGTTACGTCGTCCTAGGTTCGAACAACAGAAATGTGAACTGTTGCTTGAATTTATTTCACTCATAATATGAAGGGACTAAACTTGCCTATATACCTTACCTTTGATGATACTTCGGACGAGGTCCAGGCGACGTTACGCACGCTGCCCATCTTGTGCAGAGGTGATGCTGCAGTCCGTGACCAGCGGGGTGGCTAACAGCGAGTTATCCCCACAGTTCACGTAGCCGCTTACAGCAGGTTTATCCGGCACTTTCAGTAAGCATGCGTCCAGTAAGTGTTTAAATTTCGCAGTCTCTGTACCGGTGACATACTTCCAGAGGAAACTGATTTGATGGTTGATATTTTTATAACTTTTTGTTTCGTTCACGAAGTGGTGCTTTCAACGACGACACAACACAAAGATTCGGAAGAGTGGGTGAGTGAACGCGTTGAGATAAAGGACGTGCGAACCCGGCCTTAGTCGTATATACCGCCAGAGCGCTCTATAACTTTTCAAACAATTAGGTTATACCCTGTGATTAAGTTGAATATAATAACACTGAGTACAATATATTTTTTGTTTCAAAACATGTCTATTTCACTTTTTATAACAAAATTAACTAGAAATAATATTTGTCGATATTTTCCTATGTTCCTGAATTTCTCCAGTATCTTGATACCACTCCTTCATTTTCTAAAGTATCATGATTCAAAAATTTCTAAACTTAAAAAATCCCTATATCCCCTGTTCAGTTACTCCAATTCCATCATACCACTTCTTCAGTTTCTCCAATATCACGGTGTAAATCCTTAGTTGAATAAGGACGATATCTGCTTTTAACTTTCTCGAATATCATGGTACTATCCCTTAACCCTTTTGTATGACAACTCGTGACTTACGAAAGCTTACCTATTATAGGAGCTCATAGAGAACACTGCGTAGTAGCCCAGCTAGTCAATAATTGAAGCTGGAACGTAGGTAAAAATACAATAGTACCGATTTTAGAAGGTCCGTTAAACATGCTGTTCAATCTTCCAAAGAGAGAAACAACGCACTGGTTTTAGCCATCTAGGTAGAGGCCGTCAGTACCGAAAGGATTTCATTTCTGAAATATCATTATACTACTCCTTCACTTTTCAGAGATCATAATACCACTCCTTTGAAAAGAAAATGTATTATTGCTCAATTGAAAGCATAACAGACTCTACTGTCGTAAAACACAAATGCACCAAGGAAGATGCAGTATTGGCAACATTATGCAACAACCAAGCTCAGAAATATCAGTTTACTATAAATCATTCGGATCGTTACGAAAACTACGGAACGAAATGAACTTCTTAGAAAACTGAAGAACGAAGGGCACGTTTTGGGTGGATGTTGCAAGGAAAATGGTGTATTATCTTTTCAAGCTTTTATTCTCTATTTCAAAACACGTTTCTATTTATTTAATCCTTTCCCGATTTCATAAATAATTCGTTCTTATAGGAATACCACTAACTCAAACGGAACCAAACTGTGTCTGTTTATGCGTCCAGCGTTAACTGACCAGTTGTTATCCCGCAACTTACCTAAAAGGGTTTATTTCACAAGTGTTGTAACCTTCTTGAGACTCAAGTTAACTTCATTGGTGGAATTATTATTATTATTATTAAATCACACCAGACTGGCGACGCAGGAACGGAGAAACTCCATGAGGTTAACAAACCCCCACGCAACCAGCCCAGCGGGTGGAGAAAAAAAAAGAATAGAAAAAA
>LQNS02278076.1:17514504-17531086 GCA_001587735.2 Parhyale hawaiensis | reverse complement strand
CCCAGCTATGGCACCAGCCTGTTCATCTCCTCTCAGGGATGCCGTTGGACCAAAAGAGGTCTCATCCGCCTTTAGAGTGGCATTTCCTCCAACTCAGGGGCTACCCGGAGCCCCAATCCCACAGCCGGCTCATACAAACAAAGAGGCGTCCGGTGGCCGGACAATGGGGGCGGCCTGATAACGCGCAGGCAACGCGTTGCCTAAGTTGAAGCACATCATGGTTTCCGGAGTTAAATCATTTCACAGTGGCCTACATTACTTCAGGGCGGCCATTGATATATCACTTAGCAGCTGTCAAAGCTACATCACTTAACGGTTGCCGATGCAATGTCATTTCACGGCTGTCAATGCTCAATTACTTCATTGCAGTCAATACTCTATCACTTCATGACGGCCAGTACTACATCATTCAGATCACTTCACGGCCGCCAATGCTATATCACTCCACTGCTGCCAATGCTATATCACTTCACTGTTTCCAATGCTAGATCACTTCCTGGCGGCCAGTGCTTCATCACTTCACTGCTCGCCGGGCTCCATCACTTCATGGCTACAAGCTGCTCCAACTCACCTTCCAGCTCTGCAGTCTGTTCTGATTTTCTCACTTAGCCCGTTTACCAAATAAATTTCATTTACATTTTCATCAACTGTTTACTTGGCATTTCATTACAAATCGAGCATAGGTACTACGAATTTGAGAAGCTTTTGTTCTACAAAATGAGACTGTTTATTTCACTAATTATTGCGAAATGCGTTTACTGCAAATATCAAATTATGTCATAAACAGTTGTTTTACGTAATTACACTTCAAGCCTTAATATTTTTTGTAAATGCTTTGCGTATTGAAGTTTTATGAGTATGTACAGGTTTTCCAGCCATTACTGAACGTAAAAGCATAAAGTCAAATAGCCTAAGGTATGCAAAAGTAATGGGAGAACATATCAAAATGCGTCTGCTGCACCGTGCAGTCACTCCCAATTGTGGGACCGAAATCTGCCTTAGGGGCCAGTGTCCAGTCAATGTATGGTGTCGCCTATTAGTAGATTTATCATTACTTCCAAAAACAGTGTTGAAAATGCCTTTGAGAAGAAAAGAAGATGGTGTTGAGTCACTGGTCGTCTAGTTTGTTTTCTAGAAATTTTTTGTGTCCTGACACCGAATTTATGAAAGCAGATTCTAGGTTGCTTCTACTTTATAAGATTAATACGTAATAAGATGCGAGTCGTCTGAGTTACTTTCAAAATTCAAATCAAGGTAACGGATCCAGTTAAGCACACAATACACAAAATATGTTTGAGTGAATGAAGCGGTATTCAAATACCTTTCATTCTAATTGAGATAAATTACACCAATACCGTTTTATTTCATCCTGACACTTGCGGGCTATTTATTACATTTTTCACTTACTGACGACCAATTTTTATGCTAAGTGCTGCTAGCATAGTTATTTCCTATAATATGTATTTTTTTTAAACAGTATAACTAAAAATAAATGAAACCACTCCACTTGGCACATTTCAAATAAACAGACGTTGTTTCTAGAAGAAAACATTTAATCTAATACCACACGCTCATCTAATTTTTGTTTACTAGGATTTACCTTACTTCAACGTAAGCACGCCACAATAACAATGTACTTATATTAAAAGTAAAGCCAGTTAAATATTTCTTTTACTTATACTATAATTTCAATTTTGTCTTGCCACAGGAATACAGCTGTTCTGTATTGAAATGTGCCCACTGTGCATTGAAGGGAAAGGGCATAGGAAATTTTCTTGTCCATGACCGGACAATTCGCCTACGGACATTTCGCCTACGGATACTAAACCTTCAGAACACTGTGACGGTAGTCCTCTCACTTCCCCCAATCATTACTCACAAAGTCTAGCTTTCATATGACGCAGCACAATACGGGAGGTGGTCCAAATCCGAGACATATAATCACTGCCTTGCATAATCTGTTTGGCTATTTCCTTGCTGTCACCTTGGAAGATTCTTACTCCAGTACTGCATGGTTTCCAAATATAAAACTTTCGTAGTCACCATGTGCTTAAATACATATGATTAAAACGTTAGAGGTATGGGGGATAGATGGGTGAAAATTATTCGTTAGCCAGAAGATTAGCAGTGTTATTTATGCTTCGTTTTATCAGCCCAGAAAGGAAGACGGTAATATTTTTCACAGTAGAATTAGCAGCATTCATCTCTACCTATTTTCCCTAATCTGCAGATCTGACACACGGGAACACTGTACCCTCCATAGCAGAACATTATGAACAATACAGGGGGTGTCGATAGATTACCTTTATTTCGAGAAAGGGACACTATACGTACATATCTAATAAGAAACTACAGCACTTCTGCTCATAATGTATTGAGCATTTTTGCTTGTTCTATTCCCACAGTTCAAACATATTTTGCAGCACCCCGAGGATCTAACAGAAGCAACGGTACTACTTGGACTGACTAACAGGTTTTAAACACGATCGCTCTAGTATTGAGAACCTTGTGAGCTAATTCTGGGCATGCTCTTTCGAGTGAAACACCCAACATTTGGTCTACAAGCCCCAAAATCTCTCAGAACTTAGAATAATTTGGTTCCAGTACCATAAGCTATAAGGTAATAGATAATACTTAACTCTCAAAAATGTTATATTGATGCATTGCAGAACGTTTACGACTGTTATTCAGTTGCCACTAAATACGTTTATTTTCAATTTGTTTGATGTGTAAGCGCTTTGGCGTTGACTATTGACCATTTAATGTAACAATCCATCACGTCCCGTGATCGATTTTTTCTTCGACGTCAGGTTGCGAGAATTGCTGGAACTTTGTTCTGCTGGCTAAGCTCTAGGAAGATATATGATGTCCAAACGTATTTCATCAGCAAATCTGAAGATGAAAATTTATATTCCATCTGATATGCAGCTATAATAAAAAACACACATTAATTTATTGAGTTGACAAATGTTTAAACACTGTCGTAGTTTATTATCCCTAGCTTGTACAGCGCTATCTTGCATAATCGCTGACTTTGTCAAACCGTTTTTAACCAAATTTACTGTAGAGTCAAAACCTTGGATGAAAAATAACTGAAGGTATTTTCTATGAACTAGAAAACCATTGTGGTGCTCACAGTGAAGTAAGATATCGTCGACTGGCAAGACAAAGTTGAGCTAAGTTAAGCTGATTAAAAACTTCCCTTAGGCCATACATCTGTTCACGTGCCTTCTTTTGCAGTACGTCTGAATCAAAATAGAAGTGAAATAAGTGGAATGAGAGGGAAGAATGTATCGCCTGCAAGTAAATCTGATTTTAAAAATCCACGGCTTTTAGGAACAGGATTTATATATCCATAACATGATGCATTCATATTATACATATTGGAGTTGCCCACGACTTAGCTTACAGCTGGCAATGTCCTTTGAAATTCTGGGTTGAATTAACAACTATATATATTTCAGGAGGAAAAAAATTAGCAAAAATAAAGCAAGCCCTAGCTGCACAATTTGATGGCCATTTTGAGGTATCTAAAGTATGTCGATTCTAAGTACAAAAGTTGCAGAACCTATGCGCTTCTTTCAGTGCTGATCTGCATGGTGGGTATCTATTTTTATGAAGTTACTGATACAGTGATACCCAATAGAGAGCCGGGGCGCTATGATTTTTTTAGTGCCGATTCGAAGTATCCAAAACTTGCTGATCCTAAACATGGTACCAAATCACCCAAATAAGTTCGCCAGGTATTCTATATTAGGTGCCTAACTCCCATGATTTCAGAGATTAGGCTCCGTTTTAATGGCTGGTCTTCGACTTTGGAATTTAACTTTTATCCACCAACGATGAAACTTTAATGCGTTTTGAATAACTCTTAATAGTTGGCCAATAAATCAGGCACAAGGTATCGGATGAGCTCTAAACTAGACTGGTCGGAGTCCCTCCATTTGTCACGGTCACAAAATGGCTGCCAATTTTTTCTGGCCAAAGGAAGACGAACTGATCGAATTAGTTGCCGGCTAATAGACCTTAAATCAACCGTGCTGAGCTCTTGTTCTTTTTTAGCATTTGCTTTTATTCTAAGGCGCCGTCTCTACTAGAAAACGTATTTTAGACATCTATTTGGCTGTGCTAAGGCACCGCGTCTGCTTGAAAGCACGCAATAGTGATATCTTTCATTATGCCGAGACGTCATTTGTGACAGAATGCAGGTAATATTTAAATAGTTTTTGAGAGTGTCAGAATAGCCCTCTGCTAATTGAGGTAATTTTAGGGCTTTTTTTGCTTTGAAGAGCGATCCTTGCAGAGGGCAAGCAACTTCCTTCAATAGGGTAGTATTGCATCGCGTGCTGCAGCCTCGATCTGCTAATCTGCCGGCTATTTTCAGGTATAAGTTCTTATCCAAAGGTGCCATCTCCCGTCTCGTCTTGAAAGCATTACATTCCAAGCAGCTGCTGATTTTAACTATCACGGTGCCTGAATTTTCCCTACTGGCCTGGTACTCCACTCAGACTTTCTCTTATACAACTAGAGAGCACTCTGGGAGCACATACCTCTGACAAGTAAGGCAACGGTAACGAAGAACTCAAATTGGTTCTGAAACCATGCTTTTCTTTGTATCAACACCAAAATCTAATCATTTATGCCTTTTGATAGTATTAAGTTTTAGTAACATTTGTGATGATTCGTTCATAACTTTTTGAGTTATGCAGCTGACAAACATTATGACGAACATAAGACTAACAAATAAACGAACTAACCGATCATCACCAAAATTTGATCATTGATGTCTTTTACTATTTACTAACAAATCCTGTAAATTTCATAAAGATCCATCCTTAACGTTTTGTGTTATTGTGCTAACAAGCGAATAAACAGATCATCACAAAAATTTGGTCATTTACTCTTCGTGATATATCTAACAGCTCGCATGAATTTCATGAAAATCCGTCCATAACTTTTTGAGTTAGCCTATGGTGCTATAAAAAAACAGGCAGACAAACAAGCAGATTAATAAATTTTCACCAAAAGTTAATCATCTATTACTGTTACCATGCCTAACAATCTCTGTTAATTTCTTAAAGGAACGTTTATAACTTTTTGAGTCATCTTTATGACAAAGAGACAAATAGACAGACAAACACGGCAAAAACATAACCTCCTTGACAGAGAGAACAACACTAAAGCTGGTAATGAAGATATACTGTTGGGTAGGAAGCTTGAAAGCCCCATGATGGGCACTGACGATCCCCTCCCATGTCAGTACCCGTGTTACAGAGACAATAATGCGTGTACGATAGTCCTGCCTCCAAAGAGATAAGTTTATCTCATTAGTCCAAACTAATCTCAAACATTCATAATGAGCGTTGATTTTATGACTAAATCAAATTTGTACCATTAGTACTAAAGTGAATGCACTTGAGGAACTGTCCAAGATTCAGTACTGTTGCACACGGTTAAGTTTAAGTGCCACCTTTTTGAAAATAAATGGACTAGACAATCTTACAAGAAATGGGCCCATCGAAAACGCCCATAGCGTTATTATCAATCGTTCTAACTGTATCTTGTGCATTCAGTGCAACATTTACCTCCGCCAAGGAGGTTATGTTTTCGTCGAATTTGTCTGTCTGTCACCAAGATAACTTAAAAAGTCATAGATAGATATTGTGAAATTTGCAGGGATTGCTAAGAATATTAGGTGGAACAGACAATTAACTTTCGGTGGAGCCGTTCATCCCTTTGATTGCTTGTCTGCCTTATTTTTAATGTCATAACTCAATAAATTATACACCGATTTTTATGACATTTACAGGAGTTGTAAGGTATATCACGAAGAGTAAATGACCAAAATGTTGATCTGTTTGTTTGCTTGTAGCTGTGTTGAATTTTGTGCTTGATAGCACAATAACTCAAAAAGTTATGAATAGATCTTTATGAAATTTACAGGAGCTTTGAGAAACAGTAAAAGGCTTATATGATAAACTGTGGTAATGATCGGTAGGCCTGTTTGCGTGCTTGGCTAATGTTTGTCTGAATGTTTGTTACTGTTATAGAAACTCTTAATACTGTTAAAAGGCAAAAATGGCCCGATTTTAGTGTTGATACAAAGAAAATCATGGTTTCAGACCCAATTTGAATTTTTCATAGCCGTTGCCTTGCTTGGCGGAGGTATGCGCTCTCGATCTGAGTGCTCTAGTTTGATTGTTATCTATCAGTCACGTGAGTTAAGTCACTAATGAAAGTTTTGGTAGGGAAAACAGACGAGCAATAATAGCAACTACGACATGACTGTAGCAGAACTAACAAGACGCTTTGAAATCGTTACGATATATATATATATATATATATATATATATATTCAATATATTACATTGCGTTATTTATTTTATTATAGATTAAGTTGCATTACAAATTCTGTTGAATAACACGTAAAATAATTCCTTACAACACTCGAAGACACATGGTTGACGTACGTAAAATGTAATTCAACCATTCCAAGGCAGTAAATGTAAGAGAACATCCATTAATGAGAATAATATGATAAGGAAAAATGCTATTGTTCCTGCCTTGATCAAAATGGCGAGATCGATCATTTTGAAGATAAGTTTCAGTTTAACTTTACTCAGTCGTATAGCATCAGCCCTGAAATAAGATACAACCACTAAAATTATCTCATTTTTATCTCACGTTTATTGAATAATAATATACTCCCAGTGGCAGGAGACTAGAGTGCTGCGTTGGCACGCCTGAGGTCGAGTGGTCGCCTCGCCACTAAGTAAATGAATTCTTGCCTTATTCAGATTGCTGCGTCAGATTTTATAGTATTTAGAAGCTACTATATATACTGGCCCTGACTAACCTGAAATGAAGACAGTTAGGGGGTCGCAATATTTACATTAGTACTCCGTCCCTGATGCCATATTTGGACACTCTGTAATCGACCGCAGTCGTGCACCTCACTGAATCCTGACAAGCATATATCTACATCACGAACCAGTGCACGTGGATTAACCAGTCGGGGTGTACCGTCCCAATAACTTAACCTTATATACGATGTTTCAGTGAGCAGTAAGAGGCTCAAGAACAATGTTACCAGATCTCCCAGGCTGAGTCACCTAGCAAATAACATGCTTACGGCATATGGTGTAAGCGTTGTACTTTGCTTCAATATCTTAAGACGAGTTCACATATCAATGCGTTCGCTCATCCACTTGTCCGAGTGTGTTACTGTGTCCTAGGATCGAACACCAGAATTGTGAACTGTCGCTTGAATTTATTTCCTTCGAAATTTAAAGAGATTTCCTAAACTTGCTTCGTAATTCTTCCAGAGGAAACTGACTTGATGGTTAATATTTTTATAACTTTTTGTTTCGTTCACAAAGTGGTGCTTACAACGACGACGCTACAAAAGATTCGGACCAGTGGGTGAGTGAACGCGTTGAGAAGCTGACGTGCGAACATGGCCTTACTCATATATACCGCCAGAGCGCTCTACAACTTCTGAAGCAGCTAGGTTATACCCTGTGAGTGGGTTAAATAGAACACTGAGTGCAATGTATTTTACGTTTCAAAAACTTCCTATTTCACTATTTATCACAAAATTAACTTGAAATAATATGTCGATATTTTTCTATGTTCGTGAATTTCTCCAATATCTTGATACCACTCCATCATTTTCTAAAATATCATCATTCCAGCCTTCCAAACTTAAAAAAATCCCTGTATCCCCCGTTCAGTTACTCCAATTCCATCATACCACCTCTTCAGTTTCTACAATATCACGATGCAAGCCCTTAGTTTAAAAATGACGATATCTACTTTTAACTTTCTCAAATATCATGGTACTATCCCTTACCCCTTTTTGTATGACAACTCGAGCCTTACGAAAGCTTACCTATAGGAGCTCATAGAGAACACTGCGTAGTAGCCCAGCTAGTCAGTAGTTGAAGCTGGAACGTAGGTAAAAATACAATAGTACTGATGTTAGAAGGTCTGCTTAACATGTTGTTCAATCTTCCAGAGAAAGAAACAACGAACTGGTTTTAATTAGGCATCTAGGCAGAGATGCCGTCAGTGCCGAAAGGAATGTCTTTCTGAAATATCATTATACTACTCTTTTAATTTTCAGAGATCATAATACACTCTTTTCAAAAGAAAATTTATTATTACTCAATTGAAAGTACAACAGTCTCTACTGTCGTAAAACACAAATGTACAGAGGAAGATGCGGTACTGACAACATGATGTAACAACCAAGCTCAGTTTACTATAAATCATTCGAATCGTTACGAAAACTACGAAACGAAATGAATTTCTTAGAAAAATGAAAAACGAAAGGCACGTTTTGCGTGTATGTTGCAAAGAAGATGGTGCATTATCTTTTCAAGTTTTTTTCTCTATTCCAAAACTCGTTTTTATTTCTTTATTCCTTTCCCGTTGACATAAATGATTCGTTCTCATAGGAATACCACTAGCTCAAACGGAATAAAACTTTTTTTTAGGTGTCCAGCATTAACTGACTGGTTGTTATCCCGCAACTTACCTAAAAGGGTTAATTTCACAAGCGTTGTAACCTTCTTGAGACTCAAGTTACCTAACTTCATTTGTGGAATTTACAAGGTTTCCACCCACATCATACTAATCCTTCATTTATTATTCCCTAGTTTAACTAGTCTAACTATATATACAATAACTTTAACTGCTGCCACTGGTTTCGGTAGTTATGTGTTTCTAGTTGCGACCACAATAATTCATGTTTAAGAATACCGTTGCTTTCTCAACTGAAAATTTTCATGGCTAACGCAATGTCAAAAATTACTCTCTTATTGTGTAGTTTCCTTTCCTAATAAACTGTATCGTTATGACCAATGTTATGGGATTTACAGATCTTTCTAACTCTCAGTAACTGCTATGAGATCAACTCACATTAGAATCTTGTTTTTTTTGTAAAAATTATTTAGGTTCTTCACTTGTCAAGGTATTCCTCAAACTTAGTAGTTTAATTTCACTCTAAGATGAAGCGTTATCACCGATGTTATCAGCATTTATCTGTCTTTCTTGCCGCCCTAATGACATCTACTGAAAGCCGGAGCAGAAAAATAGCCGAGCTTTGCGGACCAGATACAAATCTCCGCTAATGGAGTCCGCGCCGAGGGAAAATTCTCTTCGGTGTTTGTAGCCGATGCATCGAGCGCCTCATTATGATTGGTTCATAATTATGAGGAAATTAGAAATGCATTAACGATATTTATGGAAGAAGAGCCGAGGCTGCTCACCAAAACTACCTATAAATTTTAACGGCAGCCTTGAAAATGTTATGGTGAGAACTCGCTTAATTTGACTTGCATAACAACTTAATGATGTAGCGATGATAGAGATGGCTTGTTTTTTTTTTCCGCCTCCCTGATCAAATTAAAGAAATCGTTCTTTGTCATTACTAAGATAGCAAATAATTGCAGAGAAAATTTCAGGTACGTTATTTTCTGAACGAGCCTCCTACCGCGTCCACAAAAGTCTGTTTAGCCCTGCACATTTGCCGATTTGAATACCAGCAGTATTACCCTTTTTTCAGTTTAGTTGTTTACTATGTTGAAGATAAGATATGCATATTAGATGTAGCGACGGGTCTTCCCTTACGCGTTTTTTCCCTTGCAATATTAGGAGAGCTATTATATTACAGTCGCAGTTGCACTAAATTTTTATTGATGCATAAAGCAATAATTGAAAAATAATCTGGGCAGAATATAAAGCTCAAAATATCTAGTTCATTGATAGTTTTAGCCCTTCCGTGTACTTTGGTTTAGTAACGGTGTTCGACTAACCAATGACCTCCAATTGTCAAATATCTACTGGCAACTAACTTTATAACTGCCGTATAAAGTTTAGTTTTCTTATAGTTAACTAGTACTTGAAAAAATTTCTATTCGAGAAGCAAAAGTTATTTTGGCAACCTTCTCTAATATTTGAGCATCCTGCTCACCACGTAATTCTTTCACATCTCATTCAGATAGTTTTTTGCATATGATGTTAGCACTATTTGACACTAAAAATTGACTCAAAATGAGCGTAACAGGGATACTAGTTGCCACTACTGTCTAACATCGACTCGATTCTAAGCATTACTACATGCATCAGGCAGCGGTAGCTGAAGCCTCTCATGCATGTTAAACATGCTCGTCCCTCCCTCCAATGATGGGCTGCTGAGGCCAGAGAGCCCAAGACGAGGAGGACGAGGAGGTGGAGGACCCCATCTGTTCATCGGACAAACTTTGCTACTTGGGACACTCGTAAAAGTGCGGCATTTTTAGAAAGTGAACAACAGAAGCGGAGTCCAACAATAGGAAAGTTAGCCGAGCAAATGCTGCTCCTGAATGACGAGTATAAACAACTTGTGCGTGAACTGCAAGAGAAGGGAATATTTCCGCAGTACACGGAGACGGCGACAACTTTATAAAGTTTCAGGAAAGTTGGCAGTTTGGGTGGGAAGAGAAAATTACGACTAAGGATTACTAACTTTGGCATAAGAATGCATGTATGTCTTGTTTGATGCCTATTCTTAAATGAAATACAATTGCATACGTGCAAGATGTGATAATGTTTTCTACCCTAGGGTTGCAGTATCTTCTAAAGAAAAATCTAAGCTAACAATTTGGATGAAAGAGACAATGAAGACTACGGATTAAATATATCGTTTCAGCTCCTTCATACGTAATGACTAGTGTTCCAAATGAAATGGTACAAAGATGTGTATGTGTAGGAGTTGAAACATTTCTACTGTATTCCGTTACTGCGGAATATTTGTAATAATCACAAATCATGAACCTAACTTTTGCAGGGAACGAATTGACCATGAAAGATTAGAAAAATCACACTAGAACGTCCATACTGATTAATATCAACGCGTAGATGTTGCGTAAATATGACTGTATAATATTTAAAAATATATTTAACTTGCCGCTTGACGGATCATGATAATCGCTCCAGCAATATAGGAATGAAAACTCGAAGTTAACGATTTGAAATTACTGTGTATATATGTACAGGTACCTCAACACAGATACAAGTTCTTACTGTTATGCTACGTGGATATAAAATGAGAAGGATATTAAATATACGGAATATGTATGTAAACAAACGACACAAAGGTCCACTATACATGTACTACTTTGGATCCGTACTTGCTGTTCACAGTACGAACGTAGATCAAATAGCTACCATGCAGTATACTCATTCTTAACGAATCCAGCTTAAAATGAAAACGACAGTCAGGCACATACTCATCGTTGATATGAAAGTTCAATAATTAAGTTAAACTTATTGAGAATTTAAAAAAAAAATTCCTGCTGATATTAAATTAAAGAGAAAAGCCACATCGAAACGAACGTGGATAAGCTAGAAATCAATATCATCTTCAGCTGGATCGACTGACCGAATCTTCACAATACTTTATTGTTCGAAAATGTCATTCTCCATTCATTTTTTTTTTTTTAGGTAAAGAAATACAAAATTCCTACTAGCACCATTATTTCATTTAGGAATATCAGGTAGAGTGACCTCCGTTTGTCGAAATCAACATGGAATGCCTGAAAATCCCGATTAATACAGCTAGTTGTGTATTAATATCAATCAAAATTTCCCATCTTAATCAGTTTGGTTGTTGTGTGATAATAAGTGATAATAAAGTCTACGAGACGGCCCGTAACCCGCTGGGTCGAGATCACTATCATCTTTGCCTTTGCAAAAAAAAAACAGGTGTTATTCAGTTTGTCATACACCACACGCTATTTGACAGTCCACCCCTAACCATCACCCGCTTCTTTGCTTCTTGTAGGAATTTTCAACGACCTGTCTGTAAGAAAAGGGAAATAGTTATGCGACGTGACGTAGTCCAGTTGCATTTCCCGTATCACCTTTACATTTAATGCACACATTCATGCAGCCCAGGGTAGGTTCAACTTCCGGATCACGGATACAGTCGAACTAAATTTTGAACCCTCAAATTTCCCAATGGGAAATTTATAGGCATTTATTGACTGCCTATGAGTAAATAGTGAGAGGTCTCTGGTAACGTCGGATAAACGCCTATAAGTTTCCGATTAGGTTCTGTCTATCTCAAAGCGAAGAAACTGCGTGCAAACGAGACACAAGTAAATAAGCAAGTAATGTTCGCAGACTTTTATCATAATACCAGATGACCCGCGATCCATTGGGTCGTCATCACGATCGTCTTTTACGCTGATTGACCATCCACTCCTGCCTGTATGGGTCACCATCATTAGCTTCTCTGCTTCTCTAACCTATATTCAACACCCAGCCTGTATGCCGTAAGCCCCGGGCCGCCGTGGCGTAATGGTAAAGTTCCCGCCTCTGGATCAGCAGGTCTCGGGTTCTAAACCTGTAACCGTCACTGGTTCTCGGCAGGAAAGCACCCGGTGAATAAAAGGCCTAAGTTCAAGTAAAAGTCCTGGCATTAGCAGGGCACCGTGCAAGCCCCGTAATCCTTACTTGGGAGAAGCGGGAGATCGTGACGTAAAACCGATTCATTCAGTCTGTAAGTAAAATCAATTTATATTCCAGTTGTATTTCCCGTAGCACCTTTGAATCTAACATGCCCGTTCTTGCAGCCGAGCTCAGGTTTAACTGCCGTATCACAGATAAAATCGAACTAATCTTCATCTTCCTATCTTAAAGCGAAGAAACTGTGACCAAACATGACACAAGTAATAAATAAATATAAAGTTCACAGACTTTTAGTATAATACTAGACAGCAGGTGACCTGTTGGCTCGTCATCACGATCGTCTTTGCTGTCGCGAGAAACAAGTGTCATTCAGCTGGTCATAGACTTCACGCTATTTGGCCGTCCACTTCCCTGCTTCTCTGCTTCCCTGCTTTTCTAATGAATATTCAACACCCAGCCTGTAAACAATGTCAATTTAGATGTTACGTATTCCCGTTGCATTTGCTGTAGCACCTTTGAATTTAACATGCCCATTCATGCAGCCTAGCTCAGGTTTAACTTCTGTTTCACTTAATCTTCATCCCTCACATTTCTTCTCATCTTGAAGCGAAATTCACAGACTTTTAGTATAATGCAAGAAATCACCAAATGAACGCAAGTACTATTATTTTAGCTCTAAAATTAGTAGAGTGATACTATTCTTCAATCGTTTTAGCTACCGATGCTGAACTGGGGATTAAAAATTTGGAATTTCACATTTTTCGTGCATTCGACACATCGGTTTCTGGGTTACGATGCTTCTTAAATATCAGTCTTTCCCTGACTCCTGAACGATAACTGATACATCAAGTATGGTGGACTCTGAAACTTCCCCCAGGGGTGTAACTCCACAACTGATGCTCGAATTTTTTCCTACCTTAAAGTGAAGAAGCTGTTTGCAAACAAGCAAGACACACATACTCAAAGAGCTTCAATAGAGAAGAGGGAGCTAGAAGCCTCGTCCATGAAGCTGAAGAGTCTGGTTTGACTGCAGCCAGTCGCCGTATGTACCAATCGCATATCAGTAAAGAGTCGGGTGTTGCTGCTGCCAGTCACCGTATGCACCAATCGCATTTCAGTACATCGGTTTGTCTGCTGTTCCCCCGTAAAACTCACTGCTCCCCATCACTTCTACCAATGAGATTCATGAACGCGTCTCACAGCCACACCTGATCTGGCTGACTCGTTGGCGAGCCAAAGTTGTAGCGGCATGGTTCCCTCCCCCTATTGAAGCTGCTTGACACAAGTAAATAATTAAAGTTCACAGACTTTTAGCATACTATAGAGGCTGATATCATTTAAAAATTCCCGTCTTAATTACTCTCGTTCAGATGAAATCTGAAAATTTTCCTCTTATTTTAGAAACCTAGGTCGTAATATATCCTGTATAGATAAACTCATCATCTCCTCATTAGCATTCAGCAATTTTGATTTTTAACAAACTTTATTTAAATGAAACGATGAAAACATCCTACTGATAGTAATAAGCATTAGAAGCAATATTAAACCGTGTTCAATTAACTGAAGGTGAGAAATTCCCTACTAATGTCAATAAGCTATATTTTCATCCCTAATAAGTTCACATGATATCATGAAAAGATCCATAGTGATAAAGTTAAGCAATCTCGGCGTTTGTAAACTTTGTTTTAGATATAGCCCTAAAGAAATCTCTTTTGATATTGTTCAGCAATTAAAAAAGAATCCGAAATGATATTAAGCAATATCGGCCCTAACAAGCCTCATTTATTTGGAATCTTAATCCATCCCAATTAAAAACATTAAGCAATCTCGGTCTTGATAAATCTCGTCATATATGAAGTCCTGAAAACATCCCTACTGATATCATAAATTAAGCGACCTCGATCTTACTGTTTAAATCTCATTCATATCTAGTCATGAAAGTAAATCTCAACTAATGCCGCTACCCAACCTCGGTCTTAATAAATTTCGTTCATATGAAGTTCATTAAAAAAATCTCTAAGTACCGATATTAAGCCATATCGGCCCAGATAAGTCTCATTCATCATTTGGAATCATGAAGAATCCCTATTAATAACAATAAGCAATGTCGGTCTTAATAAAGCTCATCCACATGAAGTCCTGAAAACATCCCTACTGATATCATTACAGCAATGGAGAAGGTCGCTTACTGCAGCTGCTGTTTGTCGAGACGAAGACTGGCTAGGCGAAAAAATGAGTCTCGTCACCCAGCTCCAGATGTAGGGCTGCACATGTCAGCTAATTAATTCTGGTACAAAAGTATTCCGAAGTCATTAATTATTGGAGCTTTTATCACTCAGCCTTGCCTGAACTTTAATGAGTTTCAAAGGGTCGTTTTAATTCACAGGACGCACTTGACAATGGAATAAATTTTTATCCCTGATGGTTTGTAAAACCATCAATCAAAAGTTTTCAGTCGGAGTTTAGTTTGTATTGATCTATATGATAACTCCAAATTAATATGAAAAAATAAAAGTTGAGCTTTAACTGAAAAGTTTTCAGCAATGAAAGTTTATTTCATTAACAAGATTTCCCAAGAATCAACATTTGCCTTTGCAAGAGTTTGTAACTTTCATTAAAAATATTGAAGTGTTTTCCTAGGAGTACCCTTAATTGAAATTAATGTTTTCTGTTTTCTTTTATTAAGTTTTTATGTACATAAGTATTTTCCCTTTTTACCTACAGCATATCTTAATTTCAGATGAGGTGGAGGTTGTGTCATACACAAGCCACTCAACACAAGCCACTCAACAAGCCTTTCCACGGCACTTACCCATACAACAGGAGCCTGTGAACGGCGATATAACTAACAGCGAATTATCTCCGCAGTGCACGTAACCACAGACAGCTCGATAATTTGATGTCCTTCCTAAATAGGAGTCCAGCAAGCCTTCGAATTTTTAGAGCTTCCATTTCAGTTGTATTTCAAATGTACCTAGTGTCGGTAGTTTGCAAATGTTTTGACTAATATCAGGGAGCCCGACCGTCAAAATGACGTCATGCCCTCAAACCCTTTAGCTTCCAAGCAATAAGGCAAAAATAAACTTTATGAAGCGAGAGAAATTTAGCCACAAAGGTATCCTGGCTGCTGAGATTTGGGATATCAAGCTCAGGCAAAGCGTGAAAATCTCAAGTGCACCTCTGGGGTTTATGATTCAGGGAAGACCATCTTAATAGAAGAAAGTAAACTGAAGAAAATTGACATGAAACATAACAAGTGAAGTTGAAGCAATACAACTCAGTAGGTAAAGACTCACTGCTGATATACGACATGAGGAGTGGAGGGAGCAACAGGCAATTTACAGACGAGACGTCATACATCCCCCCCCCCCCCCCCTCTCCAAGCGCAAGAGATGGATGTCAAGAAGTGCAACAACCTTTTCCGGTGGAGTAGGCTTCAGAAAATACAGTATCTCCTCATATTGACGTAAACGAGAGGCTCTTATTTTCTCCTAGCTTATCCCTTTGTGAGCCCGACTTAAGAAATACTTATGCATGGCCATTGCTTAAATTTCGATATTTAAGTTGTCTCGCTAATTATACAACCTCCATTAAATAAGATAACCATGCTAGTTCTCCTCGAGATTTCTTGGTGAATTCCAACTCAAAATACCTAAAATAAAAAGAAGAAGACCCGTTAACCGTAAACTTTATTTCTACGGACAACTCCTTTTAAACGTACAAAAAAGTTTCACAATCACACTATTCGGGCGCTTACGTAAAGTAGATTCGTAGATCGGCAGCCTGTCAAAGGTAATGTATCTCTCGTAACATTATCACAAAAAACATCAATTAATGAGTGTCAGTGAAACAGTTTTATATAGCCAGACATACACTATTGTCTATATAGCAGTGAAAATCCTTTATTATCGTTATCCCTTCTATAAACCCTTATTTCTCCAGAAATGTGGTTGGATAAAAACCCCTCTACTCTTCTCCTACCGTTGAGTACCACGCCTTGTGCATTAACTTCAAAAAGGAAGATCTGTAGTCATTGAACAAAAAATAAAGATGAAAAGGCTACATTAGCACTCAAGGTAGCCGATCGCTCGCTCTAAAAGTCCGTCCACGGCCCTTTTTATGGATT
>LQNS02278076.1:17423310-17438305 GCA_001587735.2 Parhyale hawaiensis | reverse complement strand
TAGTTAAAATAGTCCTAGGCTGCTCAGCCATAGATTCATCGATGATGACGTCACTTTTTGGTGCTAATGTTTCGTGAGTCCTTCCGTTACGCTCTTTGCTTCCTGGATAACACCGACGACAACCCTCCAAAATTGTAGGGTAATGAGCTGGATAACACTGCCTTTGTTTACAAACAGTGACTTTGATACGTAACAACTGATATTAAAAAATCCATGACTGCCATATATTGCTTGAATGCCTGCATTTGAAGCACTACTGCGTCTTCTTTTCAACTTTTTGTCTTAAAATACAACCATAAGAAGGCTCCACCAGAAATGTTTAGGTACAAATTTTCTGGAAATTTTGCAGCACTTCTTGGGGCGCTAAGATCGCACGTCGTATTCATCGCTAGACGGGCTGCAACACGCCTCACCAGTGCCACGTGAGGCGTGTTGCAATCAGACGCCGGTGTTACCCTAGCAGTGTTACCCGGTGTCACCCCGTGTAGTGGCGAACGCGACGTGCGATCTCAGCGCCCCCCAAGAGCGTTGCGGAATTTACAGAAAACTCATATCTAAACATTTCTGGTTGAGCCTTACTATGGCTGTATTTTAGGATAAAATGTTGAATAAATAAGCGAAAGTGCGTTAAATACAGGTATTCAAGCAATATATGGCAGTCATATATTTTTAATATCAATTGTTAAGTATCGAAGTCAATGTTTGTAAACAAAGGCAGTGTTACCAGCTCATAACCCTACAATTTTGGAGGGTTGTTGTCGGTGTCACCCGGTGTTACCCAACCTGAGTCGCATTGCAGGCCGGTGCAGCACAGGTGACACCGAAGGCCTGATTGCAACACGTTCCTCGCGTAGTCGGAATGTGTGAACGCAACTTCCTGGCTTCAGCTTAATGTGGGCTTAATATACACGCGTAAACTCCTCTGTAAACACATATAGCAATATGCTATGTGGGCCATAAATTAGGTAGGGTTGTAAAAGTCTTTCTGTTGAAAGACCATAGTGATCTGACAATTCGCTTAAGAATTATTCGCGGAAAACTGTAACGCGGCCAGTAAAAGACTTAGTAGTTGGTGAGCATAGGCTAACTCGTACAACCCAAAAGCCGTTGTACAAATAATGATACTGTGTCATGCTTGGGAACCAGTCTGCTATCCCTAATGATTTGGTTTTCCGCTTCATCGCTATGTGATGCTACCGGTATCTAGTATCTACTACTATGCTTCCCTACTAATAATATGCTATATATTCGGTATTCTGTTCATCAGTTCACATGAGTTTTGTAATCCTCTTCATTAGTCCATAATGGCATGAATAATACTATATGCTCAAGAATCATTAACGGTTTGTGTGCCCGCTTCAATAGTCCTGATGGACATGCATGAGAAACTGCTGCCTTTATCCGTGAGTGTTTGCATCTCCTCCTCGATAACTTCAGAAACGATTTAAATAGTTTTCTTAATAATCGTTACTGGTTTGAAAATCCTCCCAATAACATGCGCATGCTTTAAGAATTATCCTCAATGACCCTTAACTATTTGAACAAGCTGCTCAATAATCCATAATGCTTAGCTCAGTTTTCTCTCCACTTTGATAAATCTCAAACATTCTTCTCAATAAACCACGGCTGTTTTAGCATTCTTTTCCATATTCAGTAATTGTTTAGCTGTCCGTGTGAATTATTCGTATTAGTTTGAGTGTCCATTTGTCCATTCCAATAACCTGCAATGGTTTGTTAACCGCTTTAACAATTCCTAATAACTCAGGTCTCCATTTCCCATCGGCTGGAGCACACATATTAATTTTATTCACCCATGTTACCAGTATAGCAATATTGAGCTGCAAAAATTATCCTGTGCTCCATCTCCCGCTCGCAAATATATCGCAAATTTTGCGCCACCAGCTGATCGTTAATTCTATAAAGGCTTGACGAAATTTTGTTGCGCCGAGCCCGCTTATCGAGTTCCACAAGATAATGAATTAATAGGAAGCGGACGACGCTACAAGGCTATTCTTTTAGCTCAGGCTGGCCCAAAGTGATAAAATAATGTGGTGGTGCAGGTATTTTCTTTATTATCTTTAGTAAAACTAAGTGAGTCTTTCCTGGGATAGAGAAGCACGTCTAAATATTTGAATTTGTTTAATGTGATACTCGTGCAATTATAGCAGGTATAAACTCTTATGCTAGGGTGTGTGGTAGGGCGGAGCACAGCTAATGGCAATACTCCGTCTTTTCTTAAATGTTACAATAATTGCTACGATTTTATACGATCTTGATGTTTCTTTTATGCCAAGCTAAAAGTAAAGTACTTGTCGTCACTCGTTTGAATGGCAAACAGGCATTTAAGTACATGTCCAAGGACATAATCATTTGCATAACGCTCTAGCGCGCTCGTATTTAGAATATTCTGTTCAATTCCGGTCGCCACACAAGTGTGAAGATATTGATAAAAAGGAAAGAATACAACGCAGAGCAACAAATGATGCCGCAACTGCGAAACAAGCCTTAAACTTGTCGCCTACAGGAAGTGGGACTCATATCTCTCGAGCAAAGACGACTCAAGAGACAATTAATTGAAACTTTCAAGTACTTGAATGGCTTTAACGACGTACCGACAACGGAAAGTTTTGTCGGAGACGTTAATGTTCGGCTGGGAAACATCAGCCGGAAACTGAAGCATAAAGATCGAAGAACAACTCTCAGCCAACAGTTCTTCCCGTACTTCATAGCGAACATTGGGAAGAGACGCCTGCCCCCTCCCCCCTCCCCTCCCCAAGTAGTCGGCGAAAAGTCCGTCAATACGTTTTTACAAACATTGGACGCAACATATCCTCCACAGTAACGAACTCCGCAAGGAGTCCCAAACTCGTAACGGCCAAAGATTCTAAGCCGCTATAATTCACTGTCTTTAATGCCCCAACTTACTTAACGTCCCGAGCTCCACGAATCTGCAGCATTTGATTGTGCTGCACGATCAACTTTTGGCTAAATTTACTCTCTTCATATTGTTCTTTTCTTCCCCAATTATCTCTAGGATTCTGACGTAATGGTAATAGCTCATAGAGGGCCGGAGCCTATGTCCCGGATGCTCAATGGGAATGGGCCTCTTGGTCCGTCTATTATCCCCTATCTAACCTAAACGAGTCTATTCCCGGCTAAGCCTGTCTTATTTCAACCCAACATACGTCGTCTAATCTAAAGTACGTTGAAAACACAGCAGCCAGCGTCTATATCTAGCACACCATATCTAGCCGAACGCTAACCGTCCCAATAGGATAAATCCTTGAAATTTCAGGAATTTTCTGAAGTCACTGGTTTCACAAGGTCTCTGTAGCATATAACGACAGTTGTGGACGGAAGCTAATGACTGTAAGGTTGTGGACGGTAATTTACTTGCTTAATAATTTAAAATACCCATTTCCGTAATATATGTATCTCAGAATTGGTGGACTAGGCAGTAATTTTTTTTTTTTTTTGCACAAAGCAATTAGTTAATTTACAACTCGGCAAAATTTAGAAGTCTATAAGAAAGAGGAGACAGGAGATGCATAGACGCTCGTTTACATTATCATTTATTCTATTTTCATGTTTGCTAACTTTATGACCTCTGCCAAGGATGTTATGTTTCCGTTGAGTTTGTTTGTTTGTTGATCTGTCTGCCTCTGTTGTATGTCTGTTAATGTGTTTGTCACCAAACTAACTCAAAAAATTATACAAGGATCTTTACGAAATGCACAGGGATTGTTATGTATATTAGGAGGAACAGTTGATTAACTTTTGGTGAATATCCGTTCATCCGTTTGTTGGTCTCTTTTTTTTTCTGCCTTCTTTTCTTAATGTCATAACTGAGAAAGTTATGGATAGATTCTTATAAAATTTACATGAGTTGTTACGTATATTAATTAGAGTAAATAAACTAATTTTTGTGATGATTTGTTTGTTCATTTGGGTTCATTTGTTTATCTCTGTGCTTGATTTTACGTTTTTTGGTAAAATAACTCAAACGTTTTGGATTTTTGGATGCCTCTTTATGAAATTTATAATAATTGTTAGAAATGTTAAGGGACATAAATGGTAAAATTTTGATGATGATCAGTCCATTCAACTGTGTGTTTGATTAATGTTTGTCAAAACGTTTGTCAGAATAATAACTCCAAAAGTTATCAACAGATCTACACGAAATCTGCAAGAATTGTTACAAATAATAAAAGACACAAGTGAACATATTTTTGCTGTGATCGCTTTCTTCGTTTGCGTGTTTGACTCATATTTTTCAAAACGCTTGTCTGAAGATAACTTATGAACCTACAGACCAATCTCCGAGACAATTACAGAACCTTTATTACTCTTAAGAAACACAAACGAACACATTTTAGTGCTGTTATCAATAGGAAATAATTTTTTCAGAACGAATATCAAATTTTCGTTAACGTTGCCTCGCTTGGCGAAGGTATGCGCTCTCAGAATACTCTAGTTTATAATGCGGTCTACAATGTACGAATACCATGGTATCGGCTTTGTTTGTTCGTGTACCATGCGATTGTTTGCTCGTGTCTACCATGAGATGTTTTCTCGAGCACCCGAAAAACAATATTAAAAACACTATTACTCCTATTATCATCATCAACTTTTATTACCTCCGCCAAGAAAGTTATGTTTATGTCGAATTTGTCTGTTTGAATATTTGTCTGTCAATGAGAAAACTCAAAAAAGTTGTAGACCGATCTTTACGATATATACAGCGGTTGTGAGGCATATTAAAAGTAGCAGGTTGTAAACTTCTTGTGAAGATCCGTTCAACTGTTTGTTTATTTGTTTGTCTGCCTCTTTTTATCAGTACCATAACTCAAAAAGTTATGGACGAATTCTTATGAAATTTACATGAGTTGCTAGGTGTATCACGAAAAGTAGGTAAATAACCAAATTTTTTTGACGATTTTTTGTTCGTTCTCTGTGCTTATATTCCATGTTAGTTTGCAGAATGGCTCAAGAAGTTATAAATGATTCATTATAAAATTTACAGAAATAGTTAGGAATGCTAAAAGATACAATGCTCAAATTTTGTTGTTGATCGTTTGGTCTGTTGGTATGTTTGACTGATGTTGGTGAAAATATTCGTCAGAACATGGCTTATGAACTTACAAACGGATCATCAGGAGGCACAAAATACTAACTTTTAGTGCCTATAAGAAGAAAATCATAGTATCAGAATCAATTTGAATTTTTAGTTAACGGTGCCTATCTTGGCGAAGGTATGCGCTCTCAGACTGCTCTAACTATTTTTAAATTTATTATTATATGTAACTATAATTACTACCATTATTTATGATCTAGTGGACCCGCGTGTGAAAAAATTCACGCAATAATCGATATTTTTTATTAGTATAGGCCATTGCAGAATCATCTCTTGTCTGACTTGCTTCATTTTCTATATTGATCCTCTGTCGTGCTTTCAACCTTAGGGCTTTTTTTCTCTGACTTTTGGTTCCCTTATTTTCACCAACTCTCATTCACTACTGTAACCTTTCTACTTCAAGTCTTCTTGACTGTATCGCATAGACTATTCATCTCTCTCCATGCATTCGTACGTAGAATGTCTTCGATCTTGAGACTGTAGTAGTCTCGTACTACTTTTACACGATCCCTATCTTCCTTCTTGATTAGGCGTGCGTCTTCTTCAGTGGTGAGATACAGAAAAAATCTTGAGTAAAATACTGCAATAAACTTGAGTGTAACTCCAGCCAGCTCGTATGCATGTCAGCGCTCCGTAGCAAAGATACGGTCTTGCGAACTTAAATATCTGCTTCACTGAAATTTTGAAATTTTGGGTTATGAAAAAACAAAATTCGCACATTCAGAGAACGACAGAGTGAGGGACGATATACGTGGCATGGAGCTGAAGGAGCACATGGTAATGGACAGAAATACATGGAATAGCAAGATCTGCTTCAGCAACCCTCCTTTTAACGGGAATAATACTGCTGTAGAAGAGGAAGGGAAGGACAGTAAGCTAGAAGAAATAGTTGTCTACTACCCGTGAAAAATCGCCCCCTCCAGAGCACTTCATTGACCATCTGCCGAATTTATACGTCGGGACCTGAGAGAAAGAAGTAATAAAATAGGACGCCAGAAGCTACATACATAGTGTTCCGATTTCAAGAAGTGTTTCAAGCAAGAAGTGTCTTCAGATAAAGGGATAAGGATCAGCCGCCGGCTCGTCGCCATCTTCTGCAACCTGGTCATCGTTTTACAAAATCTGCAACCTGGCGTATTTTTAGCCCATCTAGTTCCCTCGAAGCGGACACGAAGTAAATAAATGCACGAAGCGTTTTATTATATTATATAAGGACTAATTGTAGTGCCGCATATGTCGATATACTTATGTGTCATAAGCGAAGCTCGGAAAACTTGTTCCAAATGAAACAGAAATAAGGAAATTTTTATTATTTTCTGGAAAGCTTCATTTTGCGCTTTCTGCTGCCCACGCACCAAATCTTCGATAATTTCGGCTTACGCAGGAGGCGATATTGAAGCGCGTTCCGTTCACTTAACGCCCCGCAAACATTTTTTTTTTTTTTTTTTTTTTTTTTTTTNATTTATACGTCGTGACCTGAGAGAAAGAAGTTTTAAATAGGACGCCAGAAACTACATATATAGTGTTCCGATTTCAAGAAGTGTTTCAAGCGAGAAGTGTCTTCAGATAAAGGGATAAGGATCAGCCGCCGGCTCGTCGCCATCTTCTGCAACCTGGTCATCGTTTTACAAAATCTGCAACCTGGCTTATTTTTCGCCCATCTAGTTCCCTCAAAGTGGCCACGAAATAAATAAATGCACGAAGCGTTTTATTATATTACACAAGGACTTATTGTAGTGCCGCATATATCGATATACTTATGTGTCATAAGCGAAGTTCGGAAAACTTGTTCCAATTGAAACAGAAATGGGAAAATATATATTATTTTCTGGAACGCTTCATTTCGCGCTTTCTGTTACCCGCACACCAAATCTTCGATAATTTCGGCTTACGCAGGAGGCGATATTGAAGCGCGTTCCATTCACTTAACACCCCACAAACATTTTTTTTTTCTAGAACTATTCGTTGAAATCCCTGAACTGTGCTGAGCTTTATGGAGAAGAATGTCATCCTCCCCAATTCCGCTACTGCCAAATTCTTCTTTCCGAGGTCCACAATTTTCTCAATTGTCAGTTCCGGACCGGAAAGGTTCTGAATCCCTTCGGCTTTGCGTCAATTGAATTACGGAGCTTGTGAATAGCAAATTTTTGCGCTTCTCAGCTGCGCTCGTACGTCTGTGACCGATGATGCGAGCACGGAAGCAAGACGGAGAGGCCAGGCGTAGGATGGACGTCTGCAGAACGTTTGGGAATTGAGCTTGGTATTGCAGATCTCATAACTCGACAAGTCTACCACGACCGTTAAAAAATGGTGGCAGATTCTCATGATTCCACCCAGTCTACCACGACCGTCGAGGAAGTTGTGAGGATCTCTTTATGCTACCAGTCTACCACGAAGATTACATAGATGGCCCGATCTCATGATTCTACACAGTCTATCACGATCATCGAGAAAGTTGCCAGGATCTCCTTATTCTACTAGTAAACCACATTGATTAAAATGAATGGCAGGTACCGTGAAGAAACAATTTTTTACAACTCTGTAATGATCAGTACTGAGCGGCAGTATATTTCACACTTTTACTATTGTACCATGTATCAGAAATGATCGCATAGTATGCATTCTACAACCAACAGGACGTACACCGCCCACTGCAGCTCATGATTGAATTTCTATTAAGTTAATAACGAAATTAACGATGAATGTACCAATCCTATTACAGTGAGCACATTCTTGTCCAGAGCAGTACAAACTCCCGTTCAAATAGACTTTCTCTGCTTGTAAATTTTTTTTTAAATAATACAAAGAAACTGTGATTATATGACATGCTTCCTGGCACAGGCATGTACACTGTGCAGGATGCAAATTAAGTAGAACGTAGATCGAACTGCTCCTGGACCCTGTTTTGATAAGCAGCTTCGTTTCGAGCAGTTTAATTTTAGCTCTTCGGGCCACTCTTAGTTTGAAAATTTAAAGTGTGAGAAAAAAAGTGTTTTACGTACAGAGAGAATGAAATAGGATATTTGTCTCCTCATTATCGAATTACACTATCATTTTGATCTATTCTTCCCTACGTTAGTTTTATGTTTCAAGGCATCAATGTTGGACGTTTTCGCAATTTCACAATTTTTTTTTTTTTCACTGTATAGTGTTTGGTTGAGTCTTTGTTAAGGACTTTACTTTATTCAAATAAGCTATTTTTTCTTCTGTGCAATGTAAAATTAGTTTTCACGTTGCTTTTACCATTTCAGAGGGAGTGCCACCACATATAAACAATACACAAATTTGATTAGCTTAACTGGTAGCAAGTATGGCGTGTGTAGCAACCAAGGAGGTTTAATACAAGGAAGTAGCGACTGCTATGGAGATCGGAAGCGGAAAGCTGACTCGCTGATTATCTACTCGAATGACTGAGGACCTGTAAATAATGAGAAGTGATGGCTGCATGAGAGCAGGTGATTGGTGGGAAAGGAGCAGCTATGGAAGAGCAAAAAAAATCCCTGGTCAGTACTGTGCAATGTGGCTCTGCTCCCTCCTTTTACTAAACTATCTTGGCTAGAACAGTGACAATTGTCACGTCTACTGAATTAATATTACCACATCTGCCAGATTTAAGGCCTCTTATGAGTTATGATATAGCTGCGCAGTAGAAAGGAGAATAAACAGCGGTAATTGTAATATTCCTACGTTATTTATTTGGCCAAGATAAAAATTCGTAGGTACGTTTTTAACGTAGCAATATTCGCTGAAGTGTTCCATACTTTTGGAAAAATCGCTGTGAAGAAGATAGCGTTTTTGATGGGACCTGTGCAAATGGTTATATTAAGCGGTTTGTCACATTATACGATGGTAACTCTAAGTAATTTCCAAATAAGTCACCTCATTTCCATGCTTTAGTTATTTTCAAAACAACTAATAAAAATATTTCTGACCCTTTACACCATGGAATATATTGATGTTTTTCAGCTTTTTTTTTTTTTTGTTTTCAAAAATAGGACATGGGAATACTAGCGTCAATCTGTATTTGGCAGAGTACCACGTCCGTATTAACTCAATACTATTTTCTAGCAATATCTAAAAGAGCAAAGTTTCATTCAGCCATACTTCCGTATCGAGCATAATTCATTTTCTGCTAATTTTTCAAGCCTAAAGTCACTGCTTAAGAGCAAATATCTAGCGTCACATGTATATTTTGCATTAATTTCTCAAACTCTGAAGTCATATTTGACTTTCAGAAAAAAATGCTCCGAAATATTCCCTGTAACCGAGGCAGGCACTCACTGTGATGGCGTTTCGGGACTCTTCCCTGGTTTGTTTGCTCTCCATTAGCGCTCTTTTTGTGAACATTTTTACCCTGCAATTGTTCAAGAATTTCTCCATTGTACTGACGCAACAGCGGCCTTGGTAACTTCAGTTTTATGCCTTGTCTGGCGTACTGCAGTAGAGCAATAATTCTTTCGTGCCGCGCGGCAACAGCGTCCAGTGTCTACATCACCACTACCATCCGAACAGCGGCAGTAAACCACTGCTGGGCATTCGGTGTTCAAACAGTCCTCCCCTGATACTCCTATACAAAAACTTTCACTTATTTACAAATAACAGGAGTCAGAACTAAAGGTTGTGGGGGGATATAACCAGACTGCTGCATAAAACGAGTGCAAAATTCGTGTGAATTGACACTTAGTTAGCCAACATACTTCCCTCTCATCATTATAACAGGGCAATGTGTACTATAAGTGGCTGGCTGTGTTCACTATCAATGCGAGTCTTCCAGGAACGTATGCATAAAATGAGTGAAAAAATCATCAGTGAGTTTAAAAGCTTAGTTTGAAGAATAAGCTCGTATAATTATTATGAGCGTGTTGTTACTGTATCCAGTAACAGGCAAATAACTACCACATTTTGAATCATTTTCAGCCTACTCCTTATTTCTTCTTGAAGTAAATCTCACGGTGATGCTTCCAGCTGGTGCAACGGCGTGCGCTTTCGTAATTACAGCAGTGACAACAACAAAAAATCGTATCGATGCTTTGGAGTAACACGAAACAACCGTCTTAAGATTCAATTCGCCTTTCCAACATAATAGAGTAGGGAAAGCTTGAGTTGTTGCAATATTTCTTGTAGAAGTAGCGAATCCTTTTGTTTATAAAACGAAAGTTTAACCAATGCATTTTCCACAAACTTCTCGTACTTGCATATTAAGCCACGTAGAATATTGAAATAAATATTNCTTTCCAACATAGTAGAGTAGGGAAAGCTTGAGTTGTTGCAATATTTCTTGTAGAAGTAGCGAATCCTTTTGTTTATAAAACGAAAGTTTAACCAATGCATTTTCCACAAACTTCTCGTACTTGCATATTAAGCCACGTAAAATGTTGAAATAAATATTAGTGCAGACAAACGTTTTCTGAAGAAATGGAAGAAAAATTAGGCGAAAGTTGAAATTAAGAGCAATATACTTCACATTGCTTAAGCCAACTTGAGGTTAATACTAAATAGAGTTAGTCCGTTGCCCTTACAACGAAAGTGCAATCACTAGATAGGTAAATACAAAAAAGACTTTTTTAAATCCGACAGANGAAAGTTGAAATTAGCAGCAATATACTTCACATTGCTTAAGCCAACTTGAGGTTAATACTAAATAGAGTTAGTCCGTTGCCCTTACAACGAAAGTGCAATCACTAGATAGGTAAATACAAAAAAGACTTTTTAAATCCGACAGTACAATCATGATGCTGTGAAGTACTTTGAGCTCCTCAACGGCAGTGTGACCATTAGTTTAACACATGGAGAACAATTGGAGACGTCGGTCTTTATAAGCAATGAGCCACATGTGCAATGTACTCGTAGTCTTGTCTGTATGATTATATTAGCCTGTCGAAGCTTCTTAATACAACATCAGCAGTAAGCTACTCCTCAGTTTTTGGTAATTATTATATAATACTAATATTATTGTAATACTAATATTATTGTAGTATAGTTTAGAAGTTGAGTCGAACTCAGATGAATTCTACTAGATTAATAGAATAATCTTGGCCAGGTGCACCATGTCTGGCATGAAATACGGCTCGAGCATCACTCATCCTACACGACTCGCCCGAACGAAATCGTTCAACCATGCGGCACAGGAAAAGAAACGAAACACGAAAAGATTAAAAGACAGAAGAGAGAAACACCCGTGCAGAGGGTCCCTTTCATGACCATTTACCAGCATTTGTCGGCGTACCTCGCGGAACAGAAGTAGAAAAATAGAGAACCTACTTAACTTTACAAAACTAACCTCGTCAGCAGGAACTGCGGCCAGCTGCAATATCTGCAGAAAAGGTACTCGGGTTTAGTCCTGGGTTCGCAAAGCCCATGTATATTCTGACAGGGAAAGGGCTCGTCAGTATATACCACTGGCGGCTTTCGTAGGAATAACTAACTATATGATTCCAGTACAGGCCGTGATTGCTGGATCTGATAAACGCAAACAGTCTTCAAATTTGGAATCACAGAGCGAAACTGCTAAAAATACTATCGGCAAAATCCCAGTAAGAAATTACTAGTTGACTGGTTTCTTATCATGAATGGGTTTCTCTTGTCACTATGGACGTACATGTTTTTCCTTACTACTTCTCCTTGGGTTCCAGGTATTGTAATGTGGTGGGAGGATAGAGAACGTTATAACTACTTGTATAATAAAAAAGCTTTATACTTGAAGTATTATTAATACTATTTGTTCACCAATAATTGTATAATCATTTGGTAGGAAAAGCTTGGTCTGTTTCTGTCTGTCGTTAGATTAACTTTTATATATTTACACCGGTTGAAGTGGCAACTGACCTATCATATAAATATAGTAGAGTTAAAGTGTCGGATCAGTGGATACTTTAATTTAGCTTTATTTGGAGTACTTGGGTACTTGGGAGTTGTTTTGTATATCAGCAGCCTCGACGAAGAGCATAACATAAATTTACCTTCAATTTAACGCATGAATCACTGATTGCTTGACAAAAAAAAGATGTACCAGTGTATGAAATGAATTTCACAATTTTCGATGTTCAAACTATATACAGTATACAGTTTTGACTTCAAAAAGCAGCAGAGAACAAATCAGCAGAACCAATGAATTATTTATGCAGCAAAAATTAACAAGATTGGAGAATGACGATGAGACGATGTTAGAAGAGTATTGAGGTACCGTCGACTGGCACTTCAAATTTATATAAACCTTCTAACGAACTAACAAGAGTATATGGGTTCGGCAGTTGCCAAGTGTTTTCAGGTTATTCCGAGTAAATTGTAAAGATTCAAGAAAAAATTGTTACGGGGTTAAACTAGCCCAGTAAGCCTGGCTTGGCCAGAATTACAAGAAGGAGCGTTGGCTTCGGAGCTCCATTTTGCAGAACAGGTTTGAGTTTTCAGCGTTCAAGATCATCTATTCATTGCTAGCGCCTGAAACTTAATTCCAAGTGGCGAAGCTTATCGTAATGATAAGTATTCCTGCTGTAATTGAGATAATTCCGACCTCAGTTAATGTTCTGCATTCATTTAATAATTGTCAGCAAACAGGGAGATTCCGAGTATTTTAAAACTAAAATCTGCACGGCCAGACACAAGTGCCAACTGTCACGGTTGGAATACAATTCAAGTCAGACATCCTATTTCTCGCTTTTTCTAAGTTTCAAGAGTATTATATCTATGGATATGAGCTGCCTAACTTGTTTAAGGTTTTTTTAGTTATATATTCCCCAAGTTTATTATTAAAAGGAATGCGAGCTAAGTACCCCAAGTTAACTCTCCCTCGGATGAAACGTCGAATGTTTATGTTCCCATCAGCCTGGCCCAAATGTTATTGTGTCTACCGATGTCGCCGTCGAGTTCGGATAACTATGGAATGTCCCAGGGGAAGGTCACGACTATGTAGAAGGTACCAAGTCATCTAGTAAACTGTAACTTAAATGCCAAAAATACTTCCAATCGAAGTCGAAATTGAGGTAAGACAACCGAACCAAAATGGAGTTTGACGTCTGAGGGAAAAGCCCTATGGTCAGAACCATATTACGTAGGCGGGCTGAAATAGAGGGGATCTAACCAACATCGTGCGGTAGGATGAAGTCAGCTAGGAGTCGGGGTGCAGGCGAATCTGTCGTGCGCCAATCTCTACGTTGTACACCTAGCAAAGTTAGATTAGCGGCACCATGGCCTCATCTGCCATGACCATTAATCACTTTGCAACGAATCTCTATCAGTTGTGCTATATTTGCATCTGCTACTATCACCGTGATTTATGAAATGGAAAAGATGTAAACATAACATTCACTCATCAATCTAGGCTTTTTACGTATACTTTAAGCCGCTGCAGTGCCAGAACGAAATAACACCTCATCAGATCTCCCAAAAATGACAACAACTGCATCATCTACACGACAGCTAACGCTTTATCCAATAATCCGGATAAGTCCAACCTACTAGGCTTAGCTTCACTTGACAGTGCCCTGCCAATCCATGGCACCGTTTCTAGTCAGCACAAGTATATATATCATGACATTGTGGCGACATAAGTGACGCATTCAATATATTATGTATACGCTCCAAGACCTCACAAAATGTACCTCTGACTCTCCAACGTTAGTCTAACCTTGGCGACGGGTTCGCTTGCTACTGGGGTTCCGTACTAATAGAGTGCACCGTCAACCGCTTTGTCATCTTCCCAACGACCTAAAGTCTCATCCAATAAATTTCATATCCTCGTAATACCAATTCTGTGCAGCATAAGCGAAGTCTTATCATCTAACCATTGGCATAAAAAAGAAGCGTCAGTTTCTATAAACACGGTGCATTTTCTAGCGACCCTCATCTGGCGCTAATGACCTCATGTGAAGGGAACACAGCAGACAGCCAAGTCTCGTGTGTCACAGCCATGGCAGGAAACACTAAGGAATTATTCCTTTGCGTCTGCAAAAGATTTATATCTGTTGCCTTTTATTTGACCTCAGACTTTGATGTCGTAACGTGAAGTATTTTATTTCTTGTACATTTATTCAGCTGATCTTATGGATTACTCTGGCGTCAAAGTAATGGGAAACAACTTCCGACTGGGTGAGCATGTAGCAGTATAATCAGAACCACCTGGAATCTGTGGAAATTCTAAGAAACAAAAGCGTTTCTCCTTATTTATTATGCAGAAGAAGTGCGAAAAATATATCCTTACAATAACTTCTCTAAACGTAGAATACAACAGGTTCACAAATACGCCTGCCTACAGGTACATACTGTAGTAAATATTAACATTATTATGAGGCGCAGGCACATAAAGAGGCCACACATAAGGAAAGTGCATGAATACACACTCAGCCAGTGCCTGCAAGCATCATTGGCACGAAACAGCCTGTATACTTACTCAAAAGCAAAATAACCGATGCAAAATTTAGCACAAATTGCTGCAGTCTTTTAGTGATTTGCTAGTGTCATTTACTCACCTCTCTCCCGTGCGGTTAAAAAATACTTACTTATGAATGTTAGTATGGAGGGAGTATCCATATTCTGTGATTTGCCTACCAAAGAGGCTAGTAATAATAATAGCAAAAACTTCATCAAGAACTCATCATCAATATAATAACAGTGGCACACATAAGCAGAAGATTACTGAGAATAAAGTATAATGATACTAATTCAGTGAAAAACAGAGCATTGCGAAAACACAGATATGAAGTAAATCAGTTCACGTTTGCATGCAGTTACGTAGGTTCTCTACCTATTCATCCCCCTTTCTGTTCCGTGAGGTGAACCGTTGATCGAGGTAACTGATCTCGTACGCGGGGCACCTCTAGTCTCTCTCGTGTGGTAGGCCATGAAAGGGGCCGTCCACTCGAGTGT
>LQNS02278076.1:17388873-17403081 GCA_001587735.2 Parhyale hawaiensis | reverse complement strand
GATGAAAGCAAGTTCAACTTGTTCGGGAATGATGGAAATAACTATGTCAAACGTCAAACAGGTGAGAAATACGATCCAAGATGCACAAAGAAAACTGTTAAATTTGGAGGCGGTAGTGTTATGGTGTTCCAAATGTTTTCTGCAAAGGGTACTACTCCTCTCGTCCGTCTGAATACGCGTGTCAATGCTGCTGTGTATAAGAACCTCTTAGCAGATAATGTTTTGCCAATCTTAAACAATTCTGACACTGACGGCCTCATTTTCATGCAGGACAACGCACCCTGCCACAAAGTCAAAAGTGTGTTGAGGTTTCTTGATGAGGAAGGAGTGGAGACTCTTGAATGGCCTGCTCAAAGTCCTGACCTCAACCCCATAGAGAACCTATGGAAAGTCTTGGGTGAGAAAGTCATGGCTCGAAATCCAACAAACACTGAGGATTTGTGAACAAAGCTCCCAGTGGAATGGGGCAAGATTGACATTGAACGATGCCGCAATTTAATTGAATCTTGCCCTCGAAGATGTGTTGAAGTCATCAAACATAAAGGATCGTTCACAAAATATTGATTAAGGATGAAGGTTTTTGTTATATATTTTTTTTTTGCATTTTTTGTCAAGTGTCCCTTAATTCTGCTCCCACTAAATTCATAATTATAAGTTAAATATACATAACGTTTCTCTTATCCTTCGGATCGTAATAAATTCTTAGCATATTATTACGTATCCCATTACCTCTTTCGTGTTAAAATTTCAGCGCTGAACCGTTTACAGTTTTTGAGATGTGAAATTAAAATTTTATTTTTGTCCCTTAATTATGCTCGTAACTGTATAATATAAATTGTATGTTACCTTTGCCAAAACTCTATGAATTGATCGTTGAGTTCAGTTGAGCCGTCATAGGCTAGACTTGTTCGGAATTTCAAAAACACGCGCTTTCACTTGCTCTCTCTGAATCACTCTACATGTGTTAAAACTAACCTAATCCCTGCTGCAAGCTCAATTTTACAGAGCTGAACAAACTTTACGAAAGTCTCATTGAAAAACAGACAAGAGTTAATGCACTGAAACTCGAGAGCAAGGGTAAAAGCCAGCTCACTAGTTTGAATTTCATGACAAGTTTAGCCTGTTTGGCTACGCCTCCAAAAAATCTTGAGGAGGCCTTGCTTTAGGCCCCAGAGGCGTGGACGGCTTCAATTGATCACAAATCGTCAAGAGCTGTGGCGCCAGCGAAGGAACCTCCTGTGCGACGGCCTGCGCCGCCGACAATTCCCAATATGGTTAGGGCCAACAGCCGTGCTACAGCATCTGAACGCCGAATGCTGCATTTCCAAGCAAAGAAGAAGAACAACTCTCCTTCGGGCAACAGTCTCATTCTCATGCAGTCCGGGTGTGACATTAACACTGAAGCATCCTGTTATTGTACGATGCTTGATTATTGAGGTGAGGGGTAGGTCTGTTTGTGGCTAGCTTAAACGTACAATTAAAGCAGAAGAAGAAGTATTTTCCTATTTTAAGCACCCCTTCCAACCGAGTTCACCGTGATCCAAAGGGAGGAAGAAAGAAGGGACATAAAGAATATCAAGAGAAACGTGGAACCCATGTACGAGACAACGCGCAAGTCGGGAAAGAAAAACTGAACAAAGCATCATTAGTACGAGTAAGAAATCGAAAGGAGACAAAGTGGGCACAAAAGATTTGTCCCAAAGGATCCATAAGCACAGGTTTGTAGGATCGAAATACCGTATTGTTTTACTAATGTTTTCCCCTATAACCCTCAAGTATAACAGCCTTCAGTCCTGATCCATAGCTCTTGATGAACAGTGATGAACCGCAGCCGTGCACTACTTTGAGCCAGTTAGCATAATAGCATCTGAAGAATGTTGTCTGCTTAAATCATCTCATTGAATTGGTGATTAAATTTTCAATGACCTTAAGTAAACCAGGAAGCTGAAGGTGGCTCAATCATTTCTCTAGTGAAGTGATAGCAAGTGTTAAATTGGAGGCTCTCGCCTCTGAATTTTTTTTATATTATCTAGACTCTAAGAGTATTACTTGCGACTTTTGCAGAATTCTCATATTGTGCTCGTATATCAATAGCCAATAATTCATGAACACAAAAATATGCCTGAATAAGTGCCTTTGGTGCTTTAATTAAATAAAAATAAATGTATTTACTCAAGTATTTACATACATTCATGTATTTATGAATTCAGTAGTTGAATACATTTCAGTAATGTATTTAGTATTTAATTACATTTACCGATATATTTAGTGTTTAAATACTTTTATTTATTTGGTGCCCATCACTAGCAATTTGGTGCTCTACTCTATAGCATCATATCTAGGTCAGTGTGATCTAGTGGAACAAACCTCAAATGTTGACTGATCTTTCGATTTGCCATCAGTGTCCAGTGTCTCAGAGGCTCAGGCATATCTGCGACACTGCCTTCAGCAATAGCCACCAGCTTATTGAAATATTTCGCACTCTCCGCCAAGACAAAATTTCATCCTGTCCATCGTTTGCTGATATAACGTAAAATATAACTTCTAAGCAGATAAACAGACATTGGGTATTCTTATAGTTGTGATAAATTTACTCTTACGGGTCATCATCCTGCCGCATGTCTATTGCACTGCCAGAGCTCAGGATCAGCCCCAATTTAGTAGCCTTTTTATGTTTTATCGGAGCATTTGTTTATTGGTAATCCAGGGCAATGCCTCCAGGATTTCCAGTTTAGATTTGATGCAAAAATCGACGGCCATCGTAAAATGAACTCATGATGGAAAACTCTGCTGGCTGCCGGCAGCGCACCAACGAGGATTTTTATTTTTCTTAGATGTTCTTCGCTTTATTTTTTTATCGGCGTCGCCAGCCAGACACGGGGCTGAATATCCCGCAGAAATTTGCGCCTAATGATCGCCGGAGCCCCAAAAGATGCGATAAAAATGTGACAGTGAAATCCGATCTTCGAAGAATAGGTGGAGGCTTAGGACAGTAACCCTCCTGCCAAACGATGAATATTGGATTACTTTTACAGTTTTTGCTGGGGATTTTTTAAAATATTTGTCTCTGGCTTCCTTCTAATTAGCGTTCCTTAACTTAGTATTCTTGGGCATTGAACTTTTTTACCTTGGCCAGCACAACGTCTTGCTGCAGGCTTGGCGTAAATTTATATAATTAAACGTTAATGCACTACTAAATAGGCACGTGAAACCCTCACGGTCCGACCACTTACCCACGCAAAAGATTAGTATCCTACAGTTTGTTATTTTTACTCATCTCATGTCATAATTATGTCTATAAACAATTGTTTCAATGTGATGACTCCGTCACTCGAGGGCGTGGAATTCAGAGTGTCACAAAGTATAGATGGCAGAGCAGTAGGGCGGTGAGGTAAAAAAACAGGGGGACAGTAAGAGAGTTGACCTTGTGGCGCAGCTGTAGTTAGTGAATGCCAATCAATTATAAAATAAAATATACAAAAGTATCTACAAGTAGGTGTGTATAATGAGGAAAGGAGTGTTTGGAATCTATCTGGAAATCAAGTCAACGCAATCCCTGTAAAGTTCGGGAACCACTGCCCCGCCCATCCTATTACGACGTAATTGAGTGCACATGCATTGGCTCAAACCTTGCGTTGATACCATTCATTGTTCTTGCTTGTACGTTATTTCCCTTTGAAGTTCTTCGGACGAGGTCTAGGTACAGTTTTGCATTCTACCCATCTTGAGCAGAGGTAATGTTGCATCCTTAACCAGCAGGAGGGCCAACAGAGTGTTAACTCCTCATTGCACGCAAACGCTTGCAGCTTGTTTAGGCGGCACTTTTAGTTACTATAAGTCCAGTGAGTTTTAGATCATCACAACTTCTATGATGGTGACGTTTGGAATACGACGGGGCATTTTACCGAACAGCATCGCAACCCGAATGGCGCAGCCGTTAGAATATTGGGTGTCGGGTGGTGTTTACGTTACTAATAAATGAGCGTTGCAACTGCTAGCATGATCTAATAATAGTCATAAAAAAGTACACTGCTAGTGGAACTCGTGGAAATTCCACGGTTAATTATTGTTTTCACTTACCATAGTTGGACCTGAGGCAGAGCTTCTAACTTAGCCCACCCCGTTTAAACTAATGTCCGCTGCCTAACCCAGTCTACCGTTTCATAATCCGTCTACCTTTCACCTCGTCTAATCTCTCCAAGTATTCTGAGTTCACCTGTGAATTTCACATGTATTCTGCCAGCAAAGAGTTCGCACTTGTGTCTTGATAAAGACATAGAGATGCGATGGTACTTCTTGCATCCTTCTCCTATGCATATCCACGAACAGAATCAGCTAATATCTTCTGTCACAGCAGCGTAACTATCGGTTCTCATGACGTTATTTCCATAGATATCGCACATTCGCTTCAAATATACCTTAGAGTCGAGATGCCCAACACTAGATGCTCTGTGCTCCATACCGCATCCCACCAACTCATCCGACCCTATTAAGAATGTAATCCGCAACCCGCAAAGTAAACATAATATGGTGTAAAAAAATGAAAAGCGGTAGATATGATACGGTGAAATGATCTTTATCTCGTTGCTCCGAAAATGACTGAATTTTTTCCCACAAACGAAAAGACGACTCCTATGATTGAACATCATCCACGCTAAAATCAGAGCTTGAAGCATCTCGAATATCCCATATCTAATACTGAAAAGCGTAACCTGCAGAACTTCAAGCATAATTAATTATAATAAGGACATTAGGTACATATTTGAACTTGGTACAAGTGCATAAGACACAACATAATGTTACTTGTGTCCCTCACCGTCACTACAAGTAGAGGCACTTCATGCAGACGTCTTTACTTCTGACATTTCAAAACTTTGGCATGGCCACGAAAAACTTGCCTCACATGAAATGAATTTTCTCCTAACTAATCCTTCACATCAGGACGACGAGACAAACCAATCAAGCTATAGCAACAACTGTGATTTATTATATAGTAGGATATTTGAAGGGTATCTGAGTAACTATCTCAAGTTCTCTAAAGCTATGTTCCCCTCATGAAAAATAATTTCCTAGCAGTAGGTAGCAAGGCATACCAACAAAAATTGAAGTTCACTTTATCAAATTTGACAAAAAAAACTTATCGAGAACAGAGTATATCGTCAATACGGACAACAAATATGCATTGTGTTTTTAAATAAACTAGGAAGATGAAACTACACACAAAAATAGTTATAAACCAGAACACTCTGAGAGTGTATACCTCCGCCAAGCGAGGCAACGGTAGTAAAAAATTCAAACCAAAAATTGAAACCATAATTTTCTTTGTATAACCTAAAAAATCTGATCATTTGTGCCTTTTGATAGTAATAACAGCTTGAGCAATTTTCTTGAAGATCCGTTCATAACTTTTTGAGTTATACTGCTAATAAACGTTATAACAAACATGAGTCAAAAATACAAACGAACAAACCGATCTGCACCACAATTTAATCATTTATGTCTTTTAACATTACTAACAACTCCTATAAATTTCATAAAGATCCATTCATTATTTTTTGAGTTAATGTGCTAACAAGCATAAAATTAAAAACAGTGACAAACGAACGAACGGGTCATTACCAAAATTTGGTCATTTACTCTTTGTTATATACCTAACAACTCACGTTAATTTCATCAAAATTCATCCATAACTTTTTGAGTTATGGCATTGAGGAAAATGAGGCAGACAAATAACAAACAAACGGATGAACATATATGTTCACCAAAAGTTAATCATCTGTTTCTCCTAACATACCAAACAATCCCTGTAAATTTCATTTCAATCGGTCCATAACTTTTTGAGTTATCTTGGTGACAGACAAACGCGACGAAAACATAACCTCCTTGGCGGAGGTAATAAATATGACGGTCTACGTACAATAACTAATAATTGCTCTTCCTATGTCTGTATCTCTATACATATGAATAAAAACATACGACTGTACCTGGCAATCAACCTGACGCTAAAGAATTTGCGATGAATTTTTTATTGTTTTAGCTAATGCTACGTATTTTCTGGTGAAAGATGCATCGTATCATTAGGCTTGAGTCATGCGTTATAGTACAGTGTGGAGACTCCAGGTGTCCAAAATGTGTTCCTTCTTCCTTTATTTGCTCTTTCATTGTAACAGTTTTTATTTTTTTCATTCACTTCGTTTCTGTAGCTTCCATTGTGTTGCTGATGCTTGAAATTTCTTTTCTTGTTTTTTTTTTTTTTACAGCCTTACAAAAACAGTTTCTGGCATCCAAGCTCCGATGCCACGCTGAACGTTCCAACCTTTAAAGTACAGTTCGAAAGAGCGGTAAAATATGAATGATCTAAGTCCTTTCATTTTCTGTTGAAGAACACTTGTAATTAGAGAGGAATTTATTTGCAAATATATACATATCAAAATAGCTTTAGCTAATTAAGACAGTGTTATTACTAGGCTGCTAATTCTCCACTTTGTTCCTCATAGGGAACAACATTCACAAAAATAACACAAGACATAAATTAATACACATTGGTCCACATTACAGTGTTTAGGTACTTATACTCCTATCCGCTTGCTGTAGGAATATACGAATGGACTCATCGTTCATATATTCTCTGTGAATTTACTCGTGTCTCTTGTGCATGTACCCAACTCTCCCAACAAGCGAGCAAGCAAGGTGCAACGCGACTGACGAGAGCACGAAGTGTACTGCAAAATTAGGCTTTAATTTGGCTTTTTTATGACTCTAACGAATATGCAATAAAGACCCAGCAGCGCAGCTGCCCGCCCTGTGATAAGCGGCCCCGTATCTCGCTCGTATAACGAAATCATTTCGAATAAAATGTTAGAGGCAGTAAGTTTGCGTGAGTTTCGCTGGAATCCGCCATAAAATACATTTAATTTAATACATTATGAGCAATAATTGCAATGATTTCTACATAGAGTCAAAAACTGGAGAAACCGTTGCAAACCTTACAATTATTTCTTTCTATTAATTAAATAGGCGGCTATTGCTTGCACTTGTCAGATTACCTCACAAGATATAGGTCTTGTCTTGCTAGCATTCATTGTTCTTGCGACTGGAGGGATATCATTTCCCATTTCTTGACCAGTAGAACGGTCCTACCTTGCGTTGTGAGTCTTGGGACAAAGTTCAGGTGACGTTGTTCACATCAGCTCGCTTGTGTTGAGTCACGATGTTGGGTTTCTACTGTTGGGTCGCAGCTAACGTCTGAAGGGAGAACCAGCAGCAAATTATCTCCACAGTGTATGCAACCGCCGACCGCTGCATGGTCTATTTTGTATTCTCTGTAAATAAGAATCCAGAAAATTCCCTATTCTATAATATCTACATCAGTAGCAGTTCGGCTGTGTTGAAGCATTTGCTCCCCGTAAAGTGAAGCTATTTGCATATTTTGTCGCCACTGCTTTGGCACCCGGCCTCTCTTCAAGGTATGCGTACCTCATAAGTCCTTCCAGTCCTTGCTGAGTGTCTGGCAACAATCCGCTCATTCCCTTTCCCAGTGATACGTTTCACAATTTTGCAAACATAAATAATTGTGATGCTTTCGAATCCCGTTGCGTTGATTACAACTAAGTCGTTTGTGGTAGTCGTCGTTTTTGTCTTGCTAGCATTCATTGTTTATGTGGTAGTGAAATCTTTGGATAGCCTAAAGTTGTTCCGGCTTTCTTCTCATACTCGGCATCCAATGCAATATTCTACCCCTGGCAGTATTAATTGTTTGCTTCCATAGAGTGAGCATCGCCTCAATTTCGTCAGCAAATGACGAAGAACGGCCTAGTGACATCTGTTCTGCATGTCACTGATCATAATAAGCAAAACTACAGACTCAAGTATGGTGTCTTATGATTCTCTATTGAGTACCGGCTGCCTTGAAGATATTATGTCGTTGAAAATTTATTCTTAAGTTGTATTTGACAAAAATGCTTCAAGTCCCCGAAGACATTTTCCGCGGAATCCCACACAGGAAAGTTTTATCATTAACATTCAACGGTCTATATTAGAAAATTCAAAACAATTCATGTCCACTCTTCCATGGACCGAGTGACTCTATTCTGGAATCGCAATGCCCCAGCAGTTGTACAGTAGTGAGACGTTTATGTTGAAACCCATACTGTTTTTACGTGAGTACTTTTTTCGAATTTAGTTGATGACGGAACAATCTTTCGAGCTTTTTCGCATTCACCGTGGCTAGCTGGTGAATAGTTCTATTGAGAGCTGGATCGGTACTGTTTCCAGTGTGGGAATTGGAGTACTGATGACGTGTTTGTAGGTACTCGGTTTTACTTCGTCCAATGATTTACTCCACATAAAGTGAAGCAAGTAAGAAATGCTTTGCTTGCACATTTTGAGGAATCTCGCAGAAACATCATTGGCCAATTCGATGTGTAGTTTATGAATTCAGTCGATATTTCGAGTACTTACCAGTAGCTTTTAACAATAAAACCTCGTGCTAAGTGGTCTTTTCCCAAAAAAGTTTTTGATGTTGACGACTGAGTATTTTGCTCATTTCTTTCTAGTCATATATTATCGATCCATTTTCGTCCACTTAAGGCTTTATTTTGTTTCAGTTACGAATAATTTGATGCTTAAGCGAAGAAGGACTTACTGTTTTCCTTTATCTTCTGAATGGTTTGTACTTCTTTTTCTGCTTTTTCATCTTAGGACTTTACCAGTCTACGTTCGAAGTCTTCCAGCTTTGTCGCTGCAATACACGCTATGACTTTTGGCACTAGATTACTTTTGATCTTTTCAGTAAACCTTTGAGGAGTCTATTGTGGTGATTTATAGGCCATTTCCTCAAAGCTGGCGGGAGATACTTCACGCACTTTCCCTATAAAACTATTTCGAGTAAGTATATCATTTATTGTTTCGCCCTGAATCGAGGCATCTAGGAGGATCAAGTATTGGCTTTTCTTACAAACGCCGGGCCACGTTTTGCTAGCTTTGTCCCCGACCCTTTTCCGGTGATGCGGGGTCTCCCAAACGCCACACTTTTCCTGAGGGTACTTGAACGAAGACGTTCACACTTCCGTTTCTTGAGAGACGTCTTCCGTCCGTGAGTCATCGCTCCCAAGTCGCCAACAAGCAGTGAGACAATTCCCGCGTCCATGTGCCATATATATTCTTTTTACCTCAACAGCTGCTCTTTATACTTAAGATCTTGTTTATTTTGTGGATGATCTTGGAGTCGGAGGAATCCGCTAAATCCACATTATTAACTTTTTCTGTCAATAACTATGATGTCTCATCGCAAAGAGGTAATCACCCTAACTCTGCAGATGCAATTATTCCAAAACCTCTTTTAAATCGTCATTCTCAGCCACCAGATCTTGCTGTTGCTCTCGCATATCACCTCTCACACCCATTGGCAAGGTCCAGGAGCTGGAGATGTTAGTAACTTGGTCGTATGTGAGTTTGGATTCTCTCTGCACCAGAGCGGGTTTGTAGTGACGCATGGCTGAACGCCAAATTTACATTTTAGGGCGAGTTCACACATCCCTCATCGTCTCATCGTAACGCGTTCAATCACGAAAATGAACAAGAGCTGTGCGTCAACTTTTTCTGTGTCTGCCCAGAAGTGTCCTTCATTCAAATCAATGACGCGGCGCGTTCAGTTATGATATCGTTCCTTCACATTTTCGCTTATATTTCCCGTCAGCTTGAAGTCACATTCGTATCCTTGGTTAAAGTTTTTGCCTTTCGGCGATGGCCATGCTGGGGCACCACCCGCCATCTCCGCCAGCCAGCCGCCACAGCCGAGTTACTCCTCGCCCTCTCCAGGCGCTGTCCAACGACGACTCGGCTCAGGTGAAGGCATAGCTCTTCACTGCTGCTTGTCTCGGTGAAGAGGTTACATTGCCGGAGCTCTGAGGTGGCAAGCTGCTACAGCGCAGAATTACCCTTAATCTTAGAGCCTAATTTGATAAGAACAGCCTATTTTATGTAAAAATATTTATAGCCTGATTATCTGATAGAAGAGCAATCGGCACAGAGCAATAAGCTGGGCTTAAAAAAATGGCGTCCGTGTTCTTAAAACATTTGCAGGTTATCTAGATTTCTTGGGTTAAACGAGAGTAGAGTGATTCTGATCGTTAAAGTGACGAAATGAAATATCTGAAATTGCTATAGAGGATAAATTCAGTATTTATAGGTTCTGTTTACTGAACTTGAATGACGCAGCGTGTTCAAAAAAGGCACATGCCTCATCCATCAGTCTCCCGCGTTTGTTACAGCTGCTTCTATCAAATCAACGCCAATTTGAGTGAACGTCAGTTTGAGTAAACGCGTTACGACGGAGGACGAGTGAACACGGCCTTAGACTACCTAGATGTAATCGATCTTATATAGGCTGTTTTCTACAGTAGCGACTGAGAAGAACTCGCTAAAGGCTCAGTCACACAGCCAAAACTTACGATTCACGCATGGATTGAGCAGAAATTTAAGCCGGTGCTGAGTGTAATTTGTAAGTTTTTCTGACGTGGAGCATCAGTAGCTGTCAGTGGATGATCGTCTCATCTGATTTAAGTGCGATTCCAGGTTTTGAGCTGCTCAAAAATCGTGATCACGCCCAAGCCAACTGCATACGTGATTTATGCGTGATCGACTGTGTGACTGGGTCTTAATTTGTACGGTGCCGCACGTCGGAAAGCGCCACCTGCGCTTTCTTTTCAATTATTGCGTTATGTCTTTCTTAATCGCTAGAAATTCTTACTTTGTGCTTTATAACAACTATAATAAAAGTGTAGACTGTATTTGCTACTTTTATACTTATATTAGCAAATTATTCACATCGTTGTGGTCGCTGCTGAATGCCAGTGGCACCCATTTTCAGATCATCATTGCCCTCACAGTATACCACTGACGTATCCTTCTAGTCAACCGTTAACGTAGGAAAACTTAAGAATGTATTTACGCTATCATTAATTTTATTGGTAATAATCGATATCGTTTACCCCATAGCTAGTGTTGCTAGGGCCTCCTGCCATCTAAGTGTTGTATAAACCAGGAGGTGAGCAATCTACGGCGTGAACAAAATGCTTTTTCCCCGCCGTCAGACATTGGCTACACCGTGATTGTGCTTAGCAATACGTGGGTTTTATGTGCATCCTACAAGTGGTGTACCTTCACTTGCTGCAAATACCTACTCTTAGGATAACTGCCGGTAATATTTTACTCCCGAAATTATTTATTAGGATAATATAACCCTCACCGTGCCGTACGTACTGCAGCACATTGTGAATTCCTTCCATTGGAGCTGAAGGCACAACTATGACGTTTGCTTAGCCATATTTACTTATCACGGTTTCTACCGATGTGCTTCAATTTTCTATAAAGTTTTGATTTGCAACGGTTGCAACAGTGAAATTAATTGTTTCCAAGGATGATATCCTTACAGGTTTATTGTAAATTTACTTCTTTTCGGTGTGCCTGTTGATAGCTTTTATCTATAATTTCCTTTTCTTTTCCAGCTCGCTTTAAATAGTCAATGGACTATCCTGTGGTAGCGCCCTTGTGTGGTGTTTTTCCTTCGTGTTTGAGATGTTTTCCCTGTCGCTAGGTAACGCTCGGTTGACGTGATGTTGATAGTAATATTCATGATTGTGAAGACAGAGATCATGATGATGGTATTTTATGCATTCAACATAGCTTTTCCTAGTAGGAAACCTAATTGTCATTACCGATCCAAAATGACCTGTTTCTTATTTCATAACGTCATGCTTCCTCCGAAACGTAATTTTTCCTAATATTAGCTACTATGGCCTAACATATATTTTTCCGTTTCCATTACGTCTTTGAAATTGCTGGTTTTAGTAACCAATGTTTGCTTCTTTTTTATTTTGCTACTTATTCTTCGCCCTGCGCTGATTATTACTGTATTTTCAGGTATTAGTTGGGCAATAAGTTTAATAAAGTTGCGTATTCTTCCCAACCTTCTGAGGCACATCCCACTACGCCTCAAGTCACTCGCTGGTAAGCTGTTTGTCCCACCATGGGTGACGCGAGGGTGGCAGTTTAGTAATACGTAATTGGATTCACTGTATGTACTTTATTTTATATTTAGATTACTTTTCAGCAGCAAAGGAATGTGATTTGTTTCTCGCTTTACGCACCAATCATAGGCCAGTTCAAAGATTATCATGTTTGCATGCACTTTACATCTCTAATTTACTGACTATTCATTGGCATGCTTCTCTAGTTTGTTTCTGGACGTCGTCGTTTTTTTTTTACAATTTTGCTGTTCTAGGCTCTGTTATCAGCTTCACCTCGAGTAAAGAGCTTACAAACGCAATATTGATGGCTCTGGAGTGCTGGGTTAGAGCTCACTTCCCCGATTCTAAGCAGTCTCCTGTACTTAGGCCTCGGCCCCCTCTCTTCTGTTCATTTAGAGCAGGTCTGTGCAACGTTTGGGTCCACTGCATTGCCCGTAGTTCGCGGGTTTTACGCAATATCAACGTTGTAGCTTTCTTCCTTGGTCAAACTGGTTATTCCAGTGCAGCACGAAGAGGCGGCTCTGCATGGTGCTGATGGTCTTCGCTTCTATGAAACTTTAAGATCAGCCCAAGTCTGATGATGTACGATTTTCTGATGGCATTTTTCAATGCTTAGTAGAGAATGTTGTTGTACTCCATCACACGGAAATACTATTTAAAATATAACCTGTGCCTTTGATGTTCTTGATGGTATTTTCTTCGAAGCTGGCTTCTTCAGTTGCTGTAACGTTCTTTCAGCAATGGTCATTGCTCCGTATTTTGTTATGCCAAGCTTCAACTTAACCTGGGGCAATACTTGACCGCGGTTATGAATTGTTCTCAGCGCATCTTCAGATTTTGCGTAGATTTTGGGGTAATCCATATAGGGTAAGTGGTTAATTTTCATGTTGCGATCATAGCTGAGTCCTTGGTTGGATTTGTTCAGTATTTATTGGTATGTTAAGGGGATCATGAACAGTACGAGTAAGAATGGAGTTGGTGAGTCATGTGGAAGAAGCTACTCAAATGTACACCTCGTTTTTGCGAGCTGAGTCCTTCCAGTCGAACGTGGATGTCGTAACCAGGTTTGAGACCTTGCTGTCGATATTGCTGATTTCTAATCATTCCAGGATCAGTGAGAGAGTCCATGTCAATGGCCTTGTTGTAGTCCGATTAAGTATTGCAGCTAGAACAGGGGGAGGCAGGCATGAGCAGGACGTGGCTGACTTTTCCACTATTTGCGTGATATTCATGGACCAGCACTGCCTGTCCTACGATCACTCCTCCTCGCACGCAGCCATCGATTCGTTCAGTTATTCTACACTGCACAGACGGTCAGTTTTCATCTCATGCCCTGCACCATATCTCATCTGGGGGCTTTTCGGTATTATTATATTGCAGCCACAGTTTTCTCCTTGATGTCGTGCTTTCATTGTTATGGTGAACGCCCATGTCCTAGGTGTTGCTCCATAAATTAAAACTCCCTTGTGTTTTAGGAGATTGTATGCTTTTCTCTTCGCCTCTAAAGGTATTATAAAGCTATTTTACCTATTTTTAAGAGATGAATTGCTGGCTTTCTTAGCGTTCAACAGCTCACGCTTCGAACATCCGTTGTTCCTATTTGAAGGCAGCCGAAGCCGCAAGAATTCCTCCAGATACGTTTGATCTATTGCTATTCAATTGTACTCCCCAAGATTCTGTTCGAGTTTGCCTTAAACGCACTGGTCTTGCGATTAACACCTGAAGCTAATGCAAAGTACGAACCCAACAGTCAAGACTGGAATATCGGGCAAGCTAAAGCTAATCGCTTTAGATTATCTCCATTGCCTTCAACTAGTCGCGCACACCCTATCTACGCAGAGCGAGTAGTGGACTATGGCTGGACTCTTCGCCATGAGCGCTCAGCTGCTGATACTTCAGCAGCTGCAGATCCTCCAGCACTTAACCCTGCAGGCAGCTTAGTGCATCGTTTCCCTAGAGATGCAACGTCAGGATAGTGCATAGTTTCCCAAGAGATGCCACGTCAGGATAGTGCATTGTTTCCCTAGAGATGCCACGTCAGGATAGTGCATCGTTTCCCTAGAGATGCCACGTCAGGATAGTGCATAGTTTCCCAAGAGATGCCACGTCAGGATAGTGCATTGTTTCCCTAGAGATGCCACGTCAGGATAGTGCATCGTTTCCCTAGAGATGCCCCGTC
>LQNS02278076.1:17332463-17357622 GCA_001587735.2 Parhyale hawaiensis | reverse complement strand
GAAGAACAGATGGAAGAAAGATCAGTATGAGTTACAGGTGAGAAGGAAGCAAAATGGGCACGAAAGGCAGACAAGACGATCGTGATGACGACCCAACGGGTCACGGGTCGTCTAGTAGCATATAAAATAGCTTTATATGCTTGAAATATGTTCATAGCGTTTCCTACTGGTGTGACATACTGGCTGATACAGTTACGATATCATTACATTGTTAGAGTGTGTGCATACGTTTCTTATTTACTCTAATAAAGGTTCCTCTGAAAATATATATACCGGGTGTATTTTTAGGCGGACAAATTTCAGCCATAGATAGAAAAACTCAAAATAAAATTTCCGTCCCGTGTCCTATGTATACAATGATAGAACATCGGGAAATGAAACTTTTAAGCTGAAGTAGTAATTGTTTCGTAGAACGAGGGAAGGAAGTTGGAAGAAAATAGTTGCTACATCTACTGAACCCTGAATAGTTTTCCTTGTGATTCGTTGATGGTCCACGTTGATTATCAACTACGAACAAAAAGTGTTGGTATAGGGAGAACGTAAAAATTAAACTTCACGAGAGCGCAAAGATGAGCTGTTAATATAAACACTGTTTGGATTTCAGCGTTGGCAAAAGCAAAATGTGCATTTACTTTTAAATACTGTGATTCCCACCATGGCCATCTTCTTCAACTCGGTTTAAGTGTTGCCGATTATTTTCTAACAAAACACAGCAAAATCTTAAAAATCTCCGAATTGGCCTATTTTTTAATATCTGTTATGCCCCAAAGCGTGACACAAAAGCTACAAATATCCAAATATATGTAAAAATGTATATACAATTACGAGATTGAGTTCATTTTTTTATATTATAGGTATAGGTATGGGCAGCAGCACTGTCCAACGATAAACGGTTTTGCATTGACTTTTCATAACGTTACAGATTTAAAATCGTTAACAGTGCTGACATCAGTTGCGTCGGCTGCGTAAACGTTCACCAGGTGCTTGGGAGTGTTGATTAGTTCAATTTTTCAACATTGTGGAATTCAACGATTCTTCACTGCTGTTGACGCACTTTCATTACTGGGATAACTTTCTTAGAGTGTCACACCGTCAATATCTGCAATAGAGAGATGATACTTTCTTGTTATAAGTGCATCAGTTCAATCATCAAAACAATGCAATTTGCAATCCCCTTTGATCTTTTCGGGAGAAATAAAAAGAATAGGAGGCATTACTTCTGGAACGACCCTCGTAATACTCCCACAAGCTCATTTCAACTGATCTATAAGCAGTTAAGACTTACAACTAATGACTGCAAATGTTTGTGTTATTGGAGGCTTCAGAGCAAGCCCAGACACAGCTGTGTACAGTAGGCTGCGTGACATGTTTTTTGTACATAATATTACATTTGCCGATATTTCCAGGCTTCCTTCAAATGCAATGACCCATATTACTAATAATAAGGATAGTGTCACTTGGCCTGACCACATCGCTATCTCAATAGATCTTCAGCATAGTGTTGCTAATTGTAAGATTGGGCATTACAGTCCGTTATCAGACCATTTGCCTCTTTCCAGTGATATCAGCTTCTGCCATCCACTTACCGAGGTGCGACATGACGCAGGTCACTTGTGAGAGTATCAATTGGAAGTTCCATGATAGGAATCTTGTCCGTGCCTTCCAGCTAACAAGTATAAAATCAAACGCATCGACAAACAAACGAACGATCAACCAGATCAACACAAAAACTTGGTAATTTACTCTTCGTGATATGCATAAGAACTCAGGCAAATTTCATGAAAAACCATCCATAATTTTTTTGAGTTTTAGCTCTAAGAAGAAAGAGGCAGACAAACAGATGAACGGATCTCTACTAAAAGTTAATCATCGGTTACTGTTAACACGCCTAACTATCCCCGTAAATTTCGTAAAGATCCGTCTATAACTTTTTGAGTTAACTTGGTGACCTACCAAGAGAATAACAGGCAAACAGAATAACAGACAGACTGATAAACGCGACATAAACGTAACCTCCTTAGCGGAAGTTACTATGGGAAGGACAGTCTACCCTGATATAACACGGGCAAACCACACTGGCCCCTAAATGTGAAATGTGTTGAAAGGAAAATTACTGTTTTACGGTCACAAAGTCTTCCCCTTGCAAACGTGTGAATTTTCTCTTCACATGTAGCACTCTTATCAAATTAATTCATAAGCCCTCTTCTTTATATCATAAGGAAAGGTGATGACCCACTCCCGCCTTCACACCAATGTAAATACCCTTACTCACACACCTACACCCACCTACTCACATCGAGCCACCACACTCTGACCTCACTTTCATACGCCCACAAAAGACCACCCGAGACAGAAATTTGAACTACTCGAATGATCAATAAATCTTGGAATAGCTACTCGAGACGCGGACACGAGGTGCTGCACCAGACTCTATTGGTCCAGTGAGGGACCTAAACTGTGGTCAGGCGTAGAAAATAGAGCAAAGATACAGTAACTAAAAGATATTAAACAAGAATATACCTCACGGTTCATTTATCATAATAACAGTAGTCCAGTACTTTCTAGTGCGCAGAAAAACTTTTTAAAAATTATGTTACCTTGATCGTCACCTTGTATTCACTATGAAGTGAAGCATGTAATTCTGCCAATGTAAATCTTTTATTACCTCCGCCAAGGAGGTTATATTTTCGTTGGGTTTGTCTGTCTATCTGTTTGTCTCTTTGTCTGTCTGTCACCAAGATAACTCAAAAATTTAAGAACGGATTTTGACGAAAGTTACATGTTAGGTATGTTAGGAGGAACAGATGATTAACTTTTGGTGAAGATATGTCCATCCGTTTGTTTGCTTGTCTGACTCATTTTCCTCAATGCCATAACTCAAAAATTTAGTGATGAATTTTTATGAAATTAACATGAGTTGTTAGGTATATAACAAAGAGTAAATGACAAATTTTTTTGTAATGATCTGTTCGTTCGTTCGTTTGTCACTGTTTAAATTTTTTTGCTTGTTAGCACAGTAACTCAAAAAATAAGGAATGGATCTTTATGAAATTAATAGGGGTTGTTACCAATTTTAAATGACATAAATGATTAAATTTTGGAGCAGATCGGCTTGTTCGTTTGTATGTTTGACTCATGTTTGTCATGACATTTATTAGCAGCATAACTCAAAAGTTATGAACGGATCTTCAAGAAAATTGCACAAGCTGTTATTACTATCAAAAGGCACAAATGATTAGATTTTGGAATTGATACAAAGAAAATTATGGTTTCAGCGCCAATTTGATTTTTTTTTTTTTCTACCGTTGCCTCGCTTGACGGAGGTATGTGCTCTCAGAGTGCTCTAATTCTACAGTATTTCTATGATACAGAACCATGAAAATTATACTAAACTCATACTGAGCATTAAAGTTTGTTTGGCGACAAAAATAGAATCATCCTAACCATAAAATCTCTATGGAGAATTTAAAAAAAAATAGCTTAGGAAAATATGTTTAGAGACACTAAGTAAGCTATATTTAACAGGTGGTTTCAATTTTTTATTACCACTTTCAAGCGGTTTATGTACATTTTATTCAGCACATTATGACATAATTTTAACAGAAAATGGAGCTATTCTTCTTCTGCTCGCATCTTTAATTCACTAAGACAAAACAGCCGTCCTGCATGAATCCGAATTTTAAGTTGCCTCCATAAAATTTACATCGAAAGTTACTACTCCGATTATTGGTTCGGCAGTGTGAGTGGCTTGTACTTTATCTCTGCAGCAGTTTAAGGGATATATCTTGGCAGTATGTTTAAGATCATTATCGTGCTACGTCCAGTTGATTTTCGAGCTCCAGTTTTTCTACACAAACACTGAATTTGTAAAGTATCTTCTAAAATTTTTCAATGCTCATCACTCTTCATCTTTTTTTATTTCCAGTGCTCTTTCGTCACTGAATGCAAGGCAGCCCCGTCCCTTCCCCCCTCCCCAACTCGTTATGGACCGACCGCTAAGCTTCACAATAAGGATGGTGTTCTTTTCATGGGAATTTCTATCTCGCTTCCAACAAGGCTTTTCATTTTTACCATCATAAAGCTCAATCTCGCATTCATCTATTTATAGGATTTGTTTCAGGCGGTCATCGTCATTTCTCAAATTGCACTCAGTAAACTGCAATTTTTCGATTTCGTAAATTGAGTTTGGGGTGATATATGTATATATATCACTTCTTAGTGAATCGGGTGGCGATGCACTCGATTCTAAAAAATATTGTGTGGTCCCCAACTTCATGTTAGTCACGATGAAACCTCACTTGTTGACAGGTAAGATCAACTAGTACAAATCTTACAATAGCTTTTATGGAAGTACGCTGAGAAGCTAAACGATTTTTAATATCTTTCGAGTGCCCATTTTGCTTAATCTTTTTTCAAGTGGTACGGAATCTAATTCATGACTGAAGCCCACATAAACTACCCGCCTTGCGTCTGCTATACTGTACATCACTCTGTAGGATTTAGACTTGCAGTATACGTTCCTTCAGTCGAATCCTCTAGAGTCTAGAAGGTACACACTTAAACATTATTAATGAAGTATCCAAATTCATTTTCTCCCCACAATTTGTTCTTAAAGCTGTACATTAATATTATATTCTAGAGAAATACTCAGCTTGCGTGGCTCAGTTATGCTTGCTGACGCAAACTGACTAATTATGTATTGCATATATGTCGCATGGTTATCATTTTAAAAAAAGAATAAACTAAAAGTTTTGAACTGCAGAAACTTTTTATTTTACATCATACTAACTTTACATAAGTATCTGAGGTACATATAGTTGAGCCAAAACCTCAATACACTCCAAAGCGACGATTTCATCACGTCTCTATTTCATTCATTCATTAATATTTGTTCTTTGTTGTGCTGAAACGTAAAACAATCATACTGCATTGATTTCAAGACAGGAGTTTCCTGCGCGGTTAAGATCTTCCTTGTTAATGATGTCATCAACCTGAGACGACATATTTCTCTAATGAACTTCCTGAATATAATTATGTTATGTCCACTCATATAATAGCAAGAGTACAGGAACAATTGGACCTCAACTAGCAGGTGAGCCGAGTAGTCGTGATTTTGGTTTGGCCTTTAGTGCTCAGGGGCGCCCAAAGATCTTAAGTTGACATGTTTTCTACGAGATTCTTACTTGATCTTTTACATGGCCTAGCTTCTACACATCATCTGCATGATTCTTACTTCAGGCCCATTATATGTGTCTTCTACATGCCTTCTAGATATTCCCTATTTGTCTCCTACATGTCTTTCACACGTTCTCTACATAATTCCAATTTGACATCTATATGTCGTCTGCATGTCCTCTAAATGATTCCTACTTGACCTCTACAAGTATTCGACATATCCTCTGCATGTTTCTGTTTGTCCTCTATGTATCTTTTATATGTCCTCTGCATTTTTCCAATGTGTATGTATCCTTTACAAGCTGCCTGTGTGTCCTCTACATGTCTCAGTCTTGTTACTCAGTTGCTGAGAACACATAATATTATATGTCCTCCATGTTACACGATTAGGTTATCAACCCTAATAGATCCGTTGCAAGCAGCAGCAGCAAAAACAGCGAGGGTGCTTGATTTTCTCCTTTCTGAAATGCCGCTGGCAACGCACATGTCAAGACTATTGAAGTTAGTGCTACTTCCTAGTCTTCATCAACGCTCATTATACAGAATCGAATTCAAAGCTCCTTGTTTATTATTCAAAACCGATCCCTCATTGATAAAAACAGAAAGTAATATCACTAGGCCTCTCTGTACCACCTCCCATCCCCAGCCCCGATCCCAGTTCTAGCTTCTGAATGCTGCAACAAGCCGCTCCATCTTTAATTAAAATTGTTATGTAGCCTCTGGTCTGAGGTTCTTTTTTTTACTTCCATTCCGAACCAATCCGTCATTGGCACAAGCAGAAACTGTAATATCACATGACCTCTCCGACTTCCGCCCATCCACTACCCGAATCTCATCAGTCTGGCCAGGCCCTAAAACTTGGCTATTTTGCTTAATTAGAAGGTCTACGGCGCTATAGGCTTTACTTCAGTGCAGGTTGCGAGGGATCAGTGCTGAAGAGAGAGAGAGAGTCATGAAACTGAGGTACGGCCAGTGATCATGAGAGGAATTTTGTAATAAACATGGACTCGAGGTCATACGCTGCCTTGAAGAGCAATAACATCGCAGGAAGTCTAGTGAATTGCTCTCATTGGAAATGGAATCAATTTATTGTGTTGCAATGAAATAAGGCATCAAACGAATCTTACATAGTAAATCTCTGAAAGCTGTCATAAGAGGGTTTCCACTGAAAAATAAAACGGCCCATTCTGTTTCTTCTTTTTCACGAAGAGCAGTTTTGTCTGTGCTATAAACTGTCATAGAACCTTTGATAAGTCTCATCTTCAATAGATGTCTCACAGATCGATCGTCTTTCCTTTTACCCTGATTTTATTACGGATGAAATTATCGAGTAGACTACTTGTCGAGGCATTAATGGTCGTTAATTGCTTCTACAGTCATAAGTACTAGTGCGTCATTATTTTTATAGGAATATTGAAAAGCCACACTCATGTTTCAAACTTGCCCAACATCACGCATCCTAAACTTATAAATGCTGAAACATGATACTTCCGCTAGCGTAACCGGCCAGCAAAAAAATTACGCCGAAGAATGTGTGATGTTTCTTTAGTTGAACAAACCAGAACTGTATCTGCGTATCACCAATGCAATACAATATTAGGTACTTCACTGCAGAGTTTTTAGTTCAAAGGTAAAACTGTACACAAAAAGGAAAAATATAGCTGGAGCGTAGAAGAAAAGATTTCTGCAACTCAGTCTCCGTTTCGTCGCTCTTCTTCATGATCCTACTGTATATCTGAAGAAAGTATTACCTTTGGTTCGGTTGCCCAGAGGCCCAGATGACTGCGCAGCCCTAGTCAATTATTGTTGAAGCTGCTGCGACAGAGATGGAAAGGTTGCACGACCCTCCAGTATGTGCTTGGGATAGAGAACCCACACTGGGACGTAAATATCAAATAATTGACGCAGCATGCCAAGAATAATATAGGTTTCAATTATCCAGAACTTCAAACTCTGTGTTGATTACGCCCGTTGCATAGAGTATCAGGCGCTAAACTTGAACCGATTACTCTTGATATGGCCCTGACTCAATTACATATGCTCTTTAAAATAGAATTTTTTGGCCGTCTCATGCGTAACTTGTGTTAGTGTCTGACTTGCAAAACGACTCAAAAGGTTCAAAGCCAACGCTATTGTTCTAAGTTCTGGATAAGTTAAGGCTTACTGGCTTAACCAAACACGACTCAGCTGTGTCAGTCGATGACACCTCATCCAGGTAGTGTATGTATATCATGTCAGATTGCAGTTCAAAAGGGCTCCTTCTCTAATGAGGCTCCGTAATTGATTTTCTCGAAATGTTTAGTGAAGTGTCCAGAGCGAGCAAGCGACGTCTGCAGTTGATCGTGTGAATTGATTTTTTTTTTTTTTTTGTAAATTCAAGGGTAGATTCAAGGTGTCATCGAGTGACTCATTAAAGTAGGATCAAAATAAACCCACATGACTTGAGTTGCGGAGAACTTATTATAGAAGCTCTGCTCTCATCATTTTAAATTGTGTTGCAGGTGTAAAGAAACTACTCAGCCTAGTTTAAAGTGAAATATGGGATCAGTTTCTGTCCGCATTGGCAGACGATACGCTTCGCTAAATATAATGTATATTATATATTACATTTTATCAAGACTCTAAGAATTGATCGTTGAATTCAGTTGAGCCATTATATCGGCTGGACTTATCTGGAATTTCAAATGCACGCACTTTTACTTTCCTCTTCTGAATCGCTTTACATGAGTTAGAACTAACCTAATCACGACTGCAAGCTCCATTTAGCGAAGCAAACAATTTTTTCGAAAGTCTTATTTAAAATTAGATATGAGTTAATTAATGCATAAAAACTCGATTGGAAGTGTGAAAGGCAGCTCACTCGTTTGAATTTCTGGACAAGCTTAGCCTATTGGGCTTAGATTCGCCACCCATACCCACGGTAGCTGCAGACATGGCGCGCTACACAGTTGTGTCGAGGTACACGGGATTGACCACCCACACCAGGCGCAGTCTTTCTCAAGGTCCTCGGCACGCTAAATCAGCGCATTTGCTTGAGCGCTGTTGGTACCTGCCCTAGGGTAGGGTAAGGGGGGGGGGGGTGGCTGGTCATTGAACCTTCCGTTTCGACACCATAGTTGTTAGCGGCCAGTCGTCGGCTGCAGCTGCACTTACTCCTATGAGGCCAGTTGGTCTGCATCCGCCGCACGAACCAGTGCCAGTGGATTTCCCAGTGGAGGATGCCTTAACTTCTACGGAAAGTTAACAGTTACTGACTTTGAGCCGCATATATTAGGTGACTGGTGTCACATGCTTCCAGTAAGATTGGGCTTTTGCGTAAGGTGAATTCTGTTTTTGGTGACAGTGAGGTTGTCCGCAGATGTTTTTATGCTTTTTTGCTACCTGTGTTGGAGTATTGCTCACCGGTCTGGGCTTCAGCTGCTGACAGTTACTTGCGTCTGTTAGACCGACTTGTTAGTTCAGCCAGTAGGCTGTGAGCGGGTAATGATTTGGTGAGCCTGTCCCACAGGAGAAGGGTTGCCGAACTCTGTATGTTTTATAAGGTGTACATCAACGAGAGATATTGGTTGTATTTGTCTGTCCCTGCACTTGAGGTGTTTAGGAGAGAAACACGTGCTGCGGTCGGTGCGCAGACTTTCACGTTGAAGGATGTTAGATGTCGAACGAATCAGTTCGGTCGGTGTTGCGTTCCCTGGTCTGTTGGGGTTTGGAATTACTTTACCGGCATCGGCTTTCGGTCGTGTTGGCCTGCAAGCGTTTAAGACAGCTGTTAATGACTTTTTGTCGGGTTTCCTATAGCAGCGTTTCGGGCTTCACGGTGTTGCAATGTGCTTCATTTGGGTTGTGCTACCTGTCCGTGGTGGCCTGTGCGTGAAGTTTTAATAATAATAATGAAAAGTCAACGTGACTGCACATTCCAACCGGGAAGCCAAAACGCACTGCTGTAGATATGTACTTTCTGGCAAAGCCTCCCAAAGTACTTGAGGAGGCCTTGCTCTTGGCCCGAGAGGAGTGGACAGCTTCAATTGATTTCAGATCGTCAAGAGCTATGGTGCCAGAGATGGAACTTCCTACGCCACGGTCTGCGCCCCCGACAATCCCCAGTAACGTTAGGGCCAACAGCTCTGCAACATCATCTGAACACAGAATGCTTCCTTAATAAGCCAAGCAGAACAACTCGCCAGCGGCAACAGGCTCAAACCTACGCAGTCCGGGTCTGACATTAACAGTGAAGTATCCTGTTATTACACGATGCTTGATTATTTGAAGTGAGGTATAGGTCTGGCTGTAGAGCGCTTAAAGGTAAAGTCACCCTAATTGCACGCCCCTACTGCAAAATCCATTAGCACTAGTAGTAGTAGTATTCTCCTAGTTTAGGCCTCCCTACCCACAGAGTACAGTGTGATCCAAAGAGAGGAAGAAAGAAGGGACATAAAGAAATGTGGAAATCATGCACGAGTCAAAGCGCCTGAGAACAGCAAGTAGGGAAAAAAGAGAAAGAACAGAACAAAGCATCATCGGTAAGAGCATGAAATCGGAAGGAAGTAAAGTGGGCACGAAAAACAGACGTCCCGAAGGATCCACAAGCACTGGTGCGTTCTTTAGATATATGCTAACTGGTTCAAAGTAGTGCACGGCTGCCGGTCAACACAGTTCATCAAGAGCTATGGATCAGGACTGAATAAAGGCCGTTATGCTTCAGGATTATAATGAAAAAAAATGCGTAAATCCCAACAGTGTTTTGATTCTACAAGCAGCATTTTTGTAAGCTTGATTCATTTTAATTAATGAACAGATGATTTAATTAATTTTCAGTGTCCATGTGCTAACCAGGAAGTTGAAGTATGCTAAGTTAATTCTCTAGTGAAGTGATAGCAGGTGTCAAATAGGAAGCTCTCGCCTCTGAATTCCTCATATACTATCTAGAGTATTTCTTGCGACTTTTGCAAGCTGTGTCACAGTCATATTGTGCTAGTATGTCAATATTGAATAATTCATGAACACTAAAAATATACCTGAATTAGTGGCTTTTGGTGCTTACAAAGAAAAAAATTGAACGGTATTTACTCAAGTATTAAAGTACATTTCGTGTGTTTAGTATTTAAACACATTTCAAAAATATATTTAGTATTTAAATGCCTTTTACCTTTGTATTTAGTATTTAAGTAAATTATTGTATTTAGTGCCCATTACTGGGTACGAGACATTCCGTTATCAGACGAATTTTGAAGTTAATATATTTACAGGACGCGATAGCAAATTCAATCTGCACTTAATACTTAAATTTCTAAAATTAGACAATAGCAACGTACTTACTGCGGTGGAAAAACGGAAACATGGGCCGTTCTACTGATAATTTCGCATGTGTCTGCCTAATGTATTTATTTAGTTATACTAAAAATATTGTATTTCAGGAATTTCACTTTATCCAGTATCAGTTTCACTTAGTAGATTAGATAACAGGCAGGAGACGGACCAACAGGTCCAATCCCAAAGAGCGGTTGAGACTCACGCTCCGGCCCTTAATGAGCTATTGCCTTTTTGTCAGAGATATACGCAATAAATATTACATACTGCAATTTCTCGTGGTTCGCCTACGGACTCCAATTTTCTTTTTATTCCAACTCGGAAGAACGCTTCAATCAGAGATGCAACGGCAACTATTCTTTCGCAAAAAAAAAATAATACATTTGCCCAATTCAATCCTGCATGTCGCTAAGATGAGTACAACCTGTGAATGATTGCAGATTGTCGTTGCGTAACAAGAATGAAAAACTTGGAGCAATAATTGTCGGGGCTCATCTTCCAGGATACACCTTTAGCAAAAAGTGCTCTTTTCCTTGTTACATCGCTTACTAAAGCGTAAACTCTATGCAATTTGCTCCAGCGAATGTGAATCAGTTTCTTTGCTAAAGCTCGGGACAGCATACCCCTACAGCGTATCGTAGTGCAATCCAAATTTACTTCGTGAATTCAAAAAAGAAAAAAAAAACTCGAGTGTGTGGAGTTACTTTCATGTCGGAGAAAAAACTCATGCACCCAATATTGCGATGGAGAAAACTGTGCGAAATATAACTCCCTCGTCGCCAAAATCCGCGATTTATGCATGGCTGTGGCGGCCGCGGAGCAGCTCAGGCAGACCAGAGAAAATTAAACTGACTTCTGCAGCGCGCTTGTTCCTTCATTCTCTGGAAATATAAGCCGTCGAGCTTTGTAGCACTGCTGTAGTTTTCTCATTTTAATTTATATCAAAATAAAGGGCTTCGACGTGTACGCCCGAGCTGCAGAAAGTTTCGGTAAAGGAAGCGGCATAGACTTTAATATTATACCGATGTTTTAATAGGAGTATTGAAGTGTACGGTAGTTTATGTGATGAACCTAAGTAGATCAACATTACAGGTTTTTTTAGTAGAAGTATCGAAACATATTTTATGTATTGCATGTAAGGAGGCAATTCTCACGATGTTTCCGAAAACTATCAAGTATCGACATAAGATTTATTGATGACGTAATGGCCAAACAGATCCAAACAGATGCATATTAGGGTGATAACTTTTTCACTCTTTTCTCAAAAACTATTTCCAGTTGCAAAAATTATTAAATTATTAAATTTTTGCCTATTAATACCCACAACTAGTTTTATTCAATAAAAGTAACGCACAAACTACTCTGAAGAAATCACCATTGCTCTCAATGCGAGTAAATTTGTTAACCCCAAGGAAGCATTCACAATTGGAGAGCACCGAGCGTTTTTTAAACCCTGGAAATGTAAATTGTTTAAAGCCTGTAGGGTAGTTTAACTGTGGGCAATTGTTTTGAAGTCGATAAATATGACTACTGGACTTGAGCGAATTAATTTTTTCCCGAGCAAAATGATGTTCGCGTCACAGAAACAGCCACAGAAGTAATTGTCTTATCCGTAATCACCTACTCCCCCATTAGAACGCGTGTATAATTAAATAGTCATTCTGATTTCAAAACATTCTAGTACTTCCCATTGCATTCTCCACTGTTCTGGACTCGTCTACTTTACCCGGGGTACACGCCTACGAGATCCTCATTCTGTTACTTTCCAGTTGAAAAAAATTGAAAAAGGGTTACAGTGCGTGTGTGTGTTAGTGGAGTCCGACCCGTGGGAATCAGTTCATATGACTGTTGCCAACTCGACAAGTGGAAACACCAGCCAGAAGACAGGTGTTGTTCGACAGTAATAATAAACAAAATCACCCAGCATCGAATGCTTCACTGTGAAGGACTTGATGAGGAATTACAATACAACAACCTTCAGCAACGGCAAAACTGAGATCAAGGAAATAAACGATGGGAGAGAATTTCTTTTCTACCTCACGCGTGTCTTCTGTTACTTCATTGGGAAAAATGAGGTCCCCTCGTGAAGTTTCAACAGATCCCCAACATTAGCAATGCGCACTGTAACTCTCGTAGCCTTTCTTGCTTTCATTTCCATGCTTAAAATCTGGGACAGGCTGCACAATTTCCGTTCATCCATGTCACTAGGATGGAGAGGTTGGGGAATTTTGCCCAGACGTGTGTTCATGAAAGAATACAAAATCAATCACCGCCCTATTTTCAGCAAAATATATTAAAAACTACCTGAAATTTAGGGGGGGCATAAGCCCCTCCCACCTAATATGAATCTAACGACATCTTCGTGTTCATTCATGCCTTACTCGTGGGCTGACCATTGATTTTGAAGCCAAATGTTCTTGAACATTTTGAAAATTTTGATGAAATAGCTGCAGCTCTAAGAGAAGGCCAAAAAAGTCTCAAGTTCCGTCAGAAAAAAAAAAACTTTCCAGTCAGTTTTACCAAGAACAACCAGTGCTGCGGGTGCGCGATGAAAGTTATGCAAGACTTGAAGAAGTCTTGACGTAAAAAGAACAACTTCCCACTGAAATTCATCCTGTCCGTCGACATTAATTAACATGATCGCGGCTAATCGACATTGCTCTTGAGTGTTTACTGACCATATTCGATGTTTTATGTGCGACTATTAGAGTCGTGTTCAGTTTTGACTCTGTTTCCAGTGTTCAGAAATTGTCCAAACAACAAAAAATTTATAAATCGTGCTGTACATACGTTTTTTCATTGAATCACCTTAACAGTAAGATTTTACGCAACCTTTATGAAAAGTTCGTCAAATTTTGATACAGGGATATGAGATTCTAAAGTATAAGCGACAAATCTGTCATGACCATAGTCAGAATTGACTTCCACCTTTCACTTGACGCTGAAGAAGTGCCAGTAATTTACTGTCATTTAAAATATAGAAATGAACTTTCAAAGCTCGGCTTTTCTAAACTTCCTCAAGGATGGCACGCGAAATGAGAATGTCTTTGCCAGTCAAAATATGTTCAGCGTGGAAGCAAAATTCAAGCTTCAGAATCACAAAGTGGCGGGGAAATGTACTGATGTCGTATGGCAGGAGGTGGTATAGTATGAGAAACGTTCATCTTTGCCATAGCCGGCCGCCGTCATTGTGTCGGGAGCCAAATCATAAAAAGTTCCCTTCATTTCCGTTAAAATGCAAATTAAAATCACGATATTGCTGAAACTGTATCCGTATCTTACATGAAGCGAAGAAACACGTACAAGATTATAATTACACTTTCCTCCCCCTCCCTTATCCGTCGAAAAAAAAAGTCGAAGGGGTCTAGCTAATTTTCCTAACTTTTAAATAAGAAAGTTTGTGGCCTCCATCATCCTCGATTTTAAGTCCTTGAACTTCATTGTTGGATCTATGCTGGAGTTGGATGCATGGGCATTGCCACTGTCGGCGAGTTTTAGGTTGCCCTTGCGAAAGTCATGAGAGAAAAAGCTGCGGGCATCAATTACAAGTTGTTACTGGAGACTTCAGACAATAATCCCAGTAAAAACAGCTAAAAAAAACACCCCATGTGTGAAATTTACGACGATATTTCGTTATTCTAGTTAACTATCAATGTTTTATCATATGTATTCACTCGGGTAACTTTCTCCGTACCCTATGTGTGTGTGTGTAGGTGTGTGTGTGTAGGTGTGTGTAGGTGTGTGTGTGTGTGTGTGTGTGTGTGTGTGTGTGTGTGTGTGTGTGTGTGTGTGTGTGTTACAACGAACAGGCTGAACCCAGCGTACTGCTTCGGCAATAAGTGAGATGAATCAGCAGTTTCAGAGAAGGGTTAATTTAAGACAGCCATGTTTAGCTTAGATGGGGTAGATTATGCCATGGTAATTAGGGCTGAGCAAGGATAGCGATAGCCTAGGTTAGATTAGGTACGGCTTGGCTGAGTTATGTCAAGTTACAGAGTACGGAACTGAGAACATAACGTATGTAATACTTCAGAAAGACAACGTTGTAAACTTCTATAGTTATGCACGCATCTCTTTAGCATTACTCTCCATTGAACTAATAGAACCTGGCCTAGGGTAACATAGCTTAAAACAGGCCTATCCATTTAATGTATGAGTGATTCAATTCACTTATTGGCTAGTCATTGGTGCTTGGTGACATTTACTCCCTATAAGGTGTAAATAAAATACACAGAGACTCAATATAAACTGCTAGCACACGAGCAATTTTCACATGTTGCTCAGATTTAAACGAAGTTCAAGTACATCACACGCCTTAATTGATGCCTATTAATTATTAGAATAAACTTCACGGCATATAAATTGTGAATCTACATAGTTTTTTTAAGGCATGCTTCCGAGTGCAACACCATCACAAACCATCACCCTTCACCCCTCCCACTGTGGCCGGTGACCTGCCACGCCATTGGCTGCCGTCAGACTGTACTTGCTGAAAGGTTCAGGAAAAAAATTCGCACCCGGGCGCTGCCTGCGCCGCACACTGTTATCTCATGAGTGCTACTGTTTCTGGTTACTTTCCGATGCATCGGCCGCGCTCTGTTTTGTTGCTAATTCTTTACGACTCTGCAATTGAGTCCCTGTCACACCCCGTGATGTGTCTTCTCCTTGGTCCATAATATCTCTATACACTCCTCTGGTTTCCCCCAAAGCGTAGGTGTGTGTGCGCAGTATTTTCTTACGTCTAGGGCCCTATTTCTACGTTCCTATTCTATACTGCTTATTTCTCCATTCTCTTTCTCAGTGCTATCCACTGATGCACTGACATAACTAATAATTATTCTATACCATTTCCACCTAACCACATCCACAAACTAGGTTCATATAAACATCATGTCAAATTTGGGTCCTTTTTTTTCACTGTAGCTCGTTGATACATTTTCATTGGATTAAGGTCTGGTGACTGTGATGGCCATCTAAAATTTTATGTCAACCTTTTGTCTTATATGACCATTCAATCACTACTGTAGGCTAGCGCTGCGAGTTATTGTTGTCATTTTGGAAACACCGTTTTCATCCAAGTCCGAGGTCCCGAGTGGCCTTTTTCAAGTTTCCCCGGATGATCCTAAAATATTTTTAAATATACTTTTCTTATAGTTCTTCATATATGGTCAATATGGTCAAGTGTGCCTACACCAAATGCAGAAATACAACTCCATAACATCGTGGATTCTCCGCAGTGCTCCACCATATAGGAATGGTATTTCTCTGAAAATAGCTTCTCCATGTTCCTACCATTCGTGCTTCCCAAGAATGTGGGCGAACTACTAGATCTTCGTTTCATTCTACCATAAAACGTGGCTCCAAAACTTGCTGAATTTCACCACATGATCCCAAGCAAGCTTTAGTCGAGGTTTTAAATGGACATTCTTCAGTAACGGTGTCTTCCTAAGGCGTTTGATATGTAACAGTTGTTGGTGCAGAATACTGGACCCTGTACACTGACAGCAAAGTCGTACACAGACCACCAGCACCTTTACTACATAATGCTTTTGTAAGCTTTTCCTTGTTACTCGACGGTTCAGTCTAGTCACTCTGACGATCTTCTGGCCGAACCATTCGATAGAGAATACATCGCGAACGCTCTTGTCTTCAGTGATTTGTGAAATCACCAACTTCGATGTATTTTCTCATTAACGATTAAATAATTTTCGATATTTGTTTATTCGATTGGTCACATACTTTTTGTAGGATTTTACAGAAATCGGCATCTCCGATTATGTTAATATTGTACGATGGCAAAATCGATGGTACAATGGCGTTGGCAAAACCATCGCTCCTTCGGCATCGGAAAAAAAATCGCCAATTTTCGACGGCGATGACCTACGATGAAATAACCGTTGGCAATGGCCATCGTAGGGCGTCACAATCGGCGATGGACTATCGCATCAACACTTTTAAGAATGCAAACATCTCAGACCACAAACATCGAATAAAAGCAGCATCTTTTATAACCTCGGCCTGGGTGCGATTTTCAAACCAGTATTGCTATTGCTAGCTGAGGAAAGGTGCGAAATGTAAAGCCCAGGTTATTAATTGACATTGTTAGATCTAGGAAGCGTACTAAAATAAACTTTGTAACCCCTCTTTGTTTTAGTGTTACTAAACAATGAATTTTTCAATTTCGTATAGCTGTTTTTCTGTAGTTTTAGCCTTATTTCATCGGCATCGGAAGTACAACCGTTAACGATGCCCATCGTATGCCATCGCCGATGGCAGGTTCAGTCATTTCATCGGACAATTTTTTCCCCATAACACTAACGACGATGTAGAAAATGGCCATCGCAGATTGTTTGATAAGATTTCCATGGGACCATCGCTATCGCCGATGGATTTCGGCGATAGTCCATCGTAACATCGTAGTTTTTCCAATGGCGATGGTCTACATACAACCATCGCCATCGTAAAATTGGCAATAGCCATCGTGCCAGGCATTGGGACTTGTAACTAAAAATGTGTTAGCAATGTGGTTTTGGGTGCCAGATGTTTTTTTTTTTTACCTTTGACAATGATGTCAGATTGCATATGACCAGCGTCTCCTGTGCACTCCAGTAGATAACTTTTAAATAATATTTTAGAATATGTTGGAGTCATAAAAGTATTGAAGGGCTATCGTAGTTACTGAGTACACGTTTTGACGAAGAGACAGAGATATGAATACTTTCTAAAGCCATGTGTTCCTAATATTCTATGGATGTTCTTTCTTCTTGTGTATAATATATGAAATTTTCTATTCTTTTCTCATTTACATCATGAACATCATGTGCAAGTTGCATTACCATAAAAGGACTCAGTTTTTAGTTAAAGTAGACAATAACGTATTATTGTCCGGGTGCAAATATGTACGTCGTACAGGCACTGTAAATGTTATATAAGAATAAACTAACTGATGCTTCTATCACATAGTCTACTCTGGGATATTTTTTAGATTTTTAAAATTCACTATCAAATTTATAGGGAAGAACGCCGCTCAGAGTGAGTATAATGAGTTACTCGGTTTATAATTTCATCAAGGTGTAGGCTGAATGTATTCATATATTTTCTCTGTACTTGGCCACCTATTTATGTGACGGGGCCTCATCAATATTGTAAAATCTAGTTACTCTGTACTTGTTAACGAATCTGTGAATCTATTATGTTCTCCATAAAAGTTATTTGATTTGATACATAAATAAAGCCAGGTTCATAGTTCACGACATAGTGCATGGGGGGGATCGTTTTCTTACTTTCTCTATCACGGCAGCAAAACATTTTAACAGTCATTTAGGAGATACACAGATATGTTTAGAAAGACTCATCAAAATATTCAGACGATCGACTGACAGAACGCGTTCAAAACACGGGCAAGTTAATTCTCTTCTAAGGTGGGCTTACTTCACAATCTTCTGTTTTTTTCGTGTTTGCAGAGCAACAAGCTCAAACATATTATAGTCTGTCAATCACAACTGCGTTCCCACTCAAAACGTTGAAAAATGACAGACTTTGAGTCAGTTGAGTCAACAAGGGTACTAGTAACTCATAAAGCTGCGGATTCCGCTTCAAATTTGCAGTGAATGAGAACTTACTGAAGCTTTGCGTTTTTTTATGAGGCAGCAGCAATATAGTAGAACTCTTAATTATTTCATTTTGCATCAAGGGAACAACAGACTGCTATATACGGTAAACTTTGCTCGATTCACTACATTAAACGTTCAAAAAATACACAAGTCGGAAACTTGTCAAGCGAAATTCGCCCCCATCTGAGAAATCGTAAAAGTGTGGACACTCTTGCTGCTCATGTGTCTTCTAGCTTCTTCGCGACAACTGAAGCCAGGTTGTTTCCTTCAGAGAGATCGCTACTCGTAGTCAGATCTCTGCTACTGCTACACTGCGACTGCTGGAAGTAAACACAATGTTGTTATGTAGATACATGCAACTGCCTAGGTGCTACGCTCGGCGGTGGTGGATAAAGCAAGTAACAAACTTTTTGTTGGGAAGAGGAGGTTGGCTGCAGGGGTCGTTTATTCCCTCTCCACATTTTGAAAGAAGATACTATTATAACAGGACCATACTTCGAAAGTCATGCAAGGTAGAAATGAAGCGCTTAAAGCTTTAGGAGATGCAATTTTTAGGGGCTGATTTCCAGTGGGGGGGCGTCTGGGGAGGCATGAGACTTTTCTGGGGGTGCGTGCACCCCCTCCCAACGCACCCCCCTAGCTATGCCACTGCAGTAAAGGAGTTACCTTGGCGCCTGATTATTTGCATTGAGGATCCTATCTCTGTGCTTAACGACTTCACTGTGTCTGTTTTGGAAAGGTTGGTCCCGAAGAGGACTCTGCTTGTGAGGTCTCGGGTGTAGAACGTTTAAGGAAGGAATGTAGAACGTTCAAGAGTGTAGTCTACTTTGAAGTAGAGACTTCTTCCTTCCAATATTCTCTTACCTACTGGTACGGTATTGTGAGAGTTGGTTATTGTTCTCCGCTTGACCTGGGCACCACATATTCATAATATCTCTCACCCACCCCTGTAACTGGTGTGCCAGTTCAAAGTTGTTTCCCCGAAAAGCCTGTTAGTTTCAACTGAGGGTCTAAATTCGTTTTTGCCGATCTCGGAAAATATATTGTTAGGAAGGCTGGAGAGCTGAGCGCCAGGTCATATCCTGACGGTGGCTTGTGTCATAAGCTTCTCGAATTTACGCATGGTTCGTGCCGGATCTTCTTGCATTGGCATGTTTGTGCATCTTACCATGTCCAACTTGGTTAATGACTAGAAAGGTCTTGAGAGTTCTTGCGGCCTCATAGCGCTTTAACTTTCATATTTGCCTTCCTATATATGCAATCGTGTCTGTATCATCAGTGTCCGTTATTTCGTTGCCTGTCCTGAGGCATACAGCTCTTTTAACCTCTCTCTCTCCTGTACCCGGTCCACGTGTAACCGAAGAAGACTATCATAGTTCTGTGTAACTTGAATTTATCTATACCAACACATCACTTAAACAAAAACTTGTATTCACTTCCCTTCAAGTGTCTAACGACCCCCACTGAACGTCGAAAAGCTCAATATCGTGACAAACCGTAGTTTGACGACCAGTGTCGGTCTGATTTCGAAGCTAAACAAACGGCTTGTCTGGTATGGCAGCGTTCGCATGACCGCGCGTTGTGGCTGACCTATGTTGGTCGTAGGGCTGAGGCAAAGCGTTCGTATGAGAAGGCATAGCATTGTCAGAGGCAGCGTTCCAGGGAGTATTTGCTGCATATTGACCAGCCACATCGTTGGTGGAGCAAGCTAATGGATTCAGTTTTCGGTGCTGAACCTTCGTTGCCACCCCTTGTTGGTCCCGGTGGAGGTATCAATGCTGATCCCTTGGCTAAGGCGGAGCTCTTGTTGGCTCCCTTTGACGGAAAGCAGAGCAGAGATGTGTTGTCTTGCCTCATGCGTGTCACTGTGCCGTTTAACCTCTTTGGCATTCAGATCAGATACGGTCAAGGTGCTTCTTGAAGGCCTTGATCCTTAAGGAGGTATGGAGCCGTTGGACATATTTCCTCTGTTTATAAGCAGCTTGCTGACGTTCTTGCCTCTAAACTAGCAGTGATCTTCCGGTGTCTGATACGTTAGGAGACTGCCCCATATTGGTGTACTGGGAATATTGCTTCCATTCCCAAGGGACCAAGTGTCGCCTCATGTCGCCAACTGCCGAGCCATTACGCTGACGCGAATTTTTTCGATGATGTTCGTGAAATTGGCTCTTATAGGCTTGGTCGTTTTGCTCAGGTTACGGGTTTGCTGCCTGCTGGTAAGTTTGCTTACAGAACTGGTCAGGGTTGTTTTAACGCATTGTTGTCGGTGTCACATCATTTACAGTCTGTGCTGGATTGTCCTTCTTAGGCACACATGGACTTTAGCGCGGCGTTTGACAATATCAACCATAGAGGTCTATTATACAAGCTGGAGTCGTTTGGTGTGGGGGGTAGGGTTCTGTCAATTATTCGCAATTTTGTTTCTGAGAGAACCCAGAGTGTGTCTGTTGACATGGTAGAGTCTGGCGTCCCTCATGATTGTGTACTTGGCCCACTGTTATTCGCCCTGTATGCTAACGACATGTTCTCTTCGCTTGAAAACACGATGATCAACTATGCCGACGATTCCCCCTGAGATAGCAGTGATACCTGCTCTCCGCATGCGTAATGCTGTCACCCAGCTTCTGAATAGGGATCCGTCACGCATTTCTGCATGGTGTTGAGCCTGTAGTATAAAGTTGAATGCTAGTACGACCAAGTCGATGATTATCAGTCGGTCTCGGACACCTTTACCGTAGCATCCACGTCTGGAGATAGATGACACTTTACTTCAGGAGTCTAGTTTGTCGGAGATTCTTGGCGTTTTTTTTTTTTATGAGAAGCCTGCTGTTGAGCAGCATATTAAGCGATTGGTGCCACGTGCTTCCAGTAAGATTATGCTCATGCGTAACGTGAATTCTGTGTTTGGTGACAGTGAGGTTGTCCGTAGATGCTTTTATGCTGCCTGTGTTGGAGTATTGTTCACCGGTCTGGGCTCCAGCTGCTGATAGTCACTTACGTCTGTTGAACCGACTTGTTAATTCGGCCAGTAGCCTGTGCGTAGATAATGATCTGGTGCAACTGTCCCTCAGGAGAGGGGGTGGCCGAACTCTGTATGTTTTATAAGGTGTACAATAATGAGAGGCATTGGTTGTATTCTTCTGTCCCTGCCCTCGAGGTCTCTAGGAAAATTGCACGTGCTGCATTTTCCGACGTTCGAGAATGTTTTGCGCCGAACTAATCAGTTCAGTCGTTGCTTCGTACCCTGGTCTGTTGGGGTTAGGAATTTATTGCCGGCGCCGGCTTTCAGTCGTATCGGCCTGCAGGCGTTTAAGTCAGTCGTTAATGGCTTTTTGTTGAAGTTCCTTTAGCTACGTTTCGGGCTTCCCGGTGTTGCAAAGTTCTTCTATTGGGTTGTATTACCTGTCCGTGGGGACTTAAGCGTGGAGTTTTAATAATAATATTAATAAACATTCTCGATTGATTTGAACGCCTAAAAATCCAAATGGCCACAAACAGTTCCGTGTAATGATTTTCACACTAGCACGGTTCTAGTTATAACACCAACCGAACTAACGAGTTTGGCAAAGGCCACCTAGACAACAGTTTCCAACGTCAGTTTTAATTTTCCCATCAGGTCAAAATAACTCTGCATTCTAGTCATCGACATAGAAGAATGCACCTTCAAAAATAAATAGATACATGGCGGGACCATGGAGTGCAAATGAGAGATAATTATTTAACAAGGAAAATTCGAACTCGGAGCATGAACAGGAGAGAATATCAGCATAGACATGTAATATGATTCAATCTATTTCTATAGGACTGGTGTTAAAAAGCATTTAATCGTCCCAAAAGTTCTATGATGAATGCGGTTAGTGATCAGGTCTCTATCAGGAAAAACTCTTCAAGTAGGTCAATGAAAGAAGGATAGAATCGACGATTTTTTTAACATAGAATACTTTTGATTAAATTGCAAAAAGAGCTACTACTAAACAAACTTGCTTCGAGTAAAGATATTATAACCAATTTCTGAATGCATGTTAAAGATTCTGCTTGTAATATATTATGAAAGTTGACTTATTGGTAGTTCGGCAGTTATATATATGGTTACTTTCTGGGCTGATACAGCCCGCAGATCCGTCTATTAAAACTCGACTTCCGCAAGCACATCCTCGTTTACTCACCCGAAAGGATGCTTCTAAATTGTGTAAAGACTCTTTTAAATTTTGCTTACCAACAGCGTAACCATGTACAGAAATGCAATACTGTATTTGAACAGCGACTTTTAAAAAAAGAACAACAATTGCAATTCATTAAACTCTAAATTAAGAATATAACAATACACTGAGGTTGCACCTTTTCGACTATATCTTAAAAAATACACTAGAGCAAAGAAAATTTTTCATTATAACTCCATAATAAACAATTAATACCAAGAATACCTAACGTACTCTCACAAAATGTACACAGTTTGTTGGGCCTGTTACTAGTGCTGCTAGTCAGTCGTTCATAAACGGTGCGCCGCGAGGTGTTGCTAGGTGTGCCCCAAGAAACTTAATATGTTGTAATATGATAAATTTATATTATATGACACCATTCTAAGACGTCATGTAACTGTGGGGATATGTGAGTTAAATCTGAGCTAAATTCTCTTATTTACGTAAAAAGCCACAATGTTTTCATTACCTCAAATGTGTGACAAAGTGTAAAGAGTTTGGGGACCGCTGGAGCAGATGGAATTGGGCGTGTCGAGGAAGATTTGCAGATCTCTGTGAGCTGGACGGCAGGTCGAGACGTACTCTGTAGAGCATCCAGTATCAAGGGAATTAGTGAGTGTGCGGAGAAATGGAGCCTTCGAGATATGTCTGGCACTTCACACGAGTAGGCCACCTCCGTCTTGTTGGGAAAGTTTCAAGTTTTAGCCTCAAGTGAGCATCTTTCATACTGCCGAAAAGTCAGCCTTGCTTCGTAAAACGAAATTTGCAGCTATGTCAAGCGTGATTGGCTTAGTTCAAACACATGCAATTCGGGGTCGAAGAAGATTGTATCGGATGGTTAAGCCTCATGACTTACCTTACCTCAACTTCGATAAGCCGATCGATGATACCTATAAGCTGGATTGGCCAGCAAATAAAATTTCGGGGCTTACCTTGTCTGACACCTGAGACAGGTAAGTTGGCATCGATTCGTTGCATCGCCCAAGGTAGCGTTGATTCGCAACCTGTTACTCTTGAGACTTCTCAAAGCCTTGATGCTGCTCCGTAAACATGAAATGTTTCAGTCGACTCAACGTCATCGCTTTATTTCCAACACCTGCAACTCACTTCAGAGTGGCAGTGTCGGACAACAGAGGTCTCTAAGATATATGTATATCTATATATATAATCGTCCGTCAATCGAAAGCGCCCTTATTACGGCTCAAAAGTGTAATTTAATAACTCATGCTTCCCATCTTAACTATAATGAACTGAGCCATGTTGCATTTGTAATAAATCTACAGAACTGAAGATGGATCCCTCCTTTTGAAAAATTCGGAATATATTATAATTCTTCCGCAGAATGCCAAATAAATGTAACAAAATTAAAGCATGCAACATGTGACCGGGCAGCAGTTAGCACTGGAAACAGTTACAGGGAAGAAGCTCATTTGAAAACAAGGAACGATTTGCAATAAAGAAGTGCAGCAACACAATATTCTTTCCTTGTACTATTAAGCACTGAAAAATGATGGATGCTTGTATAACAAAACTTGACTAATTTGTAAACAGTATGTAGCTAAATAGTGATCATATCACTAGATAAATTTAATTATGATATTATGCCAATGTGGAAACTCTGACGTTCTTTACGACCAATAATTTGTGATTGGTTTGCCATCAGACAAATATATTTTATCAGCGTCATCAAAATTTTGTCCCGTTACAAGCACAACAAGAAAATACAGCTCGAGTGTCCCAGAACAATGTATACACGCACTTAAAACAATGCTCCTGGCATGATGTTTGCATAGAAATGCATATCTTGCCTAGACTATACGCAAACAAAGTTTGTTGAACAACGAGCTGGTTCTACAAAAAAAAAAGAATCTTTTTCCAACCCATCTGTTTACTGCTGGAGACAATGTGAAATAAATGTCGATTTGGGTTATCGTGGTTCTATTGTATGTATTTACACTGTCTTGAGACATAGTATATAAACGACGGACTACCAATGGAAGGCAACACTTGCCCTAAGTAAAATGATCTATATAGCAGGTAAATTTGTCTTTTATTGCAAAATATATGACAGCATAATTAAGAAGTTTAGTTCGTTTACAGGCAGTAAATTCATCTATATGTTAAATTTTTCATATGCTTTTTGTTTAATAAAGACTACCCCGAGCATTTTCTCACAGCACCTGCCTTATATATATTAATGCATAGCTAATTAGTTTTTAACTATTTATCGACTGATTTAATCATTGAACTTACTTATTAGCGGTAGTAGCCATACAGTGTGAAATCTTTACATTACGGGGGATTTTGGTAATATTTATTCATATTTGAACGCTGCTTGATGTCGTAAGTGCATCAATTGTCCTCTATAAACATTGCCGTAAATAAATGGGAAAGTAATGATTAAAAATATTTAAAATTAAACTGTTGTGTGCATGGCTCATTAAGGCTGCTAGATCTGCCTTAAATTATCTGTCCAAGTCTTGGCGACTACAATAGCACAGTTACATAAGTAATGGTACTGATATCAGTGGAAGCAATTAACATTAGGCCTACTTGAATGGTAACTTATTTTATTTGTAAGTTAAAATATGGAAGTACTGAAAAATAAATACTTTATGCCCTAACACAGTGAAAACTGTACAGAATAAATATGGTGAAGGCATGGTAAATAATATTACAAGATAATTGTACTACAATGACAATTTTATAACGACTCAATCTTTAACAAAACTTTTGATACTGCCAAGAATAACACAAACCTGTAAGCCTTGTTTCTGTACTTACTATGAAGCGAGATATATATATATATATATATATATATATATATATATATATATATATATATATATATATATATATATATAT
>LQNS02278076.1:17310556-17330310 GCA_001587735.2 Parhyale hawaiensis | reverse complement strand
TTTCCATAGCAAGCACTGGGGCTGTTAATATCGACTCCTCGTATTCGAACACTGCGTTTCAGATCATCTACTCGGCTTAGCTTGAGCTAATCTAGAACTTCAATCTTGGGCTCCGATTCACCCCTTCTTACTAAGATTCAGGCGATAATGGCAAACCGACTACGCTTGAGATGACTAAAGTTTAAACCAGTGGATCGAGTTTTTAACCTCCTAATGTAGAATCATTTGGTGATTACCGCCTGAAATTTGATCCATAATGGCGAATTTAGATCCTAAAATTGAAGTTCCTGACAAGTTAACGTTAAGTGGCTCAGTTCTCTCAATCGTAATGTGCGGATCGAAGACACCTTAATAAAAGTATTAAACCAACCACAGAGCAAGCGTAGAGAGAATCTTTCAGTTTCATGGAACCGGTAAACAGCTATTCTAACACCCGCTGCAGACGATAGCCTTATGACCTTAAAAACAAAAGTCTCGACTTATGTCTTGCTTCGGTTTTGCAAGTCTCGACCACGCTCACGATAGAGAGGAACGCGTTAGCTACACCTGAAACTTGTTCACAAACAAATTGAAAACTCGAAAAGAAACTGCATCAGGAGCAATGTTACTATTAATAAAAACAGAACAACGATAATAGTGTATAAAAGTCACAATTGCACTGGCGCAATTGTGTTATATAGAAAAAAGAATATTCAAACATAGAGAACGTTAAAAACCGTGACCTTGACAGCTGCTAAGTACCACCACACAAATTGTAAGACGGTGACTCAACTAAATTCCGTTATGTTTCACTGAAAAAAATCTTTAAATACTAATTAAAACGCGGCTGCCCTCACAGCAATTATTATCGTACACGTTTTTAAGTGATTGTTTGCGTAAAACTCTCAATATCAGCAAAAATACGCGGGACACGATCAACCCAAAAACTTGCGTTTCTTTGACAAACGTACAGCCTGCTGCATCGCTGTCCTGCTGCCGAAGCCTCTCGAAGTCACTGTCATGTGTCCCGAGTTACCTTTCATTTGCAGCGGAAAGACATGACATCCTGGCAAAAGACTATAGTCTGCAGCGGGCTTTAGCCTGCCAAATGTTACATAAAACTTTAATGAGACATTGTACCAATATTCTCTAGCATGCTAAAACTTATTATAATTTATGGCACAAAATAACATCATCCACTGGGATTATTCGTCGATGTAAACTAACCTCATTAGCTTTAGGGACTTCAGTAATGACAGTTCGGTTTATAACTTTGGATCGAAATTCAAATTTGATGACTTTGCCATTTGCACAATTTGCTGTTCGATTTTATCATTCAATGAATTTACCAACGATGAATTTATAATGAACGATATAAATTGCTTATCTCAATCGAACTGTTCCAGTCAGTGATGCCTATTGTCAATAAAGGAGTTTTACTTAAGCAGAGTAGGCCATGAGTTCCCATACAACCTCTGCACGATTACTATTCTTTGGAGCCACATTCTATTCCGTGTTTCCCACTATTGATAAACACGCATAGCACAATCAAGCGCGCATCCTTTGCAATATATGGCACATAAGAAATTATACATTACGTATTTTCCCATGGATTCAAGCTTGTGATCCACCTTGTATATTACTTCAGAGCATAGATTGACAGCTGCACTTGTTATTGTAATATTATTCTAGCAACTAATAAATAACCGAGACGGTTTATTTGTATTGTCAAAGACGCACAGAACAGGACGTATTTGATGCCTCCGAGCTTTCGTTTGCTTGACTATACATGCGTTTGCTCGTCCTTTAGAAAAATTCTAGCTACGAGCCAAAAGGTAAGTCGTCTATATGAGTAAACAACGAAAGGGGGCAAGGGAAAACATCGCGACACGACTGTCGAGTATTGCCCTCCTCGATGGTCCGGCCGGTCTTTTGCGCAGTGACGTACGGAGCTAACGAGGGGTCATCGGACTCGTAGTCTTCCATCCTGAAAATAAAAAATTCGTTAGATATATGCCACCATTGCGAGCTAAAGTAACAACAAGAGCAGCTGCATAAAAATGCACCTTGCTTATTGATAGACGGATTTGCAAATGGCTAACTTGAATATTGTCAATAACTATATAGAGTGTACACTCCTAGCGATGGTACAGAATTTATTGAACTTACTTCTAGAGACCTTAAATCTACTATATTTACGAACAGCTTAACAGGTGGCATTACCACAGACAAAGGAGAACACTGATGGATAACTTCTAAGCCCACCTTAGATTTTTTTCGACGCCCTTTGTGACGTCATCATTGTGTCTTTTAGCGCGGCTGGAGATATCACCATAGCCCTAGTATAATACGTTACCTTATACCTTGAGGACTCTTCGGATGAAGACCAGGTGGTGCTAGATACACCGCCCATCTTGTTCAGAGGTGATACTACATACCGTGACCAATTGGAGAGCTAGCAGCGAGTTATCACCACATTGCACGTAACCACTTACAGCTGGTTTGTCTGGTACTTTCAGTAGGTATGCGTCCAGTAAGTTTCCAAACTTCACAATTTCAATGCCGGTGGCATATGAATATGTATAGGAACATTGCAATGTAGAGTGAGTGGCCAAAGAAATGTCTAGCAAAAATCTTAAAGGAATGTCCGCCTGTGTTCACTTATCTGTGACATTACTTTCAATCAATGAAAAATAAATTAAGTTATTGTGCTGTTTGTGTAAAGTAATGAAACCCGGATAGCCCTCCTGCTTTTTATACGTCCACCCCAAGTTGCATCTTCATCATTGCCAGTACCTTTCTTGAACTCTTGAGATTACCTCGTGCCAGTTGTCGAAACAATGTAACTAGTTTGAAGCCTCTATCTTTATTATGGTTTTTCCTAACTTCTTGGTGTAGAAAACATTCTCCATACTGAGTTTATTTCCTCGCCGGACGCCCCCAGCATCACCTTCAACTTCCTAGTTTTTAATACAAAGGGGGAAGGCAGAGTAAACACATATATGCCTTCAAGAATCATCATCACTATATAATAAACACCGTCGAGTGTTTATTTGATTATATATTTATCCATACTAACTGCACCCGTGGAAATTCCTCGGTTAGTGAATATTTTCACTTACCTTATTTAACCTGAAGTAGCGCTCATATCTAAACCACCCCATCCGCTGCTTAACCCAGACTATAATCATGCAGTGCGTCTACTTCACGTCTCGTCTAACTTTTCCTAGTATTTCGATTCATCACTGAATCACCCAATTGTTCAGTCACCAAGAAATTCGCACTTGTGTCTTGATGAAGACATAAAAAATACGACGGTACATTTTGCAATATTCGCTTGCAGTATGTATTTGCGCGCCTTTTCTAAGCTCTGTTTCTCACAGTTTATAGATAATGTAGCCCTCTATAAGGTTAAACGTTCCAATTTTTGTCGGTGTGTCGATTTCTTTCTCCTATTTCGGAACCCGTGGATACTGATCAGCAGCCCATAATTTCTCTGCTTTGTTAGATGTGATAGCTGCATAGTAGCTAAAAGAAAACATATTCGGTCAATTGCTCCACTCGCAACAGGGTCCTCTCCTATGCTCAAAATGTCATTGTGTTTGCTCAGGCATCACACTGTAGACTGTAGAGGTGGATGCATTCGAGGCAGCGCAATCGCTTCAAAAAAGACCAGAGCAAAAATGCTCAATACTATCCTTTCTGTTCATCCGTGCCGTATCATGGCTACGCAACTTGCCAAATTAGATATGTCATCCGCTGCCATTAGAGCTAATAGAATGTTGTAAGAAAATAAAAAGCCGTAGGTAGCTCTGATACGGATGAAATAATTCCCATTTGAATTCAAGTCTCTAATTTCCCCTCTACCTGTTATTGAAGAGCGTGACACAAAAGGTAGGTAGGTACAAGCATATGTGTATATAGATATCACAGTTTCTCGTACCGACAACACCTGGTATTATCCATACAGGAGGCTCTCCGTCCGCCCTTGTGTTTAAATAGAATAAATACAAAGAATCGAGTCAGGATTCGATCCGGGGACCTAGAGATGGCGTGGTAATCTCTAGGACCCCGGATCGAATCCTGACTCCAAGGAGCTTCTATAGAGAAGGAGGGAGCCAGTAGCCTAGCCCGTTGAAACTCAAGAGTCTCTTATGGCTGTCAGCCAGTTGTCCCATGCACCAATCGCATATCAGTTAAGAGTCTCTTATGGCTGCAGCCAGTCACTTAAGCACCAATCGCATATCAGCAACTTGGTTCGTCTGCTGCTCCCCCGTGAATCTCAGTGCTCCCCCGTCTTTTCCACCAATGAGCGTCTCAGCCATAAGAGATCTGGTTGACTCGCTGGCAAGTCTGTAACTGGGCCACAAAGCTCCCTCCTTCTCTATTGAAGCTCCTTGCCTGACTCGATTCTTTGTATTTATATATAGATATATAGATGTAGCTATCTTTCGTGTCACGCTCTTAACGAAATAGATGGGCGAAAAATAGACCGGGTTGCAGATTTTATAGCCAAGTTGCGTTTTCATGGGGATCGATTTAAGCTCGTCTTAGCGCGGTTAATGGTGATGGTGAAGGCTGATCCTTATCCCTTTATCTGAAGACACTTCTCGCTTGAAACACTTCTTGAAATCGGAACAATATGCATGCAGCTTCGGGAGTCTGATTTTATAACTTTTTTCTCTCAGGTCACTACGTATACATTCGGCAGATGGTCAACGTAGTGCTCTGGAGGTGACGAATTTTCTAGGGCAGTAGACAATTATTTCTTCTAGCTTACTGTTTTTCTTATGTGACGAAGCAGTTTTCTCTTCAAAGGCCAAAATTTTTGGAACTTCAAATGAGGTAGATATTTGAGTTGGAAAGACGGTATCAACAGTATCATTGCTACGGAGCGCCAACATATTGTACGTAAGCTAACCTGACTAGGGTTGCAAAAAAGTTTATTGGAGTGTTTTATTCAAGATTTTACGTCTGCCTATCGATATAAAAGACCTAAGCATGACAGCACAACAGAGGATCAATGAAGAAAATGAAGAAGTAAGTCAGAGAAGATTCCGCACCGACCTACAGGTATTAGGCAAACATTAATTACTGCGGGAATTTTTTCACTCACGGGTCCACTAGTCTATTATATTAATAGCGTTGTTCTTTCGTTCCTTTGTGTGTTACGCTCTTCAATAATAGATTGGGGAAAATTCAACTTGTAAGAAGCTCTGATTTTTGCTGGAACGAAGTTCCGCCATGGCTATCTTCTTTAGCGGTTCTTTGATTTTTTTCACAACGTAGTATGTTCGCTATGCTTGTGGGCTCGACGTTTTTAATAGGGCCAGCCCAAGGATGATTAACGGGAACAGGTTAGCGCACTGCTGAGCGGCGGACGTACGAAGCGATGACGTCATAAAAACTTAGCAGGTTTATCAGTAGCTGTTTTACATTGTTTCTTCATAATTGTTAGTCTCATAATCCTTGGGACCAGCCAGATACGTAGGTAGAATACGCTCCAATAGAATCGAGAAGATAGTGTTGGGCACAATGGCTCTAAGATATTCTTTCAAGCGAATGTACGATATCTCAGGAAATACAATGAAATGTTGAAAACGGAGTATTAGGCTGCTTTGAGAGAAGAAATTACCCTGCTGTGTTTGTTATAGCCTACAGCTACAGCTATCGCATTGAAGAGAGCCGGAAAATGATGGGCTGCTGATCAATATCCACGGGCCCCGTAGCCGTGCAAAAAAAATCGACATGAAGATACGAAAATTAAAACGCTTAAGATTATGATCGGCTAAATTATCTGTAAGCAGTGGAAAACAGAGCGTAGAAAGACATGCACAAATATAGGAGAACAATGCAAGAAGTACCGTAGAATGCAAGATTCACAGGTGAGAGAGGTTTGAGTCCGTTAGACGAAGTGTGTTAAGGTAGAAGGGGTTCGTCAGGTGGACTTTAGATTAGACGAGGTAGGTTAAATTACAGGAACACTACCTTATGTCAAACAAAAATATGTGAAAACATTAATGAACCGTGGAATTTCCACGGGTCCCGCTAGCTTTAATTATACCGATATTTGTACATAACTTTCAACTGTGCTACTAAAGTAGTAACTTCGAATTATAGTTCACTGGAAACTGATATTTTCACTGTTTAACTTTATCTTTCCCAATTTGTGCTACTTTGATACGAAGGTCTTTCTCCCCGTAAGAATGTAGTAGGAAAAGGACCACTGAAGCAAACTAACATAGCGTGGTGTGAATAGGATTAATCGTATTCAGTGAAAGAAATTGTTCAAAGCAGCAATGCCGGGACTTTGGATGCCATTCGTTTATATAGAGAACTTGTTTACAGAATAAACTGCAGATAACGTTACCATTGTTATGGTGTTCATAACCGAATACCTTCACGCAGTGGGAAAAAAGACATCTACCTGTCTGTCAACAACACTGCAAGTTGAGGGAGTTCGTAAGAATGCGTAGAGCTACGCATGCCATGGCATTGTGTCGAGAGCAAACAGTCTGAACCGCCAGCATTGTTCACGCCTGACAAATCGCGCTCACAGGGCATTGTCCTGACTTTGACAAACAACGCAGAGACAATCCGGACACGTAATATACATCCACAATAAATTACAGACGAACAATACGGACGTCTGCAGTATAATTAAGATTTGATACAAACGTGAATCGTGGAAAGTTAAACGTTAAAAGCTGTAATGAACTACCAAGCAAAGTTCTAAATGCTGGTACCATATCACTCCAAATGAGCCGCTACTTAGTATCAGGTTTTCGACATTGTAATCACCTCAACAGAGAGGTGCAATATATTGGGCTACTTGCATTGCTGCTTTTCCCGAATGAGCGTCAATGAGTCACAGTCAACTACTAGAGCCTCTGATTGCAATATCATCCACTACATGTTAAGTACGTAAAATTTATCGACCCAGTATGACTTCTCGGTCACATCAACATTTTATTTAAGTGCATCTCTTCGTCTCATCAAGAATGAAATGACGAAAGTACGAAAGTACTTTTGGCATAGAGTTTTCTATCGTCTGAATTGAATCAACTGAGCAATGAAGTTTACCGCGTACGTGTGTAGTGCTATAGATCTGCGGCGGTTATTGATTGTGCGGTCGGAGTTAACTGAAACAGCAGCTTACAGAGCTTCCCCGTCTGATGATATTTGTCTCCCCAACGGGGCCAGATTTGTACGGAGACATTGGAGCAATTGCCCTTAGCCCACCTTGGGGGAGGGATCCTCCGGAGAAAAAAGAATTCAGAAGAAAAAAACGAAAGACCCACGTGTATACAGAGATACGTAGGTACGATATGATCTGAAGCGCTTCATGTTTTAAAATATCATTTCATAATGATATCATATCATTTGATTTAAATTAGATAAGACGCAATTTATTGCAACAGCATCAGTTGGAACTTTTTAACAACGAATATGATAAACTCTTGCAGTGATCAACTCTCTACAGAGACACATACTCATCTGTACATGCTGCCATTGACCACACAAGGTCACTGGAGGATCGAAGGGGGCCGGGGGCGTCAGGGGTTAATGTCCCCCGCAGGAATTAGAGGGCGTGCAATACAACTATGTCCTCCACACGAGCAGTTGTACTAAACATGCATCAAGACTTGTTATTTGATACGAAGTATTAAGAAACACGATGACTGTTGGTGCTCTGACCATTTCCTGTTCCATTTCACCTCGTTTACTTTACATAAGTTATGTTTAATTTTCTTGAAATTACCTAATATGCCAGGAGTCATCGGTTATTACCTCCTGTATGCTGCAGTTACCTGTCCCCAGGAGGCGGCAGGTGTTGACTGGAGACGCTTAGAGAAAATTGAACTTCAGCAATTACAATGCTCAACATGGGCTTTATGCTTAGTGTTTATGTGGTGCCAATGATGTGTTGTTGAATCATTTCTTTCAAAAACAGTAATACTTTAGAACTGGAGGGCGCTTAAGAAATGCAGCTTGTCCCTTTGTCAGTCTACAAATTTATGCTCATCAATTTCCTTTGTATCAACGTTCTGGACTCTGGCTTATTTTTAGCTGATGATATTTGCGATAAATGTAGCACATGGTAGTGCGATCATGAGAAGTTTGAGGCATTTCTCTTTACTGAAGTTTGTGGAGGACTACACGCAGGGCTCGGCTTCGTGCCACCATTAGGCTCATTATTATTAAATCACACTAGACTGACAACGTGGGAACGGAGAAACTCCATGAGCTTGACAAACCACCTCGCAACCAGCCCAGCGAGTGAAGAAATAAAAAGAAAAGAAAAGAAAGAAAAGATCCGAGATCACAGAATAGCTCTGTGTACAGATCTTTTAAAGCTGCAAATACCCGCATCAGCAAAGTCAGAGCCATCAAGACCATTCCAAACATCCACACACGATGGAAAAAATGAACGAGAACAATGGCCCGTATGACATCGTAACGGTTCCAAGGCAAACTCATTAAAAGCCTCAGTACGCCGAGTATACCTCACCCGAACAAATGGCTCCGGAAGAAAATCAGACAAAGGATGACTAGGGCAGTTATAAATTTTATACAAAAAGCACATCCCACCAACTCTGCGACAATGCGCCAGATCACAAGGCACAACACCATGCAGCATGAACGCACATCGATGAACTACTTTGTCAAGCAAACACAGATGGCAATCGGTAGCAGAACCCCAGACTACAGAGCAATATTTCAAAAGAATGAGGACATAGCAATTAAAGCAGCGACGTGTCAATTCTACCGAGCCAAACACCCTCCAAGCACGCCTCATCAGACCAATGTTCTGCGATGCACCTGATACAACCGAACGAATGTGGGGCTTAAACGTCAACTTTGGACCAAAAGTGACACCCAAGATTACCAAGTCGTCAACCACAGGAAGTGACACACCATCCAGCATGAGTGCAGGAAAAGGAGGTCTCACTGTACGTGACCTGGGCACAAGCATGGTCTTAGTCTTGCCCGCATTTAGCCTTATTCCCCACCTAGAACACCAGAAATCAATCACTTCCAAATCATGCTGAATGGATTCTAAAACCTCCAACGTATCACTAAGCTTATCGCAAACAGCCAGCAAAGAAACATCATCAGCGTAGGTAACAAGTAAATTATTAATAAAATCAAACAGGTCCGCTGTACATACGATGAACAATAAAGGGCCCAGAACACTACTCTGTGGGACACCAGACACCACGTCCAAAAACTCACTCCTCTCCCAATCCACAACTACGCATTGACGTCTGCCAGATAAAACTGACTAAGTACAGCAAAAACTGAACCATCAATACCAATCAATCTTAGCTTATGGTGCGACCCAAGGTGATTCACGCGATCAAAAGCAGCACTGAAGTCAAGCTGTACCAACCTTGCCTCATGACCCCATCAAAAGCCAGCTGCAACACATGAGAAATGTGGAGCAGAGCATCACAGGTTCCCAAGCCCTCACGAAAACCGTACAGTGTTGGGCGAAGGACACCCTGATTCTCAAGAAAACAACCCAATCTCGACGCAACCAACCCCTCATAAACTTTCGACAAAACAGGTGTGATCGAGATGGGTCTATAGTCGAAGGTTGGGGATGAAACATAGCCCTTCGGAATAGGCGTCTGCAGTAGTTGCTATGGACCACCTTTCCTTTAGTTTTCCCTTAGGTTATAAGCTTGCACTTGTGAGCTGCAAAGTCAATATAAACATCCCGGACCAAAGACGATAATACTATTTTTTATACATTTGAAATGTCAGAAGCCTGTTTAGATAAATTATGTGCAAGCAACAGGGAAAATATGCCGACAAAATATTACTTTCAAGACGTAACGTGTCAACGTGTTGAGTGTGCTTATAGGTACTGGCTGTATTACGGACACTTAATTAAAACACAGTTTCTAGAGTGAATTCAGAAGCCTTAATTTCAGAAAAGGTCACGTCTCAATTCTAAGCATGTGGTGTAAAACACCAAAACAAACAAACTGCAACGTAAATTATTTACGAACACTATCTAAAATTTAACCATCGACATCTTGCCACTTTCGGGCACAGAAGAAAAAAGTAAAAAAAAGTCGAGGTTCACTTTCGGACAGTTTGAACAGATGTTGTTGTTGTTGTTGTTGCTGTTGTTGTTGTTGAGAGAGCATATGTTTCACTGACATGTTCCTCCCATGATTACTCTCAATATTTGTCTACCTGGCACTGGCACTGCCATAATGTAATTAGTTAATTATAGTCCAACGATCTTTAGGCCATTCTTCCCGTAGTGACAAATCTCAAATATTTCCGCGTTAAAATAAGAGAAAAAATTATCCTGTTTACAGGTACGTAACTACGTATGTCCGTTTGATTAAAATTGCATGTTCTTAGGGAGAACACGCTCAGTTTTTGATTGTTTGTAAATGAGAATAGCTAGCTACTAATTCTACGTTTGAAAGTATCTAAGAATTGGATATCATTGAGTTTGAGTAAAAAGAAGTAATGATGATGGGAGGCATCCTGGCGCCATGGGTGCGCTTATATAAACAATTACCATAACACTGCAAATGTTTGTTTAGATGAAACATTCAATGGGGCTCTGATACTAGAATAATATATTCGAATCAGATATGTCACACGGAAATTCAATTTCACATTTCGAAAGTAGTGATTGTCGAACTGCCCATTAAAGCAAAACAGGGACGGACCTACACTGGTCCGAAAAAGCAACTGCCTAAACTACAGTACATACACCCGAACGTGATGGAAATTGGTTATGCGATCATTCATCGAATTTTCAGGCTTAATCTTCGGGAAGCGAAAGGCTATTTTAGCCTAGGAGGGGCTTCAGACTGTGACTGGACGTTGATATTATTTGACAATGAACATAGTCGCTTTCGTATAGCAACGCAGAGCACATCTTTAGTGAATAAAGATAAAGCGACAGCATAAGGTGGTAAGATAATCATCTATTTTATATTCAGAGCTACTTGTTTCGACATATGCACCATTAGCGAGAGAAGTATCTGTATTTAAATAATAAAAGAAGTTCCGGAGGCGTTATCCAGGCCGGACAACTTGTGCAAAGGTGATATTGCATTCCGGGACCCACGGGAGGGGTAGCAGCAATTGCCGCCCACATTGCACGGAGCCCCTTACAGTAAATAAAAAAAAATCACATCGTATAAATTGTCCAATAGATTGACGTATGTCCAAAGTTGAACTTCGATCAATCTGTAGTACCATTACATATACATATAGTGCAATGTGATTTTTTTATTTGCTTCCAACCAATTTAGTCAGAGTGCCTCACGGTGTGATTTTATTACTTTATGACAGCTAGATTTATTGATAATGATGAAAATGTAGAAAACAGGTGGTCTAACTGCCTAATAGGCTGTTTTTATTGCCGCACTAGTTGTTTTATTTTGCTCAAGTATTATTATTCACAAATGCTTTGAATTATTCAAAATCAAATTATCCATGATTTCTGGAAAGTCAGAGATTTGAGAATTTAAAAAAAAAACGCCAGCCCTGCTTTCGTAAACTGACTTTGTAGTATTCATCCTTAGTTCCACCAATGGCTCATTTCAACAAAACTTCTGAGCGGTGCCACCTCCCAAGATGCCTTTCTAATTGACAGTGCCCGTTTCCAGAAGTCTCATAGCCTAGTATATCCCTCTTTTCAACATCGCCACCCATTTCTTTCAGCAATGTCACATCACAACATGGCCCATTTATCTACAGCGCCCTTTCTACGCATCGGCCCACAGCCAGCTGGCCTCCTCCAAATACGACCACTTGAGCTGTCGGCCGACATTTCTACGGTAGAAGAAGCGATAAAAATTTATGATGGGACTGTTAGATTGAATTTCAAACAGCCACTCACTTGAAGAGAAGTGATAGAGCGTCGGCGAGCAGTGCATCTTGGTTGAGTTCATAACCTTGCAGTTCGCAGATAAACCTTTGCATACAGAGCTTGCCACTGACTTTAGGAGGGCCATTTTTCATCCGTCGAGACTGCTTGTCATGCCCTGTGTTTGCAATACCGTCTGGATCTTCTCCAATATCTGGGGAAGGACCAGAATGCACATCGCCCAATGTTTCAGACGCTTCAGCTTCGCCGCTGCTTTGTTTGCACAAACCTTCCGTGTTTTCGCAGCTATAACTCCCGTATTCGTTCATGGAATTTGATGCCTCCGAATCAAAATACGATCCAGTCAAGAAGAAATATTCGATGACGAATTCAAGCCAGGAAAGAATACTCGCTTTGCTTCCGAACTGTTGGGCGATGGAGCCTGGGATTGTGTTGTTGGCTGTTGCATTCCCGAACGATCTGCAATTGTAAATTTATATTAGTGTGTGTCATTAGAACATCCATTCTTTGCTAGGCTAAAGACCTTCTTAATTTGATAGCTCATTTCAGGAGAGCAGTAACTACGTAACATCACTAGCATATGTTAAGGTTATTGTTTTTAGAGTGTTCGTACCTACAGTATATAATACATTTAACCCACCTTCGTATGAGTACAAGAATACAAATAAGATTTACAAACACTAAAGGCATTCAACGTCATAAGTCAGTTGAGGAACCCCCATTAATCTACCACATGCATGGAAGTGTAGACGAGGAAACACGCTTCTAGAAATGACGATAGTCGTTCTGATCTCTACCGCTGTGCTAAAGAAAAAACAAAGGACGATGGACTAGGCTGCTCACGTATCATTCACACAATCTGACCGAGTCTGTGCTTGCCAGCAGATGATTGCCTTGAAAACGACAAAAGCACATGCAAGTGGCAGAAACTGTTAGCTGCACACAGGCAGAGTCGCTCGACATTTCACTGAACCATCTAAAATTTATTACAATGTTCGGCCTACAGCCAGCCTGGCAGTCAATTACTAAAAGCAGACCAGAACCTCCCAAGCGACTGACACGGCACATCCGCCGGCTCAGGGAATGTATGTAGGCTAGAAAGCTCAAGTTCTTGTTTTGAAACTCAATTTTGTTGTTGTAAACAATTCTTAACTCATGAAATGTGACCTTCTGAAAGTAGTTTAGTTTCTCGGGTCTTAGAAATGGTTGACTTATGTAGGTATATTTCAAATCACAGAAATCAGTCATTTGCACTTATACTAGTTTTATTATGAGCAAAAATAATCGGTGTTCTGGTTTCTGCTATATCCTATCAATATTTATCATTGAGGGTTCATACGGAGATAGCTGAGATAGTCATAAGCTACAAAAAATTAGCCACTGCACTGTTGTCTTCATACCCATATATCAAAAATTGTCGTGCTCACAATCAAAAGTATGACTGGGCCAAGAATGTGTCTAAACACTTGCTTATAGCTCCTAAAACTTGGACGTTCTAATTATAACTGCAGTTTATGACTTTTGGAGTCATCTTGGCCATCAGAACGAACCCTTATTTTATTTCACCAAGAATTGCAAAAAGTCAAACTCCGTCTTATACTGCTAGTGTGCGAAGAAACACATAATAAATATTATTCCCAGTAAAATATTACAAAGAAAGACCAGTAGACATAATATTGATGGTGAATGCAAGTTATGATAAAAATAGATATCATTCTCAATTAAAGATTATGAAAAGCAGTGCTTATAGTTTCCCGTTAAAAATACACAACATATGATCTAGCTACATCATTTTAGAAGACTGAATAAAACAAAATTAGATGCAGTAAATGATCATTCCCCCTTCCTAATCCTGAAACATGCCAATACGATCACTCTCACAACCTGCATAAAATAGCATCGATAAACATCTCGACCTTTTGAAGTCAAGTTGCAAATATCTGAATCCACGATGTCCTATCAGAGCTGGTCAATAAGAAAAATACCAAAATGTATACGCTGCATGAATAATAGTACAACGGTAAGCTTCTTGAAACCCCGTCCAGACGGTCAAACTTTCCCTCGCATTTCGTGATTTCCGCACGATTTTAACTGACAATTACGTGCGGCGACGCCTCATATGACGAGGATCAGATAGCTGCTTGAAAATTTCAGCAGAAATTCATAGTATTTTGACTAACTAGAAGTTCTAGTATTACATTTCGCTGTACGACTAATATAAAAAATATATTATTTGCGGATGGTTCCATTTTAATGTGAAGTAACAACTTATAATTTTTTTATCAAATTAACCAGCGTAATAATTTTGTCGGTGTTTGATTCCAACTGCTGGAAGCGGGACGCATTTGGCAACTAGCAATGTGTTGCACGTACGTCGTTTGGGGAAGGACGAGAAGTGTTTACGCTTACACTTCTGGGTTATCGTGTTCGTCATTGATGTACTGATTGACCGCATGGACGGGGCATTACTCGAACGATCTGTTACTCCAACAGAATACTGTCGTGCCTCTGGACATACTAAAATCGAACTAGACTGTTCAGTCAAAATACCAACTAGCGTCTTATGTTGGTAGATGGATCAACTGAAGTCTTCAAATCAAGGAAGCAAATGTTTCATAATGACGCAAGGATGTATATATGAAGAAAATGACTAATTCGTCGATATAGTTCAAAACCTGGCGACGATCATCGAATCTTACTCAACGAAATACCCAGAAACTGATCAAAAGCACTAAAGCATGGTTATCGCTCATCCATTACCTATAACAACGTATTTGTATTACTTCAGGAGCGGCTCGCGGGTAATAAAGTAGAGGGACACTGCACAGTTCTACATCAGGTTACTTTGCAGTCCCTCATAGCCTAGAGCAATGGTTCCCTATAAGGGGTCTATTCACCACCGTAGACCCCCAGGGGATCGACCATAAACCCCCTAAGGGGTTTAGTTGAAGAAACCTCGATATCTATTTCTTTGTTTTATGTGTGAAGGCTGAAAATATATTTTTCCACAAAAAACTGTGCATGTAGTATTAAAATAAAATTTTCAAAAAATCTTAATGCGTGATATATGAGGTTTTACACATTTGTAACGAAAGATCTGCTAAGTTCCCTTTAAAATAATACACATTTGCTTGAAAAGTTATTATTAGAGTAAATACTAACGGGACTAAAACTAACACGCGCTAGCTTTGCAACTCTGAACTTTGTGAAGGTTTCTTTACATGTATAATACAAGCTCTAAAATATACATTACTCTGTTTTACAAATCTTGTGCAATTTGAACCACTGACGGGCAGCAGTAATGGATAAATGATCATTAAAAAACCTTTAAATGTAGAATATTTTATTCAATTAATATTGATAAAACAGTGATTTTCTTGGTTAATATTCGTCTTATCCCCCATTCAAGTAATACAACGAGAAAGTGATTGCTAGCATAATTGCTGAAAACAAAAATGACATTCATTTTTGTGGAAATTATTTAAACCAGACCTATGCCTTACCTTACCTGACCGATATTATAAAGTGGCTTATGCCTAACTACCCGACAGTACGGCCTAAAGAGGAGCGAATTTGGCTCCTACGCATGCGCATGTAACCTAACCTAAAGCAGCAGTGCGCTCCGACGGGTCAACTAAGAACAAAACAGAATTTCCACTGAATTAGTTATTCTCAACGAATCAACATATACTAATATAATTTTGAGGTTCAAGTAGGGGATAAGACGAATATTGTCCATTTTCATAATCCTTCGTAACACAGGTTTCACATAAGTGTAGCATAATGCATACATTCAACACTAGAACACTAGGGGTCTACGACAATGCACTGCTCTTTTTGCAGGGATCTACACTGCTATTACTCTTATAACTTCTTTGTAGTATGGTGTCCCGCCTGCTGGGGTCAAGGCTGTGTGTCTACACTGAACAGTTTTAGGGAACCATTGCACCAGAGGATGGCTACAGTACAGTTGGCGCCTCTGTCAGTAGCCATCCTCTCGGTCCTACAAATGTCAGAAACCATCCTCAAATTCGTGGCAATGTCAGTAGCCATCCTCTCGTTCTTACTGATGTGAACATCATTCCTCTAGTTTCTGCTAATGCCAGTAGCCATCCTCTAGTTCCTACTAATGTCAGGATCCATCCTCTAGTTCCTACTAATGTCAGGATCCATCCTCTAGTTCCTACTAATGTCAGGATCCATCCTCTAGTTCCTACTAATGTCAAGATCCATCCTCTAGTTCCTACTAATGTCAGGATCCATCCTCTAGTTCCTACTAAAGTCAGGATCCATCCTCTAGTTCCTACTAATGTCAGTAGCCATCCTCTATAGACTAATGCCAATGGCCGTCACTGAGTCCATGATGCAACTGCCACAATCCTAATAAGGAACAGTGCAGGAGCTCCCGCACTTTCGCAACCGCAAGACGAGCCGCCGCTGCACTGTCTCACTATCCGTAATATTACCATGACTTGATAGTTTGTTGCTCAGCTTCCGACGTTAACCGGAAAATAACTTGCTGGAGCTTACATGAGTTAACTATCAGGGAGGGTGAGCGATCAACTACATATGAAGGATACCGTAGTTTAAATTTGAACAAGCAGTTACAAAAGATGCATCAATGTAACAGTCGCACTCCCAGCGTACTGGTCATATTTGTATTTTGTTGAACGTTTGTATACCGACAATTTTCCAATCGCTTCGTTTGCAGCTCTGACTAAATTTAATCCTTCTTTGACTGTACTCATAAAGAGCTACTTTCCTCATACCTACAATCCCGGAACAATTGTACTCATAAATTGCTACTTTCCTCATACTTACAATCCCGGTACGAGTGTACTCATAAAGAACTACTTTCCTCATCCCTACAATCCCGGTACGACTGTACTCATAAAGAGCTACTTTCCTTATGCTCACAATCCCGGCACGACTGTGCTCATAAAGAGCTACTTTCCTCATACCTACCATCCCGCCACAATTGCACTCATAAATAGCTACTTTCCTCATACTTACAATCCCGGTACGACTGTACTCATAAAGAACTACTTTCCTCATACCTACAATCGCGGCACGACTGTACTCATAAAGAGCTACTTTCCTCATACTTACAATACCGGCTCGACTGTACTTATAAAGAGCAACTTTCCTCATACTTACAATCCCGGCGTAATTGTACTCATAAATAGCAACTTTCCTCATACTTACAATCCCGGTACGACTGTACTCATAAAGAGCTAATTTCCTCATACTTACAATCCGGTACAACTGTACTTATAAAAAGCTACTTTTCTCATACTTACAATACCGGCACAACTGTACTTATAAAGAGCCACTTTCCTCATACTTACAATCCCGGCACGACTGTACTCATAAAGAGCTACTTTCCTCATACTTACAATACCGGCACGACTGTACTTATAAAGAGCAAATTTCCAACTTTCCTCATACTTACAATCCCGGCACAATTGTACTCATAAAGAGCTACTTTCATCATACTTACAATCTGTACGACTGTACTCAAAAAGAGCTAATTTCCTCATATTTACAATCCGGTACGACTGTACTTATAAAAAGCTACATTTCTCATGCTTACAATACCGGCACAACTGTACTTATAAAGAGCAACTTTCCTCATACCTACAATCCCAGTACGACTGTACACATAATAAGCTACTACCCTCTACTTACAATCTCGGCACGACTGTACTCATAAAGAGCAACTTTCCTCATACCTACAATCGCGGCACGACTGTACTCATAAAGAGCTACTTTGCTGATGCCTAGAATCCCGGTTCGAGTGTACTCATAAATAGCTACTTTCCTCGTACTTACAAAAACTTGGGTACTTCTCACCTGGGAAAAACATGCGTAGGTGTAGGCAGGATGAGTGTGTCAAGGAAGGTAAGTAGGATGAAATAACCCACGACATTACCCAAGGGTTCGTCTTCGCTGATGGGCTTCACTCCAGCTACAGAGAAGACATGGCTCGGGCGTCCAGCAACTTTGTCGCTTGGAAAAGTGAAGAAGTCAGGATTCAAAGCCATTGCAGATAGCTGCCGAGACGAAAACGTACACTTTTCCCAACAAAGAGATAAGATGTTCCACGTTTTTGGTCCAATTTTGTTGATTTGTAGTAACCAATGACACCAGCGTTCTATTATACCTGTATACTTTTAATCACAGTCGTAAATGAATAATTAAACTGTGTCACAACTTATTTTAAAAAGCATACATTTTCAACAAGTTCTTTAATTTCTTTAATTCCTGTTTCAAAACTTACTCTTGTTTCTAACCATGCAAAACCTGAGCAATCGATGAGACACAGAACTTTCACTATTAAAAGAATTTCTTGCTTCAGATATTACTGGCTGTGGAATGCTGCCTACGAAATATGTTCTTACTTTATCAGAATGGTGGAAGAGAAGATATCATGTAAAGTTTTCAGTTACGGAAGGCATGGGGCTGTTAGTGGAATTCTTATGAACTCGTAGGCAACCGCCTCTCTATTGAAAAGGTCGTAAAATCTTCTTGAGTTTCAAAGTAATTTCCATCTAAACAGTGAAAGGTTTCGTGAAAGTCGAACTTTCTGGTTTCAGAAAACGCAAGACATAAAATTAATAAAGTAATAAAATAAAATGAAGAACACTCAATAAACTGTCAGCACAAAAAAAAGAGAAAAAAATTATCCCCAACAATCATGTAGTAAATACTACAATAATTAATGAATTTTGAGACTTCTTAATAATGCAATCCGTAAAATAGATATTGATATTGTATACTAACGAAAGCGATAATTCCACTCATGTGAAAATATTAACCATGTTTATTATGATAAACGAATAGGAAGAATAGTTAGAGAAAAGTGGACTATGACAAATTGTAATAAGAATAGAAGTAATTTCTGACGAACAATAAAATACATAGTAACCAATTCCTTTACATGAACTAGTTGCGGCAGTATACAGTATTAGTATGTTACGCTATCAATCGAGGCAAGTAAAGATTTTAATAGGATAGGGAAGTAGCAGGAAGTAAATTACAGTATTTACATAACGATGAACATAACTTACTGGTACCTTTTAACGAACACCATAGTAATACCTTTGCAGAAGTGTCTCTTAATTCTATGGTAAAACTGTGGCGTTTAAAGGAAGACAACTAGAGAAGCCCTCTGAAAAAATTAAATTAGTCCTGACACCAGGATTTCTTCTGCATCATCACCAAAATTTGGTCAATTGAGCCTATTGCCTTTTTAACAGCTCCTGTAGTTTTCTTTCAGATCGTTTCTTGCCTTTTCGATTTGCTCTGACAAACATTTAATCAAACACACAACGAGCTCACCGATCATCACCAGCATTGGGTCATTTGTGCCTTTCAACTTTGCAAACAATTCTTGTAAATCTCATTACCTTTCCTTCCTAATTATTAGAGTTATTTTATGAACAAACATAGAAACCATTAGAACGCAAAAGGATGTAAGACCATCGTCCGCGGTGGGGGCAAATTTCAACGCCATCATTTCTTATGGCCAACTTACTCTAGAGTTTTGGCATATTTCACGTATAGGTCAACCCACCTGACTCTCTGGAATCAATTATGAACATTGCTCAACCCCTTCACCCACTTTTTGGGTGGACAGACCCTCAAATATACTTATATACTTAAATCGGTGCTGGTAAAGTATAAGTTCCACATTTATTGCATATACTAGTGGACCCGTGCGTGAAGAATTCACGCAATAACCTATAACGTTTACCTAACGCCTCTAGGCCCGCGCGGAATCTCCTCCTCTCTTATTTGCTTCTTAATTTTCTTCTTTTCTTCATTGATCCTTTGTCGTGCTGTCATCCTTAGGTCTTCTATATAGACAGGCAGAAGTAACATCTTGAGTAAAACACTTCAACAA